>VZTY01035471.1:0-10000 GCA_013400935.1 Turnix velox | reverse complement strand
TAACCTGCCCTAATGGACTCAGCAACTGTGTATTTTGCATCCAAACACAGCCCCTAATGGGCTTGCCCAGAGGTCCCTTCTGAGGCACTCGCTGTAGATTTGTTTAGTTGATCCCTGAAAGGGCTTTCCTTGGGGAGGAACAGAAGAAAAGTGGAAGCTTTCACAGTTGCAGACATAGTTGAGATCAAGGTGGACTCTTGTCCCCATGTTTTGCAGACATAGTTGAGATCAAGGTGGGTTGTTGTCCCCATGTTTGTCCAGACTTCCCCCTTTCTTGGGAGAAACAGCAAATTTTGAACTTATTCCTACTTTTTTCCTACCTACCAAGGCCATTAATGGAAGGGTGACCAACAGAAATGGGAATTTCAGTTAATTCGCTTCCAGGATTTCCCTTCAAATGTGGCCACTCAGTACTTCTGTGACAACTTCAGCTTTACAGGGCTACAATTTAATCTCCTTATTCTTGGCACTCTTTTATAGTGTTGAACGTTATCTGTTAGTAACATGTCCCAACATGACATGGGATTTAATTTTTAAAAGCACTTTTCCCATAAACAGAAGATGTTGTTGGAACTATTACAGAGTTTAGTAACGTTAGGAGCCTAAATAATAGGCTTTTTAGTCTTAATCTGCAATGCAAAGAACCACAATGGTACCTCATTTCTGCATCAGCTGCAAATGCTGTTATGTAGTGTATGGGATAGGTTTTCATTAGAATTTCATGATCTTCTCAGCTAAGTGACTCACTGGTAAACAGCATTTCTCTTTCATTCTACCCCAGAACTGAGCCTGACTGAATCATGGAAAGTTGTTCAGAAATGATTGTTAAGAAGTGATGAGTAGTTAAGCAGTGGGGCAACTGGAACTGCCATGCTGTAACTGTTCAGGTAGTTTTCTATCACCCATCATCTTTCTTGTTACAGAAGATATAATGCTTTTAAAATAAGTAAAGTAATCTGGTAGATGTGAGAGAGGTGATTTTGCCCTTTATTTGGCTCTGGTGAGGCCCCACCTGAACTTACTGTGTCCAGTTCTGGAGCCCCCAACATAAGAAGGACATTGAGCTGTTGAAGCAAGTCCAGAGGGAGGCCATGAAGAGGATCAGAGGGCTGGGGCACCCCCCTTCTGAGGACAGGCTGAAGGAGTTGGGGTTGTTGCAGAAGTCTCAAGGGGGACCTATCAGTACCTGAAGGGGGATACTGAGGTAGAACTTTTTACTAGGGTCCAGGATGGCAGGACTAGACGTAATGGATGCAAATTAGAAAAGAGAAGATTCAAGCTGGATATAAGGAAGAAATCCCTTACAGTGAGGGCAGGGGGGTTGAAACTAGATGATATTTAAGGTCCCTTCCAACCCAAACCATTCCATGATTGTATGTTTTCTGCCAAGAATTTTTCAGAGCCCTGTAATCTGTGGTCCTGAGCCCAGCAGAGGTGCTGTTAGGAAATAAGGTTTGTGTTAAGTTTGTCATGGCTGACTGAGCCCAGGAATTAGATGTCATTTGTAATTGCCATTTGTCTGTCTGAGCTGGGAATTGATAGAGACAAGAAAAGCAGAAGAGAACTTAATAAATATACCTGCAACTCTGCTCCTCTTGGTAAAGTCTGAGTTGTAGCTGGACCTCTGATAAAATATTCAAATAACTATAAAAGCTTAACAAGAAGTTTAAACTTAAAAACATGGATTTTTTTTCCCTCCTGGGTTCTTCTCCTGAGATGCTCCAATTGGGATATGCAATTAAATAACTTGCCTGCCTGGAGCACATTTGCTGCTGCTGTGAGCATTATGAAGAGGTTCAGAAGCTTGAGAAGTAGAGTGGACATCTTGTGGAGAATTCCACAATTATTTTTAAAGCTCTGCAAATGCAACTGAGAGATGCCTTTGTGGCATCTGCTGTTGAGTGTACTGTATATTAGATATACAAGAGATGGGGCCAAGGGGAGTTTCAAATTCAACAGCCAGCAGCCCAGGTATCAATTAGAGCTGGGTTATTTTCATATGTCACCATTATGACCCTTTAAACAGTGCAGCTATAGTGGAATCAGGATGTCTCTCTGACCCTATACTATGCAAATGCACCAAGGCCAGAAGGACTAGAAAACCTCCTGAATTTTAATGTGAGAAGTGTGTGATGCCCCTACCTCATTGACATTCTGTGTGGGGTTTTTTTCACTAATCCTCACACTCAGTAGGCATAACTTTCTTGATCTTGGTTCTTCAGCAGGGTGTGCAGGTCAAAAAGGCAGCTGAGATGGACCAGAAAGGAGTCAGGTGCTACAGCCTGGGGTGACACATTTAGTTACAATTAGAAATGAAGTTCAAGCTAAGAATCCAAACTCTCCTCAAGTTGGAGTGATGGGTGAGCCATAGGTTTGGGCCAGTCCTGTGGAGATACTGGAGTATCTGGAGTTCAGTTCATCAGGAGACAGAATTTCCCTAAGTCCCTTCCTGCATTTACTTCTTATGGGATATTTTTGAGTTTACCAGTAAATAGGAAAAACGTGGTGAGATTTCAATGTAGAGTTCCAAAGGAACACTGTAGGATTCCTCAGTTTAAACTTCTGCCATAGAAGAACAACTCTGACATGAAGAGTAAAAAATGGCAAGATGTAAGAAGATTTAAATTATTTTTCTGCAATGTTGAAATAGATTATGATGGTAAGCTGGCTCCAGAAGGTATGGAGACCAAATGATGAAGATCAGGGCTCCACAGATGTTCTCTGGCCAGTGCAGATCCAGTAGTACACAGAAGGCTGTAGGGCTGCATCTTCACTGTCAATCTCTGCTACTTGTAGCCAGGGAGGTTCCTGTAGCTATGATGCAGGAATTGGAAGCCATGTTGGTACTACTGAAGATCTGTCCCATTGCAGAGCTGCGCAGTTGCATGACACCACCATCCACCACCCTCATACACAGATACAGCCTTCCAGGTTTCTTCTTGTAGTG
Organism: Turnix velox; assembly: GCA_013400935.1. NCBI lineage: Eukaryota > Metazoa > Chordata > Aves > Charadriiformes > Turnicidae > Turnix > Turnix velox. Next base: position 7,053 of record VZTY01035471.1, on the reverse strand, counting down.
TGTCCTTGGTGTTCACTTGAGGTTGATGGATGGACTCAGCAGGACTGATCTGGGAATCAGCATCCACACCATGTACCCAGAGAAACACACACATTTCCCACTGGTTGAGAAGACAGAGCTGAGGGTGGTGAGGCACTGGAACACCATGGGGGCTCACCATGAGGGTGTTGAGGCCTCACCTCTGGAGACATTCAAGACCAGGCTTAATGAGGCTCTGAGCAACTTGAGGTAGTTCAAGATGTCCCTGTATAGTGGAGGGGGGTTGGACATGTGTGGTCCTTTCCAACACAACACATTCTATGATTCTGTAAGATAAAAAAGATCACTGCATTTTTCATATGCCTATGTTCATATTTAGGGGAATAATCCTAAATGTAATGATTGTGATATGAATTCATCTTGTGATATACACAACAGTTGGTTTATTCAGTGGAATATTGGGTTCTGGGTTGGAGCATCAGAGAGCAGAGAAGGCAGGGATGCAGAGATGATTTTCATTCACTTGGCTGTTGGAATTTTTAGAGGGTTTTTTTTTTGGGCTGTATCTGGCTTTTTTTTTCCCTCTTTTATTCCCACCAGCTTTATAAAATCTTAAATGTTTATGAATAGGTCCACATAGTATTTAAATTTCCAAACAGAGGACCATTCTTCTCTGAAACAACCATCTGACTTGCTAAGGTTGTCAGACGTTTTAGTCTTTTTTTTTTTTTTTTAAAGGGAGTATTGTATATAGAACCTCAATTATTTTCTCATAAAGTGATTTTAAAATGACTCCCCAGTGAGTTTTAGGAAACTGTGTCTAGACTTTTTTCTTCTTCAGCTTTATCCCCGTCTCCCTTTTCAGCCTGCCCCTATCATTTTGTAGGTTATGGATAGTTGAGGATTTGTTGTACTGCAATTTAATGCTGAGTGTGTGCCATGACCTTTGTGGAGGGGAATCTCTTGGCAGTATCATTACACAGAAAGTACTAACAGATTTCAGAAGTTTATACATTCCAGACTGGATACCAAAGCCTGCAGAGGTTTATAAACTTACCTCCATGGATTTTCAAATTTGACACCGAGGTGGTTGAGTTGTCCCTGCTAAAATGCCACCTGATTGTGTGTCCAAGTCTCCCTCCATAAGTCAGGGCTCTGCCATTGGAATTGTGCAGCTGCAGAAGATAAAAGTTTGGCAGGTCCAGTCAGACAGGTGCTGTCCCCTGCCCTGCGCCAGTGTGCAGGTATTTGCTGCTCAGAGGAATGTGGCCAACTAGAGAGCACTCAACATAAGAAGGACATTGAGCTTTGGGAGCAGGTCCAGGGAAGGGCCATGAAGATGATGAGAGGGCTGGAGCACCTCTCTTGTGAGGACAGGCTCAAGGAGTTGGGGTTGTTCAGCCTGGAGAAGAGAAAGCTCAGGGCGAAAAGCAGGTTCTCAGTACCTGAAAGGGGCTACAGAAGAGCTGGGGCAGGACTTCTTAACAGGGTCCAGGATGGCAGGACTAGGATTAATGGATGCAAATTGGAACAGGGGAAATTTGGGCTGGAGATAAGAAAGAAATTCGTTCCTGTGAGTGAGGGGGGTGAGACACTGGAAGAGGTTGCCCAGAGAGGTTGTGGATGCCCCCTCTCTGGAGGTGTTTAAGGCCAGGCTGGATGAGGCACTGAGCAACCTGGTGTAGTGAAAGGTGTCCCATGGCTGGGAGGTTGGAACTAGCTGATCTTGAAGGTCCCTTTCAATCCAAACCACTCTATGATTCTATTCTATGCCATGGACCCTATTAGCCAGGATGCTGATGGGAGGATATGAGCACTTAAAACTCAGGCATGATGAAGGAGCCAAACCATCAGGTTGAGTTTGGGGATAAGGTTTGCACATGCAGACAAGGCAGATGATTGTAGGAGTCAGGGGTTATGGCTATATAGGGTGCAGTGTAGGATGGCATCCTCATACTTGCTCTCAGCCAGCCAGTGGCTCTGCACAGCTCAAACTTGCTGCAGTGTGAAGGTGACAGTGGGGACAGAGCAAGTCTAGTCACCAAGGTGTCTGTCACCTTCAGCCTCTCTCAGCAGGCTAGATTTGGACGAGGGAAGAGCATGGTCTCAACCTGCAGGACAGCAGATTGCTGAGCTGGTGCTGTGCAGCTGCCAGGTCCTGCTTTTCCTACTGCCACAGCCCCACTGAGGGCCTGCTCCTCTGAGGAGAGGGAGGAAGGATTTGCATGGCAGGGGATGCTGAGACAGAGAGAAGTGGATTAGGCAAATCCCCAAAACAGTGCAGAAATCCATCTTTCCAGGTTGGGAGGCTGAAGGAAACATGTAATTAATAGCATCCCCATTTTTTGCTTAGTGTAAGTCTTCAAGTGAGATATCCCGGAGTCTGTATTTTTAGCAGCCACTTTAAGAGGTGGTGAGGGAGGATAAGTGTGCATGGGGGGAGAGATTAATTTAAAATTGATAACTGCATGGCAGCACCACAGTTTTAACAAGCTCAATGCCTGCCTCATGCAGCCTGCTGTACTCGGGGGGCTGGAGTTCAATTCTCCATGCTGCCAGTTGAAATCAGGAATCACAACTGCAGTGATTAGCAATGAATTTCCTGATCTCAGTGCCGCGGGCAAAGGAAGCAGGGGACTGGTTTGGTTTTTTTTCTCCCTGTCTCTGGAGTTGTTAACCCCTAGCAGGGGAGATGAAGGTGGGGAAAGGGAATCTAGGGGTATTTACGCCTTTTAAACTTGTCCATGCTGTTTAAAAGGATCAATGGCCATTAAAGGCCAGGCCTGTCTGAGGAGAAGCACCCGACGGCATTGTAATTAATCTCATCTCTAATAGAGGGGCATCACTTTCAGATGCTTGTGCTACCCCTCTCATTCCACTGATGTAGGTCAGATCCACAGAGGCAGCACAGGGATGGCAAAATCCAGCCTGCTCTCAGGGACTCTGATGTCAATCCAGAGAAATCCCAAGCACTGGTTTTATTCTGGTGGGACTGGGATCATAGAATCATAGAATAGTGTGGGTTGGAAGGGACTTTAAAGATCATCTAGTTCCAACCCCCCTGCCATAGCTAGGAACACCTTCCACTACACCAGGTTGCTCAATGCCTCATCCATCCTGGCCTTAAACACCTCCAGGGAGGAAGGGGGCATCCACAGCCTCTCTGGACAACTTGTTCCAGTGTCTCACCACCCTCACAGGAACTCTCTCCAGACTCAATCTCCCCTCTTCCAATTTGCATCCATTACTCGTAGTCCTGCTATCACATATCCTATTAAGAAGTCCTACCCAAGCCTTTCTGTAACCCCCTTCAGGTACTGAGAAGCCACACTGAGGTCCCCCCTGAGCCTTCTCTTCTCCAGGCTGAACAACCCCAACTCCTTCAGCCTGTCCTCAGAAGGGAGGTGCTCAAACATGTCTCCATTTACATCAGCATCAAGTATCAAGCCACTTCCCTCCTCTTGTTCTTCAGGGACTCAATAGAGAAGAAACAAGCAAAGCACTGTTTTGTATTGTTACCTTTTGAATTATTTTTTTATTTTTGTGTTGCTTTTACTGTTTAACACCCCTCCACCTGATGAACAGAACAGCAGCCCTCATTGCGTGTGTGGGATCAATATTTCTGCACAAAGCTATCAAAAATGGGCACTTTCTGAGTGTTATTGCTACTGAAGGTTGTTTATTTGGGTCCCTTGTAGTGTACGATGAGGGAATTTTGGTTGAGAAAACTAAACAGTATTGAACAGAAATCCATAAAGCTGCTGCAATGTGTAGCAGCCTCTCAGGTAAGGGGGAGCTTGTCTACTCTCTTTGGCCTGAAAAGCTTAAGTATTTTGGTAGCTAGAGCAGGAAAAACTGTTCTTTCATGGAATTGTAGATAATCCAGATTGAAAGCTCATCTTTCATTTGCCTCCTGATAGACCTTTGCCTGATGGAGAGAACTGGAAGTGATTCTGCTTGCTTTCTTGTTTCTTCCTATCTGCCCTTCATTTGGTGAGACTGTAGAGGTGAGCTACAGTCAGTATAACATATGGCAGCAGAATTAGTCCCTTGACCAGTTTTAACTGAAGATTGTTCATTGGGAGCCTTTTAACATGAAGATCACATATATATACACACATATACATATATATATGAAGAGAAAGGCTGGGGTAAGACTTTTTAATAGGGTACAGGATGGTAGGACTAGGAGTAAGGGGTGCAAATTGGAAGAGGGGAGATTTAGGCTGGAGAGAGAAAAGAAATTCTTCGCTGTGAGGGTGGTGAGACACTGGAAGAGGCTGCCCAGAGAGGTTGTGGATGCCCCCTCAATCCCTGGAGGTGTTTAAGGCCAGACTGGATGAGACATTGAGCAACCTGGTCTGGTGAAAGGTGTCCCTGCCCTTGGCAGGGGGTTTGGAACTAGCTGATCATGAAGGTCCATTCCAACCCAAACCATTCTATGATTATACATAAATATGTAGAAATAAAACTGCTTTAGCTATAGAAACTAATATTGCTATAGTAAGAATGGAGATGCTCATATCTTGGGAACTTCAACAGATCAACACCAACCTTTATTGTTTTAATGCTAGTCACTTCCAATCCAATATAGTAGCAAGGGAATAAAAGTTGGATCTGGGCAAGGTGGCAAACCAGAGTGTGTTCACTGTAAGACCCACTTGCTCACAACAAACCATCCATGTGTTTCTTCATAGTATGTGCTGAGTGCCTTGGAAATAATCTTATTACTAATGAGCATTTTCCACGGCAAATGCTCTTTGCTGGCTTCTGAATAAATCCTGATGGGCTTTTTGAATTTCAAACAGCACTCTTAAGAAATGGATGTCTGCTAAATATACCAAGATGAAAACCAAACAAAACCTACCCAAACCACTCATTAATCCTTGATAATGTTGGCCTCAAGCACATAGAAAGCTCCTGAAAACAATCTTTTTTCAAACAGGCTCAAATGACCAACTCAGAGTGCACCAGTCACAACATTTGTCTCCTGTCTTCAGTGTGATCTGAAGCCATGGAGTAGTCCAATGGAAAGGACAAAGCAACTAATTTGAAGGAAAGAAGAGCCTAAATTTAAATTGGTGTAATTTAAGCACAGGATTTGGCCCATGGACTCCAGTTCTGGCTCCCTTGGCACTTGTAAGCTTTTTATTACTAATTAAAGTTGGTTAGTAGTCCCCTTCAGGATGTTTTGGCTCAGAAATGAAGGCCAACAAAATATCTAATTTTGCTAAATAGAGTAATTTTTTATATGCCAATAAAGGGCTTTTGTTTAGATTTTTCTTTTCTCTCCCTCCCCACTGTTAGGTAGGACCCAAAGCTCTGATGTTTCCTATCAAGCTCAAGAAGCAAAAGCAGCACTTGTTTTTGATTCCCTGCCTGCTCCTGTCTCCTAAGGCCATTCCTCCTCCTCCTTTGGCCCCAGCTGAGACCCCTCTGGGAATCTTTGCTGAAAAAGGTGCCAACCAACACATACAGAAACATCACGATTCAGTTACATGAAAATTTCAGCCCTGAAATAGTAGAAGTGATTAGCATTTTTGTAATTGTGCATAACTTGTTTCTTTCCAAAATGTTTCTTTCCAGAATGTTTCTTTCCAGAATGCCCCCTCTTTGGAGATGTTTAAGGCCAGGCTGGATGAAGCATTGAGCAACCTGGGCTAGTGGGAGGTGTCCCTACCCATGGCAGGGGGGTTGGAACTAGGGCCCCTTCCAACCCAAACCATTCTATGATTCTATGTTTCTTCTCCTTAGGCAGTTAAAACACAGGTTCCTTTCCTTTCTTCAAACCAGACTCATTACAGTGTGATGAATGAAACAGCAGAATTTAAACTGGTTTAATAGCACCAATGGTTACAAACCTTTCATTGACAGGGACTGTTGGGATGATAACCTTTCAGCAAAGCTGGAAATTGCAGCAGCCAGTTTGACCAGCCAGCAACTGGAAATATTTGGGGGATGAATTTCATCTCCGTAAAGACCAAAGGCCCGTTTAAAAAGCAGACTGGAGTCCTTTGATTCACATTGCTGATATTAAACAGGGAGAGCTGTTCTCTGTGGGTTTTTTTGCTACAGGGCATCGCTTCATTGCTAAAAAATAGGGCCATGGCAAGAATCCAATTTCTTAATGAACCAGCCTATCTGGAGGAAAACAGCTTTTCACACCGTAATAAACAATGAACACCTTTTAGATAAGAAATTCAATGGCAAAAATATTGCACTGTACATGTCATAGCCCCATAATTTAATGGAGGCACTTTCTGCATTAGTGGTTTACATTAATTTTAAAATTAATTTCGTTTGGCCTGCGGGGGAAGTATTTTCTTTTTTTTGTTTCTGATATCCTGCAGCTCATTAACACTTTTTTACTGCGCCCTACAATACTGTCTGTAATCGTCCAATTTGTAGCTAGAGGCTCATTTTTTAACTAAAGAGAGAAGGAGAAAAAAAAAAAAATGGAGCTTTTACTGAAGTCATAAATGAAGCTTCAACCACGCTAAAAAATTCAGCATCTCTAACAAGAGTGAGTGCTGTNTGCTAAAAAATAGGGCCATGGCAAGAATCCAATTTCTTAATGAACCAGCCTATCTGGAGGAAAACAGCTTTTCACACCGTAATAAACAATGAACACCTTTTAGATAAGAAATTCAATGGCAAAAATATTGCACTGTACATGTCATAGCCCCATAATTTAATGGAGGCACTTTCTGCATTAGTGGTTTACATTAATTTTAAAATTAATTTCGTTTGGCCTGCGGGGGAAGTATTTTCTTTTTTTTGTTTCTGATATCCTGCAGCTCATTAACACTTTTTTACTGCGCCCTACAATACTGTCTGTAATCGTCCAATTTGTAGCTAGAGGCTCATTTTTTAACTAAAGAGAGAAGGAGAAAAAAAAAAAATGGAGCTTTTACTGAAGTCATAAATGAAGCTTCAACCACGCTAAAAAATTCAGCATCTCTAACAAGAGTGAGTGCTGTAGTTTTCTGAGAATCTAGTAATTAAATGCTGGATGGATTGTTAGCCTGAGATCTCTGGGTAGTTTTGTAAACTGTAAAATAGAATCATAGAATC
>VZTY01035469.1:24036-36555 GCA_013400935.1 Turnix velox | reverse complement strand
AAAAAAAAGAGGAGGAAATGGGAAACCCTCTGCTACTAGTCTTTATCTGATTTACTTGGAATTACATTTGTTGAGAATGTTGTCAGACAAGTCACAGCCTCACAGAGCAGTAGCTTTGTGTTCACTTGGTTATCTGTTGGTGCAATAGTCAAGTAAAATTTTTTTACAGTTACAGTGCTTGGTAATTGTAGGGGTTTTTTCCTTGTGGAAAATGTAAGAGAGGCTAAGCATAAGGATTATTACTATGTGTCTTTTTAGTATTATTTTATCTTCCTTGGAGGATTTATATTAATGTAACTTTCCCCTTCTCTCTTATGAATCTCTTGGTTTTCACATCCTCCTTGTAGGTGTTTTTTTGTTCTACTTTTAGGCAGCTAATGACATGATAGGGTTTGTGATTAAATTATTGGGCTTTGTAGGTTTAATGAAGCTCAGAAACTGCAGTGCATTAAACCTTATGAGTAATTTCATGGGAACATGGAACCCACCATTTTATTCTCTTCTTTGTCTAGTTGGTTCAGGGGATTGAATCTGGACCATTTAGGGAAACCAACTTTGAAATAGCTTTGTAATTTTTATGGTGCTTCAGATCTCTCTCTATTTTAACTAATTACTCAAAGATGGAAATGTTTGTCTTCTGTTATCTATTAGTTCTTGGAGAGGCTTGAATTCACTAAACTGATGAGCAGGATCTTGCAACAATTACTATTTATCTTTGTGAATCACAGCACTGGCAGTACAGCAAGGCTGCCAGTAAGAGAGTCATCAGACTACATGCTGGCTTAGTGCTGTGGCTGGGAATAGGAAAGCCTTTGCCTCTGGGAGTGTTTTTAATTTTAAAAGTTGTGAATTTGGTATTTGAAGGATAATTTAATTATATGTGTCTGGTTAAAGTCAGTATTGCTGGAGTAGATGTTTTATAGGAGAAACTTAGATTGCACTGTGTGCTGCAGAAGAGGGGACCAGAAAGGGAGGGTTTGGCCAAAGTTCATGGGTGGAGAAGTAGTGTGAGAAGTGATTTCATTAATTAACTAGCTCTGCTCTGTGAAATCATAGCAGGATTATACTCACATGCAGAGCAGCAAATGGTTTCCCATAATGCTTTGTGGAATTGACAAAATGCTGTTTGGTTTATTGATAGCTGTCATGCTTTCCTTACAGCATTTCAATAACTTAATTTTTTTTTTTATTTGTTGCAACTAATGAAAATTCCATTACTATTTAACATGGAAACTGCACTTTCATTGACAATTGCATGAAGCAGACTCTTAAGTTGTAGACTTCAGAGGAACAGGAGAACTATATGTCACTGCATGTTTTTTTTACATCAGTTGGAGAAAGGAAAGGGCAGAATTTATTCCAACTTGTAGCAGAGATCATTTAAATTAGGCATTATTGCAGTGCTTTAGGAAGAGAGTGAGAGATACCATGGGGTTTGCTACTTCTGTCAGGGTATGTCCCTTTTTCACAACTCCTATCTCAGATGGAGAAAATGCATAAAGTGATCCCTTGGGGTCCCTTTCCATTCCTTTATAATATTCTGAGAAATGTTCAGTCTATAATGAATTCCATTCATGTTTTTTGAGAACACAGAAAACCCCCACAAATTCATGAAAATCCCTGCTACTGGGTCGAAGCCAAGATTAGTTATTTCAAGATACCAATGCTACATGTCTGCCAAACTAGCCATGAATGATTTTACCAAGATGGTTTTTTTGTATTTTATTGTCCTTTACTTTTAAGAGCAGCTTTTGAGGTGGGTTTTTGGGTGTGTTTTTTAACCACTTCATCTTAATGAATCACAGTCTTTATGCCACTGATTCCTAGAATATCTGCACAGTTCTGATCACCGTCTGTTATCAAGACTTCATCATACTCTTTTAGTGTTCTGTGATACTGATTGTAACCATCATGTACCAGACCAGATCTGTTTCTGAGAACAATTTATTAATGTGCAAGCTGTCACATTTGGTGGGGACATGTTGCAAAGGCTTCCTTTGTACAGGATGACTCCAGACCATCTCAGTTGTGTACCCTGCAGGAACAGCTTGCAGGAGCCTTACTCTTCAGGAAACACTAGAGTGTGGACTGCACTAAGGATCTGTTTGCCTAAAGTTAAAGGAAGGTTTTGTGTGTAACCACTCCTTGTTTTGCATACTGTAAAGCAGGGGAAGGTACAATAGTTGTGAAAGACATGAAAATTCAGAAATGGGTAGGCTTGGACAAGATTTCATATGGATTTCATATGAGGGTTTTCATCATTGTCTTCTAGACTTGGTTAACAAGACTCTTCTGCTTGGGTAAAAAGCCTTCTTGGTTCCTTTTCTGTTAGAATGTGAAACTCCAGATCACTTTTTGACACTTAAAAGGGCATGATTAAGATGTCTGGCACTGGCATTATATCATGGAAGGAGTCAAAGATGTAATTGGTTCTCTGTAGCTGATCACTGTCCTAGAGTTGATTTTCCTTACAAGGCAGTTTAAACTTCTTCTAAGGAAAACGGTGTTCTTAATAAGTTAGAAAAATTAGATTGTCCATGCTGATGAATAATTCTTCACCACCTCAAATATTAGTCTTTGTTCATCAGCCTAGATGAACTCAACTGATAGCTTTGTGTAGCATTTTTCAAAGGCCCATAAACCTGACTTCAGCTGACGTACTGGAGTTGAGTTCAGGTTTAGGTCTGGTGAAACACTCTATCTGAATTACTAGTTGAATCCTAGAATATATATTCTATTTAGCTTTTCAAGGAAAGAGTTCCCAGAAATTTCTCCAAATCTGAAAACGATTGGGATGTGTAAGTTTGTTCTGCTAAGTTTGATGTTGATTAACTTATTCTCCAAATTGCAGCACTTAATAATTCGATTAGAGTTCCTTTATGTATTGTGGAGATGTCTTGTGATGTGGTTTTGACATTTCTTGTGCAACTCATCCAAAATAACAGCCTACAGTTCTTGAGCTTATCTTCTCTAAGAAGGCTGAGGACATTTCTGCAGGGACTTTCACCACTTGTCTGTAATTCTTATCAGATTTGGGTGCATTTTATCTTAGATGAGAATTTGGATTGAAATATTTCTAGTGCCTTGTTGCCTTCATGAAAAATTACTGGTCACCTATTTTTGGTTTCTTATAGAATTGACCAGTAGATGGCAGCCTCAGCTGGAACAGTTTTACAAGGTTTTGATACAGGGAATAGATAACATTGATATGTTAGATAATTCTTACTTGAATATATGTTGTAAAACTCTATTAAAGTCCCACAAAGACTGTACAAGCAGCAGCCACAGAATGGCTTGTGCAAAAGATGAGTGAGAACCTTCTTTGTGCTAAAAAAAACACCACAAAACACACACAGAGGAGGTTTTTGAAGTATCTTAATAACAGTAGGAATTCTGGATTCTTTAGGTTGCTCATTTCTTTGTCATGATAAAAGATGGAGATCTAATGTTATTTCTTTCCAGGGCCTGACTTTGTTGTTTGTGATGAAGGGCACATACTCAAAAATGAAGCATCTGCTGTTTCTAAGGCCATGAATTCTATTCGATCTAGGAGAAGAATAATTCTTACAGGAACACCTCTGCAAAATAATCTCATAGAATGTAAGTGTTTCTCTTCTTTAATAATTATTTATATCCTTACCTTTACTTTTGCCTTTCAGAAATATATAAATAGAAAAAAAATTTAATATGGTGAAGCTGTTTGCTAGATTTCTGTATCTAAAAGACCCTTAACAGTCTGTTTTTTTCCATTTTGCAGGACTTTCACGGTCTTGAGATGTAGCTCCATGATGGTTTGAGCCAAGATGAAGCTGTTGGGAAACTGGCCTCTCCTCCATCCTTTCCCTTGGCCATGGCCTTACATACATCTGATTGCTCAGGAAGTCTGTATGAGAAAATGGACAGTGCAGAAGTGACTAGCTCTCTGACAGTTTAGTTCCTTGATCTGCCCACCCAAAGGACCAGATCAGTGTCAGCACATCAAAAGGGGAAGAGCAAGAATGTTCAGAGGGGAAATGGGTGGACCAGGACTTGCAGCAGCATCATACTAACATGTTTTAAACCATTGTAGAGCTGTGTTATCTGTGATTTATGTTACTGTCTTGTGAATTCCATTCTAAACTGGGTTGTAACATTTACCTGTCCTTTAATACACTGTAGTTTTTTGTACTACATTATGATGCATTTGAGTCTATTCAGAAACCTTTGCAAAACATGATTGCTTTGGTGTACAGCACCTTTCAAACTCTGTGAAACAAACATAGAGTGAGTTAGTTTTCAATCTGACATTAAATTCAGATGTTACCTCTGTGCCTGGATTATGTTTCATTGTGATGGTTTGTGGGTTTTTTTGATCAACAGAAAGTTCACAGTTTTAGATAAGATGCATTTCTTTTCCATTAAGAATTAATCCTGGTATTGTACTTTCAATTTTGAACAACTCAAGCCTGATTTTTTTGCCCTAGATCACTGCATGGTTAACTTTATTAAGGAGAATTTACTTGGTTCAATTAAGGAATTCCGAAATCGATTCATAAATCCCATTCAGAATGGTCAGTGTGCAGACTCTACTCTGGTGGATGTCAGAGTAATGAAGAAGAGGGCACACATCCTCTATGAGATGTTAGCTGGCTGTGTTCAGGTAAGAACTGCTTTACTCTAACACCTTCAATTACCTGCAGAGAGAGGGAGGAGTTACTTCATCTCCTTCTGTTAAAAGCTCTCAAAGACCTGTAAATGTGCTGTCTGGGAGGGAGGGCCACTGAATTCTGCTATTAATTTTGATTAAAATATTTTAGTAATTACCAGAACTTGTGTAGTTTAACCCCAGATTGCAGCTGAGCACCACACAGCCCCTTGCTGGGTCACACATCCCTCCCTAGCAGGATGGAGGGAAGAGAATTGTAAAGGTGAAAGTGAGAAAACTCATGGGATGAGATGAGAACAGGTTAATAATTGAGATATAAAAGGAGAATAACAGAAGACAAGTGATGCAGATGAAGACAGTTGATCACCTCCAAACTACTGATGCCAACCCAGTTCCTGAGCTAGTTGTATTGTTGAAGGTGACATCAGGTTGGATGGAATATCTCTTTGGACATTTGGAGACAGCTGTGCTGGTTGTGTCCCCTCCCAGTGCCATGTCTTACTCAGCTCAACTTGCTAGTGGGGCAGTGCATCTTAGTCAGGATCAATACACCATCAGTGTTTGGATGAAGAGAAATGTGGAAACAAGTAGACTAATATAAGAACCTAAAGTAAAACACAAGTAAATTTTGCATGGTTGCAGCAAGTATTTGGAAACTATGTGCTCTAAACCAGAAACTGAGCATGAGTGAATTCATCTGTGATGCAAACATTATGTTGGCTGCTTGACTTACCTAGGTTTCCAAAAGAAAAAAAAAGTTTTCATATATTAGAAAGTGCCCACAAAAATAGTCACCAGAGCATCTCCTAAAGTTCAGTCAACTTTGCAAGGACTTGGAACTGTGACTTGGGGTTAACAGGTCAGATATTTGACTAGACAACCACACTGACTAGGTAAGATAGGTTTTTGCAGGCAGTGTCTGTATTTAGTGGGCTATTTTTTTCCCTTTCTGGTTGGGAATCTTACTTATGGATGGTGCTTTGTTGTTTTGAAGTTCTTAAGCTCTCATTAGTTGTTTTCATGTTTATAAGACTAAAGTAACGCTTTGTAAAATTCCAGAGGAAAGATTACACAGCATTAACAAAGTTCCTCCCACCAAAATACGAGTATGTTCTGGAAGTTCGAATGACACCTATTCAGTGCAAGCTCTACCAATACTACTTGGATCATTTGACAGGTAAGTGCCAACAGTTGTGTCAGGTAACAAACCTGATGGCCATTTAATAAGAGGTTTTTGCAGTCTTTGGTAGATTATTGTTTTTTCTGTATGTATTATTTACTCTGCAGATATATTTTTCTTTTTCCTGTAATATTTACTTTAGCTCTGCAACTTGTTTGCCCATAAAAATATTCTTCTAAGGAGTAATAGTGTTTGCATCTCTTCACAGTAGTCTGTCCACATTCAGGCTTTGGTTTATTTCTTTATTTTTTCCCAAAGTCATAGGAAAGCCCAAATGGGAAGATACTTTAAGCTGTTGTATAGTAAAAACAAAGCAAGAACTTGCTTTCTTAAAATATTTATACCCTCTAGACATTGTGTATTGAGCAAACTCACTTTGTGCCTGTTTTGCCACAGACACCTGATGATTGTGAGTATTCTTGCTGCTATACATGTCTTAATTATGCATATAATAAATAGAAAAAAATTATTTGTCTGAAGGACATAAGGTTAATGTGCTGTTTAATGAGTAATTGAGACTCCAAAAAAGAAATTTAACTCTCTTAGTGTTGTACTGCTTTGTGCTCATGTGTGCTTGGGCAGTGGAAAAATAGGCTGTAATTTTGAAGATTCTTTTTTGTAACAGAACACTGTGCTGTTATGAGCCATTACATGAAGGTAGCTCCAAATAGTAAGGCAAATTTAGTGTAACCTAAATGCAAATTTCATTTTGTGTTCTCTGTCTTGGACTGCTTTTGCAAAACCTGTCCTTTTAGGAGGATTTGGATTCATTTTTATACTGGGGAGCAGTGTGCTTTTATGTAATAATGTAATCGTGTTTCTTATTATCAAGAAAATCTAATTTTGACAACTTTAACTGGGAAAAAAATGCCTGTGACTCAGTAATTTGACCTTTTTTACAAGAAACATTACAATAAGATGTGCATCTGGAAAGAACACCCAGTACCATGCTAAGGGGTGGCTCAAAGGGGGAGTAGTTAGTGTGTGGCAAATTTACCTCAAGGTTTCATTCTAAAACCTGAACTTTATTGTCAGGTGTAGGTGGTGGCAGTGAAGGTGGAAGAGGAAAAGCTGGAGCTAAACTATTCCAGGATTTCCAGATGTTGAGCCGAATCTGGACTCACCCTTGGTGTTTGCAGCTGGACTATATTAGCAAAGAAAATAAGGTAAATTAGATATATCAAAATATTCTGTATTGAGAACTTTCCAAGTAAGCTTTGCCAAATGCTAGGTAAAGTTTCATCAAATTAATGGAAATCTTTGTTTCTGTGGGGTAATTTTGCTGCTGGTTTTGTCATTTTTTTTTTTTTTCTGGGTATGTTGTCATTCTTAAAACTTTTTGCAAGGCCAATTCTTTATAAAACTTAATCATTGTTTAAGTGAAGAATAAGCAGATGGATAAAGCCTCAATAAAAGTTTCTGGATGAACATACTCAATAAAAATTTCTTTTTTTTTTTCCTCTTTTGAGGGCTATTTTGATGAAGACAGCCTGGATGAATTCATAGCATCAGATTCTGATGAAACTTCAATGAGTTTAAGTTCTGATGATTATTCAAAGTAAGTGAGTTTTTATTTGTTGTTGGCTTTTTCTTGGATTTATTTCCCCAACAGAACTCAAGTGATTTTTATAAAAGATTTTTTAAAAATTTATTTTATATGTTCTCCAGATGTAGAATTTAAAAAAAAATAACAATGTTGAACAATGTTAACATTTTAGGAAAAAAAAATCAAAGGGGAAAAAAACAAAGAAAGACCAAAGCTCAAGTGGAAGTGGCAGTGATAATGATGTTGAAGTCATTAAGGTCTGGAATTCAAGGTCTCGTGGAGGTGGAGAAGGAAATGCAGATGAACTTGTAAACAACCCTCCATCTGTTACAAAGTCAGATGAAGGTGAGTATAAAAAAATGAGTAAATAAAATACAAATCATCTTCATTTTGGTAGAGCTGTCAGGAATTCTGCTGCAGTGGAAAATGGCAAGATCCTTAATTCCATTAACTCCTTTTATATTTAAAGTTCTCTCACCTTCTACTCATACATTTTTCTTTTGAGTCTTGTGGCAGGAGGCTGCACAATTTGTTTTTAATTCCTGAGTTTGAAAAGATAGGAAGTTAACAAAGGTCCTATGGCTTTTCATGTCTTATGTGAGTATATGGTGAAAGATTAATGGAAAGATTAAGAAGTATGCAAATATGCAATTTGACTGTTGAGCATGCAGATACAGAGCAGCAAGAATATGAGAACTTTTTAAAGATTATTATTCAAATTCTTATGTCTGTACATTTCATTTTTGGGTTTTCCTTTAATAATCTGAGCCTAATAGAAGCGAGAGGAGGTGGTTTACAGATTTTATCTTAAGTACCTGTATTAATATGATATTTGGAAACTCTCTTGCTTTTTTCCAACAAATTGGGATGATTGAGATTTTTTGAATGGAAAACTTGTGTAACCTTTATGCATGAGTTCTCAAAGATGTATTCTTGGTCAAAAAAATCCTTTGATGACTAGTTCTATGGGTAACTGCTTATCTGGTAAATGCTATTAGTGCAGACACTATTTTATCTTTGCCTATTTAATTACTTTCACTCCACTGAAGCTTAATGATAGTTACAGTGTGGAGACAATAGCCTTATCTTTAAAACATTTTTACTTTGTATTTTTTGTAGGCAAAGCTACATCCTCATCCAATCCTGGTAGCCCAGCACCAGATTGGTACAAAGATTTTGTCACTGATGCAGATGCTGAAGTGTTGGAACATTCTGGGAAAATGGTGCTTCTCTTTGAAATTCTTCGAATGGCAGAGGAGCTTGGGGACAAAGTGTAAGTTCTAGAAATACTTTGAATTACCTTCTATTAGTCTGAATGTTCTTCATTCATACAATCAGTTTTCTAAACCAAACCTGCTTGTTACTTTGGTGTTTAGCAGTGAGATTTATCCATAGTTACCTGTATTCCACCAGACTCTTTCCCTGTGTCTGTTTCAAAGGCAATAACAGAGTGAGAAGATAAGAAAAGTAAAACAATGTAATAATTAAAATAACCCCAGAGGTGAATTTTGTGTTTCCTTGTGTCTATTTTCAGCCTAGTGTTTAGCCAGTCTCTTATCTCTCTGGATTTGATAGAAGATTTCCTGGAGCTGGCCAACAGAGAGAAAACTGACAAAGACAAGCCTCCTATTTATAAAGGTGAGTACCACCTTCAGCAACTGCAAAGCTAAGAACTATTTTACAACTCTATTCAGTCCAGAGGAAATGGATTGGAAATAATTGTTTTCATAAGAAAACAGTTCTGTTCCTGAAGTTGCAAGGATTATTGGTCCCATCTGCAGGTGCTCTCTGCTATCCCCTTATAGGCTTCTTGCTTCTGATTTCATTTGATGTCATCTGTGCTTAGTATAGCCTGAGCAGATGAAATGCTCATTATGTTAAAGAAGAGAAAGGATTTTGCTACATTTGTACAAAGTTGATGTTACGTGCTGATGTGTGGCAAATTCTGCTCTTTCCTAGTGGGAGAAAGAGAATGAGCAAAAATCAGACTTGAAAAGAGGATGTAGAACATACAATATGTGTGTTTAGGCTTTAGCATGTACTACAGTAGATTGTTTTCTAGATTTCCTAAGGGAGCATATTATTGAATTAATGATTATACTGGTGATGATTGGATAGTGAGG
Source organism: Turnix velox (assembly GCA_013400935.1). Classification (NCBI taxonomy): domain Eukaryota; kingdom Metazoa; phylum Chordata; class Aves; order Charadriiformes; family Turnicidae; genus Turnix; species Turnix velox. Next base: position 27,061 of record VZTY01035469.1, on the reverse strand, counting down.
AATTGCTCAGTGGTCAGACACATCCTCTGTGTATGGTCTTCCTTCCAGTGCTCCTTGATGAGGCTCTGAGCTACCTGATCTAGTGCCAGATATCCCTGCTTACTGCAGGGGAGCTGGACTAGATGACCTTTGAAGGTCTCTTCCTACTCTATGAATTCTGTGATGAGCAAAGAAAACAGAAAAAGGTTTTACTTGTGAACTGGGAAGACAGGTTTCCATCAGCTATAATAATATTTTTTCCTCATCTGGCAAGAAGTAGCCAGAACTCGGAGGGTCATAAACCCAATATATATTATATTCCTTTTGTGTTCTTTCACTGGACAGTTGAATATATCTAGTGTTAACAGTCTCTTACTCAAGCAGCTTTTCAGTAATTTGATTATTACATTTGTAGGTGAAGGAAAATGGTTCAGAAACATCGATTACTATCGCTTAGATGGTTCAACTACTGCTCAGTCAAGAAAGAAATGGGCTGAAGAATTTAATGATGAAACTAATGTGAGGTGAGATCTCCTCTGATTTATCTTATCTTTCCCCCTTTGTATTTCTTTTGTTTCTTGTTTCTTTATTACTTGTATTAGCTTAATGACTTAAGTCAATATCACATGTAGAACTTCCACAAAAAATGTGCAGGAACAATGAATTTTTGGTTTTCTGAGATTATTTCCATTTGTGCTGCTGAATACTAAGTGTTTTCTTGCTCTTTTCATTCTTACTTAGATAGTAAGCAATTTGAGGCAGAGACAATCATGTTATTACAATTACCCAGAAGGATATAAGGACATAGGAGGGTCAGAGCCCTGGCCAGGAGACAGCAGTCCCTGGACTAGTGGGTACATACAGCTCTTTGCCATCTTCAGAATTGTCTCCCAGCCATCCATGCTTCATAAGAAATAGGATTTTGAAAATCTTAATTAGATAGGTGGATAGATACAAACTCCTACAAGTTTAATGGAGTTAAGGATTTGTTTAAAAAATAAAATAAAATACATAGTTATGTTACAGTCTTTTATAGTGTATAGGAGGGAAAAAAGTTCTAAGTAAGCTAATTTCAGTGTTAGTTCTCTTAAATAGTTTGTTCTGTTGGGTATCTGTCATAAGCTCATTTGAAGTTGGACCTGAGTGAGAGGCAGTGCTATAGTAGTGTTATCCTCAAAGTTTGCTAGCCAGGAAGCAGTTCCAGTAGGCATAGGGTATACTTGTTTAAAATTGATGTTTAATTTGATAAAACTGATTTATTAGAGTTTGAAAATGCCAATGCAAAAGTGTTTTTTTAGCCACCAATTTTTGTTAGCAGTTGGTTTGCAGAGGGTCCTGTTCTGTGTCTCTGAGCTTGTATATTTTGTTAGAAATGTTGTGGTTATAAAATCTGTATCTGTTTTATGCTTAATTAAGCATTTTAATGAAATTTCTGAGTTATTTCAATGTATGAACAACTCTGTAGTAACACAACAATGTGGGAACAAAGGCTGTTTTCCAAAAGACTAACATTTTGCTTCTTTTCTCTGTTCCAGAGGCCGCTTGTTTATTATCTCCACTAAAGCAGGTTCCCTTGGAATTAATCTTGTGGCTGCTAATAGAGTGATCATCTTTGATGCCTCTTGGAACCCATCATATGACATCCAGAGTATTTTCAGGGTTTATCGCTTTGGGCAGACCAAACCTGTGTTTGTCTACAGGTTTTTGGCTCAGGTGGGTTTCTCTGTGTTCATGATATTCTGCTCCTGCAGACAGATGAGTAAACTGTGGGCTTGAGTTGAAGTCTAGTGATCATCTTCCTTCATCTGATAGCACTATTTGGCCACTGCAAAACCTCTTGGAGGAAAGATTATGAAAATAACACAGTTGGTATCCTGTTAATCCCATCTCATCTGATGCTTTGTGTAATTGCAGCAGTGATTCACACATCCAGGCTCAGAATAGTGTTTGCACAGCACTACCACTTTGCACAGCACTAAAAATTGTTAGTTGGCAGACTGAGGAGAGGGTTGTTGCTGCTTGTTGCCTTGTTCAGTGTAGCTGTCAGTCCACAGGCACCTGGGCAGTGAGTTCCTGACAGTCCAGCTGGAATGAAGATACAGGGAGCTAAAGAATTCTTCATAAAGAGGCCTCCATCAGTGATCTGAGACCTGTAGCACACTTAAGGATGTGTAATAATTGTGATGATCACTCATCTGTGCTTTTTTTTGAAGTATATTTCTGTTAGGAAGTACTTTGCTTTATTTTCTTCTTCTTCAGGTGTTACAGAGTAGATTTAAGACCTTTTCCCAGTAATAGTGTTTAAATCCTCATCAAATGTCACTATTTTCTGGCCAACTTAAATAAATGACTTCTTGTAACATGTTACTGTCAGTCATGTGGGTTTTTTATTTCTTGAGCTTTCAGTCTATTTTTGTAGCTTTCTCTGTGCACTTTTGAACTGTTTCAGAACAGGCTGTCCTGTTCTCCTGCTTCTTGTAGTCATCATGTTTTTTAAAAAAGAAAAAAATAATTTTTTTCCCTTTTTAATCAAGATCTAATTATTTTTCATATGCAGCTGTGATGGATTAGACTTCACAGCTTCCCTTCCCCTCTCTTCTCCACCCCAGTTTTCCATTTTTATGGGCTGCTCAGAGCAGCACAAGTTACATGTTGTGGAAGTTGTCTTTTTTTGGCCACAGTCTTACTTTGGGAAATGAAAACAAAAATGGATCTCTTCAAAATGCTACTGAAAACATAAATTTGTTACTCTGGTCAATATCTAGATATATGTTATGTACACAATTGGAGTTTCTTTGCCTTTGCTTCCAGGAGGGCTTTCTTTTTATTTATTTTTTTTCCTTGTTAAGTTGTTGTTCTAACTCTAGCTATACATTTCTTTCTCTGTATGACAGGAAGGTCCAGTATTTGGAGGCAGCACAAAAAGGACATAAACCTGTTGGAGAGGGTCCAAAGGCAGGCCATGAGGATAATCAGGGGGCTGGAGCACTTCTCCTATGAGGACAGACTGGGAGAACTGGGGCTGTTCACCTGGAGAAGAGAAGAT
>VZTY01035469.1:0-12236 GCA_013400935.1 Turnix velox | reverse complement strand
GGTTGGAGCAACTGCCCTATGAGGACAGGCTGAAGGAGTTGGGGTTGTTCAGCCTGGAGAAGAGAAGGCTCAGAGGGGACCTCAGAGGAACTTCTCAGTACCTGAGGGGGTCCTACAGAAAGGCAGGGGAAGGAATTTTTAACATAATATCAGATGGGAGGACTAGAAACAATGGATATAAATTGGAGGGAGATAGATTTAGACTAGACATAAGAAAGAAATTCTTTACAGTGAGGGTGGTGAAACACTGGAAGAGGTTGTCCAGAGAGGTTGTGGATGCCCCCTCTCTGGAGGTGTTCAAGACCAGGCTGGACAGGGCACTGAGCAGCCTGATGTAGTGGGAGGTGTCCCTGCCTATGGCAGGGGGGTTGGAACTCGATGATCTTTAAGGTCCCTTCCAACCCAAACTATTCTATGATTCTATGCTGGGGGTCTCCCTGTGTTTCTGCCCCTCCATAGCCAGGCTCAAACACTCACCCATCTCTCTGATGTCACCCTTGCCCCTCCTGCTTTGCACAGCTCTTCCAGGGATAACATTTCCCTGGCCCTTGGGTGGAAGGAGAAAGGCTGCAAGTGATGCCTTTTGCCCAGTTCATCACCCTTTAGAGTTGGTGAAAAACACACCTGGGTTGTTGAGATTTGAAAATGACCTTCGTGTTGAAAAGGAGGAGCAGGATTTTAACCACCTGATTTATCTTCAGTGGAGGAAGGCAGCATCACCCTGGGGGAGTGCAGCAGAGCTTGAGGTCTGGGAGATTTCCCCTCTCTCAGAGGAAGGTCAAAAGTTTAAGATAGGACACTTTATCCTGAGGGAGGCTGGGGATGAGATGTTTCTGCAGTGACTCAGAGGAAGGAGGTAAATCACCACTTTTCATTTCAAACGTAGAATTAAATTCCTCCGTGCCTGGATCATTCAAGGTAAAGCTCCTGTAATCTCCTTCTTGTGATCTGCAGCCCCACTGCTGGCTGCTGGGCCAACATGGGAGAGGATGGGACAGCAAAGGGAGGTAGCAGGGATGGATGGAGAGAGATCCAGGGCACCAGAGCTGGAGAAGAAGCTGGTGGAGATTGTCCTCAGCTCAGTGACATCACTCTGGGAATTCAGAGACTGAAGGTGACCTGAACTGTTGAGGTTTGACCTCACCTGCTTTGCAAGAAATAGTGAAAAACGCCACTGTGAAAACAAACCCCCAGGCTGAAGCCTCCACAGCTCTATTTGCACAGTAGGAAAGACCATGCTCCACACCAAGTTCTTAACCATGCTGCAAAGTGTCTGTACAGCACACACTCCTGCTCCCTCCATGGGCTTTCAGGATGATCTTCACACTAATTAGTTCAAAACAGGATGGGCTTTCAGGATGATCTTCATCCACACTAATTATTTCAAAACAGCAGGCTTTTTCAGTTTGTTTTTTCTTCTTTCTGTTGATTTTTCCATGATGCTTCAGGTGAGTCTTGTGTGAGATGTGGTAGTTTTATTGCAGGAATGCTGGATCCATCCAAACAGCAGATCCTCCAGGTGTTTCTCTGTTGTATTTTCAACACAGGACCATTAATCCACAGGTGCTGAAGAGTCTCTGCTGCCAGTGGCTCACACTGAGAGCTGAGCTGCTACTTCCTGGGCTCTGCAGGGACCACAGAGGTGAAGGGACAGCCTGAGGACATCAACCTGCCAGAGAGGTTCCTCCCTTTGCAGCAGTGCTGTTGCATGTTCTGGGACAATCCCATCCAACAGCCAGCAGAGCTGATCCATCAGATCCACAAGGACCTGTTTTGTTGGTTGATCAGACCCCCAGGTGGCCATTCCAGAAGGTTCCAAGCTTCATTCAAGGTATAATTTGATGTTATCCTTGGAGCTCAAGTAATTAATCTTTACCAAATGAAACCATTTTAGAAGTGGTTTTAATATTCATAGAGAAACCCTGGGTGAATTGTTAAGAGTGCCAAAAAAAAAAAGGGGCTAGCAAGAAAGCTACAATATAAAGACAATTTTATTGCCGATAAGCTCTTATAATTAATTTTTTTTTTCTTTTTTTTTTTTCTCCTGTTTCAGTAGGACCTTATTCTTCCTGGTTGAAAAATCCGGTCATAGCATCTCTCATTAAAAATAAAATTATTTTGAAATAAATAAATATATAAAATAAATATCATATACATTTTATAAATAGTTTTGTCCCTATGCACAGTATCCATGCTTACATCTGAATAATGTTCCTCAACCCCTGTTCCCACCCCAACAGCAGGAAACCCCCCCCTCCATCATCAGGACCAGTCCACGTAGCATCATCGTCCATGTAGCAAACTCCTGGGCTGCTGAAGCAGGAGGTACCATCCCAAAAACATCTCCTTAGCAGGTAACCATCCCCAGCTCAGCAGCAGCACCCACAGCACTTCTCTCATCTTTTATTTTCTTCCTTTTTTCTCTTCATCTTCAGGGTATTTTTTTTTCCCCTCCTCTTTAGAGATCCAGTTTGCTCATCCTCTCATTCCTTTTAAGCAACCATAAGCACTGAATATTCTGCCTCTCTTGCAGCATCCACGTAAAGGAAGTGAAGGAAAATGGAAGATTATATGTAGGGTTCCCTCCCTTCCCCACCCCATAAATAACCCAGGTTCAATATATGCTTGAAAGAAGGAGGAACAGCAGTGTCTGAATGGATGTAAGTGCTTTCCTAAGCCAGCTACACACTTACAGGAATGATGGAATGACTATTAATATAGTGCTCTGGGAAAAAAAAAAAGCTTGGGAGCCCAAGTATGTACACTGAGGGGGGGCAGCTGCAGGAAACATCACCTGTAGTGGAAGAGGTCTCTGTACATGGCAGGGATTTTGGCAGGGTCCACAGGCCTGGGTAAAAAATGAGTGAATTTCTGATGTCTTTTAGTCCTGTAGCCCTCTCGTGGGGAGCCATCCTTGTTGAGGGCCACGTAGTAATGTCTCTCTGAGTCGGGGTGTTTGTAGAGGGTTGAGGCATAAGTGTTGTACCAGTTCTCCTCAAACTGCTCTCGGAAAACACACTCCCGGGTGAGCTTCTTCTGCAGTCAGGTGGGACATGGGGAGGGGAAAGACAAAGATATTTTGCATCAAAAATTAAGAAATCCATTCTTCCTTCCTTCTCCCCCGTTCCCACCCCAACAGCAGGAAAACTCTCCCCCAACATCAGGACCAGTCCACGTAGCAAACTCCTGGGCTGCTGAAGCAGGAGGTACCATCCCAAAAACATCTCCTTAGCAGGTAACCATCCCCAGCTCAGCAGCAGCACCCACAGCACTTCTCTCAGCTTTTGTTTTCTTCCTTTTTCTCTTCATTTTTAGGGTATTTTCCCTAAAAATAATCTCCTCTAATTTTCCTACCCACCTTCTGCCTGCCCTGAGGATGGGAACTGAGCTGCCAGGGGGGGTTTCCCCTGGCTGAGAACTGGAGCCACACAAGAGGTTGGAAACTGTTTTATTTCATGCTAAATTTGCTGTGATCCACCCTTAAAAGTCAGTCCCTCCATGGGGAAATGCTGTTATCTAGAAAGAAGAATATCCCTGCCCATGGCAGGGGGGTTGGAACTAGATGATCTTTAAGGCTCCTTCCAACCCTAAACCATTCTATGATTCTATTTTTAATAAATCCCACATGTGTGATGGGTTGAATTAAAGGGATTTTGGCATCTGAAGAAAACCAACATGATGCAGAAGCTACTTGAAAAGGGAACTAAACAATGAATATAATTTATTATAGAATATTAGAATATAATTAATTTTTCAAGATATAACTGATGCTTCTAACTAAAAGTAACTATATTAAGAGTTAAATAATTAGGAGTTGAGTTACATTAACTGGGCAGGAAGCACTTCTGTCTGGAGTTAAGAACTTGACATTTTGATTGCAAGTCTTAACACTTAATTAAACAGAAAAGAAGTGTTGATGGAGACTTTAACTATGATGCCAGAGCTCTCCACAGCTTCCCCTTCCCTCCAGTCCTGGCTGAGCTTTGTAGAAGCCCTTACTCCATGTGGGAGTGTTTCATCCTGCAAATCCTTGATGTAGCTCATCAGAGCCCCTGCCCATGTTCAGGAGGGTTTGGAGGGTGCTGCAGGTGGTCAGAAAGCAGCCAGAAAGACCCTGAGCAGGTGGCACAACCTGTCATGGGCATGGCCCAAACCAAGGCACCAAATGACAAACCAGTGGCAAAAAGTTGCCAATAGGAACCCAATCCTGGACTGGGAAGGAGTAGTTCTCTGCTTTCACTGTCCTCCAGCAGCACAGGATGGGGTGAATCTGCTCTAAGTGATGTGTGGAAGGGTTTGCAGGTATTCAGGAGTTTGTGTGGAGTGAAAAGCTCACATGAAGCTAGAATAGAAATGTAAATCCTGCAGATAGGTGCAGATCCTCATCACCTGGGGAATAAAACTCCTGATGTGTTTACTCAGCTGATAGAAACAGACAAGCAGCCCCTCCTGGTTTTATGTTCACTTTCCCTTCTGCCTTTAGTTGCTACCTTGTTTCTTTAAAGGCAAAAGCTCAACAAGCTCCTATTCCTCAGTGTGTGGGGACTGTGTAACTCCCTGTGTAACCCTTTTTCCTATAGGGTTGTACCAACAGTGGCATCGTGGAGGTTTGTGGTAGCCCCAGGAATTGAGAGGTGTGTGACAGACACAGCCTGTGACACTGCTGAGGTCCCANGAAACAGACAAGCAGCCCCTCCTGGTTTTATGTTCACTTTCCCTTCTGCCTTTAGTTGCTACCTTGTTTCTTTAAAGGCAAAAGCTCAACAAGCTCCTATTCCTCAGTGTGTGGGGACTGTGTAACTCCCTGTGTAACCCTTTTTCCTATAGGGTTGTACCAACAGTGGCATCGTGGAGGTTTGTGGTAGCCCCAGGAATTGAGAGGTGTGTGACAGACACAGCCTGTGACACTGCTGAGGTCCCACAGCCCGTGTTGAGTGTGTTACACACCCAAAACACAGCACAACAGCCAAAACTTACCGACCCATACAGCTCTCCTCTCTCGTTCATGCCGAGGTAGAGTCCTGAGTCCACCCCACGGATGCTCACCAGCCCCACAGCCAGGCTAATAAACTCCAAAATCCCTACAAGAGAAAAGAAACCCAAATCATACAGAGAATAAAACTGACACCAGGCTCCCAGAACAAACACAAATCACCCTTTCCCAAACTTCCTGCATATCCCATTTCCCTCATTTATAATGACGTGGTTCTTAAATCCATAGTTCTTAAATCTATAATTCTTAAATCTATAGTTCTTAAATCTATAATTCTTAAATTCCTCTTCAATTTCCACTCTAGGCTTCTCCCCATCACTGTGGATTTACCATGCCCAAGAGGATTTACCTTTGCTGATAAGAAAAGGTTTGCAAGATTTTGTTGTTTTGGTATGTTTTTTTTTTTTTCAATTTTATTATTTCCCCCTCTAATTATCACCAAGAGGGCAGATGTAGAAGCTTGTGCCTGGCCCACTAGAAACTTTAGAATGCTGCTACTATTCTGGGTTTGATTTTTCACCAAAAGGGAGAATGCTTTTGTCACCATAAGGTGTCAGGTTTGAGATGACAGTCCCACATGTTTTAAAATTATGAGTTGTGTAAAAAAATAAGTAAAAAGCACTTGGAGGGATGTGTGTGAGGGCAATCTTCATGAGGTACTTGTCACCTCCAAATGAAAAACTACAAGCTGCAAAGGTATAATCCAGATTCAAATATACATTGATAGAACAGCATCTTAATCTTCTCCCTTCAGAGCCAGAGAGCTGCCAGTCCTTCCTCCATCAACCCTGGACCCTCCATCCTGCCCCAGCATCTGTCCTGACCAAACCTGGCCCTGCCACAGCAACTGCTTTACTCATGGTCTTCAGCCTCCAATGGTGATGTTGGACACTTTAAATAATGAAGGGCAGCCTTTTTCTCTGACAAAGACATGAGTGGGGTCTGCCATGCTGCAGCTGCTCTGATGGAGGAAAGATTTGTAATAGGAGAAGCCTTAAACAGCCCCCAAGTTGGTCTGTTTTTAACTGGCTTGAACAAAGCCAACATCACACGTGGTGGAGACCTTCAAATGCCACAGAAAAACCTCTCAAAGGCATTAATGGGACTGTGTTTGATCTTGGCTATAGATCCTGCTCTCAGACTAGAGCTTATGGTCACTCTTTGCCTGTGTCCCAGTGCTGGATTAATTTGCTTGGATGTGGCAGTGGAGGAAGGAAGAGGGTTTCCACCATCCCACCTAGTGACTGGACAAGGTGTCTCTATTGACAGGAGGACAAAGTTTCTCTAACCTTTAGTGTAGCTCCAGGTCTCTTAATATAGCTCCCAAAATGTGCAGTCCTGAGAAGTGCTGCTCTGATCAGGTTACCTGCTCTGAAAAGTATGTCTCCAGTCTAAAACCACCACGTGACACGTGGCCACCTGAGCCATCTGACTTCAGTGGCAGTCACAGCTCCTGGGCACCTCAGCCCAGGGAATGTGTCTTCTGCCTGGCAGGGCAGGGATGTGAGAACTCTCAGACCAGAACTCTGTCACCTCCTAAATATAGGACAGACCTAGAGGGTGATGGGACAGAAGCCCTGTCCTCCTTTGCTTCACCCAGACTCATCAGCTAAAGCTGGCTGCAAGAATTTATCTTCCTACTTTAGATCAAATTTTTGGTCCTCCTTTTGCCCCTGCCCTGTTGAATCCAGCCCTCCCTGCAGCCAGCAGGGGATGAGGGAGATGGGGTAAGGAATAAGGAGCTGCAATTCCTCAAGACAAAACAACTAGAAATATTCTTTGTGAACCAGTGCAGATATTTTGCTGGCCAAAATGTACCCAGATACATGTCCCAGCCTGGGGACTCAAGGAGAAAGGAGTCTTTCCAAGCCAGGCAGGCACTCCAGGCTCAGCTCTGCTCACTCCCCCATAGTTGTTGTGGCTTCTCATCTGACAAGAAGCACAAATGGAGTGGGAAATAAGCACAGGATGAGGAGTGGCCATCTGCATCCCACAGGCACAAACACAGCCCACAGCACCAGCATTTATTATTATTATTTTAAATCTGTCAGCTTTGGGAAGCAGGGAACTGCTGCTGGTCCCTTTTAGAAATCAAGGTATGTCTAAGGCAGGGAAACGAAGAGATTTTCTTGAGTATAGCCACAAGCAGGCTCTGAAAGTGGCACATTCACCCGAAATCTGTTAAGGAGCAACCTAGAAGCAGCATTAACATCCTTGGTGGGTGAGACACCTCACGTGTGGTGCAGATGGAGTGGATACTTGCTGATTTTGCAAACAAAATTGCTCCCAAGGTGTGCCCACGACACTTTTCTGACAACATCCCTTGCAATATTCCCCTTTCCTGATGTCTCAGCTGCATTTGGAAACAGACAGGGCAGATGACTGTTGGAATTGCATTGAGAATGTAACGTAAACCCACAAAAATCAGGAGACAGAGTGAAGGCAGAAAAAGTGTGGGCAGATATTCATCCTGTCCTTAACTCACTCCAAGTGCTAGACAAAACTGCAGCTCTGTACATCTGATCCCGAGCAGCAGAGGGAGCGGCCACTGGGGCCAGCTCAAGAATTTGCTTTCCAGTTGTAGTGGTGTGTTCTTGCAGTGGAACATGCTCTTTTATTTCCTTTTCCTTTTTCCTCTCCCCAGGACTTGCTTTTTTCTTGCTTTGATTATTCATCCTGGTTTTTCTTTGAGCCCTTCTAGAGGATATTTGGTTCAGGGTCTGGCTGGATTCATTTACCACCAAAGCACTGGATAATCTCCTGAGCTTTGCCACCACACACTCTCGCCTTACCCTAAACCATCCCTCAAAGCCCAATTCAGCTCCTTGCACCTGTCCCTTCTTACAACTACACCCAGAAGCAGGGGGACAGAAGCATCAGATGTTGTATTAATGGCTACAAACCTAAAGCTTGGGCTAAAAACCTCAACAACTGTTCAGCAACAGGTGCACTTTTGCTTTGAATGTCAAAAATCTACAGCAAAACTTTTCTCTGGAGGTTTCACCACCTTCTGCAGGAGGCTGTGATGCAGATCCATTAGCGAGTTTGAAAGCAAGAAGAGTTTCATTTGCTGCCTTCATTACTCTGCAGAAGAAACTTGAGGGCTTTTTCTCTCCTCTCTTGTGCTGTTGTTGCTTATTTAAAGCTGCTGTATGACAGATATGGGGCAGGAAGGGAGCAATTCCTCCTGGCAGGGATTTTTCCTGATGAACTTCTCTTGGTTTCATGCTCAGAAGGATTCTCACAGGGGCACTAATGTCAGTTCAAACCCCTCTCAGATTTTGGCTGTTCCTTATTTCTTTCTTCAGGAAGATGTAGTGAGAACAGATAGATTTCTGGAATCACTTTATTCTTTCTAGGATGACTCAGGCAGGGCTGCCAGTTCAGAGAACAAATCTGGGCACTTCTCTAGCATGAGAACAAGTTTTCTTCCAACAATCCTGGAGGGCTTAATCAAATTTTGGGTTAAGCCTTCTCTGTAAAAAATAAGCTGGGCCCCATTGTGCTTGCAAGAATGTGTATTTTTACAAGTATAAAACACTGCATTCCAGAAGACAGGTGTGATTTAGGAAGGCTCCAGTCCTCAACAGATGAGAGGGAATACTTGCTGGAGTTGCTCAGATGATGCTGCTGGCTCCTCTCTGTCCTGTGGGCACATCCCCCAAATGCTGTGGTACAAAAGAATCCCTCCTGTGGCCCTTTCCTTTAGGACTCTGGCACTCTCTTCTGCATCACCAGGCTCTTTGTTTTTCCACTCTGTAAGACTTGTGTGAGTTGCACATCTGGTAAGTTTTGGGATGGCTGAGCATGGGAGGGTGCAGATACTGTCCATCTTTTCCTGAACCACTTCCAGCAGGAGGAGATAAGGATGCAAAGTCCAGTTCCACCCTGTGTCCCATCTGCAGCTGGATTTGTGCCTCTGCTGGGGTGTCACAGCCATTCCCAAGCCCACTCCTGCTATTGGGGAGCACCTTCCAACTTGAACAACCATATTGCACTTGTAAGTATTCCCCCAGATGTCCCTAGATTTAAGGTAGCTTTAAACTGCCACCCCAAAACCCTCATGTAGCTCTGCACCCTGGTTGGTACTAGATGATCTCTAAGGTCCCTTCCAACCCAAATTATTCGATGATCCCCTCCCCACAGCTCTGTATTTCCCCAGAAAGGCTCAGGCTGCCCATTTCTGCACTAAGTTCCTGCTCTCTGAGTGCTGCATGCAAAATTTAGGAATGCATTGATACATGACATCCTAATGTGAACCATACCACTAAGAGCAGAACTGAAATATTCCTGGCTACTGAATGCAGATGGTGAGTAGCCTGTGCCAATACGTTATTGCTTTGAGTCAGGTTTAGTCCAACTTTATCTGAGCACGAGGATTCCAGCCTAATCCTTGGGGGCTTTGTCTTGCAATTACAACAAATAACTATTTATTTTACACTGCCTCTGGGAAAACCCTGAAGCAGAGAACTATAATATTTTATATCTGAAGTCTGGTCCAGTTTATGTTGCTGGATGCTGACTGCTAAAACACTTAGGGAATGCCAGTGTTTCACTTTACTCAAGGCACTCTGGGACCCAAAACTTCAACGTGCAAAACTCAGGAAAAGTTTTAGCCCCTTTTAACAAGTTTTTCCCCAAATTGTTTGGAAATTCACTTGTTTGACTCAGTCTTTATAAAGCATCAAACTGAGGCAAACGCTGCCCATTGAAACTGCCCTGCTCAATCGTGTAAAGATAAGTAAAAAGAACCAGGAGAAATAAAAGAAGACAGATTGAATTAAAACTAAACAGATAAAATCACTCTCAGCTCCTTTTATCATGGAAGCCCATCATGTAGTGCAGCATGAAAGGTTAAAAGATATGTGTCTTTCAGGAGGTAATTAAAGAAGACTTGGCCCACGAGCTCATTAGTAGCAGACTCTGACCCCGCGGGTTATGACTTTCTTGTTGATTTAGGCAGGGACGTGCCATGCACACACCTGGTGTTTATGGAAATGGTGCTGCAGAGATAAAACTCCTCCAATTGTTCCAAAAAAACCTGCCTTTAAATTATCTAGAGAGGCAGCATCCCACAAGAAAAGGGCCAGTTGCAAAAAGTCAAGGCAAAAAAAAAATAAAAAATTCCTTTCCCTGAGGACTTGAAAAAGCAGAAAAAAGTCTTGCGAGCACTTCTTGCAACCTGTTGACAAGAGAGCTGAGTGTGGAGAGCTCACACAGACACCTGCACTAGATGCTGGAATAGTGGGGATTTTTCATAGCTGTGCTCAAACTTCTTCTCCTGTGGCTTGGGGATGCATTTTTGGAAGGTTACACACGGTCTCATTACAGATCCCTGCTCTTGCGTGACACCGATACAGGCGCTGCTGTCTTCCAGCTGTATCCCGGGCAGCAAAGGTAAATCCACAGGGCTCTGCCTATTGTTCCATCTTCTCCTCTCTTTCCGAGGTCCCCTAAGAGTTTTTCCCTTTTTTTTCTTTCCAAAACCCTCCCCAGACCCAGCTTCTGACCCTCATCCAGCCAACTGATCCCTGCACGCTTTGGGGAGAGACGCTCTCCTAATGAAATTCATGCAAGTTAAAGAAAAATCAGCTCAGAAATACCTGCGTCGGCCAGAAATAAAAAAAAAAAGGGGGGGAGAAACCCACCAAACCCGTGAAAAAGCTGAGAATTCCCTTCTCCAGCGTGTTCTCTCCTCAGCACTAACTTCAGAGGCACGGCTGGAGCTGCTCACCCCTCGCACAAGCTTTTGTTTAAAATTCTTTTTTTTTCCCCTCTTTTTTCCTCCCGCTAAGGCGCGTTTTTGTGCACCTGCAGAAGCGCCGGGAGAGTAGGAAATTGGAAATAAAAACTCCGGCATTTCTGCCGAGTGAGCGCATTTGTTTAGGAGCCTAACTCTATCCGTCCCGGGCTGATTTCTAGGAGCGGGGGGTAAGGAGCCGGGCACCTGCCACCCCTCCGCAGCCCTTACCGAAGCGGCTGTGGTCCTGCCGGGTGCCGTGCACCGTGCCGTTGGGGAAGATCTCCAGGTGGAAGCCGGTGCGGCAGTAGAGCTGCCGCCGCCGCAGGATGCCCTTGAGGTGCGCGAAGTCGGTGGGAGAGCCCCGCTGCAGCCGCCCCTCGATCTGCCCCAGCCGCTCGTTGAGGAAGCCGGGGGAGTCGGCCAGGGGCAGCCCGGGGGGGAAGCCGTGCAGGTCGGGGTCCAGAGCCCCCAGGAAGCCGCCCACCTCGGCCATGGCGGAGCGCGGCGGCTCCTCACAGCCCGGGCTGCGGCCGCCCGGCCCCGCTCTGCGGATGCTGCTGCTGGGGCTGCTTCTGGTGCTGCTGCTGCTCTTGCTGGGGCTGCTGCTGCTCTTGCTGGGGCTGCTGGAGCTGCTGCTGCTTCTGCCGCCGGCCCCGGCCCGGCCCCGCTCCGCCCGCGCCTCCCATAGCTCGCCGTGTCCCGCCGGCGGATGCAAACTGCACTTTATATACATACACACTCCCCTTACATTGACATATTAGATATTTAAATGCAAGCCACACCTCACTGGCATCCCCTTTGGCTATTGCTTTTTTTTTTTTCTCTCTCTCTCTCCCTCCCTCCTCTGATCCGTTTGGCTTTTTCTTTTTTTTTTTCTTTTTTCCTTTCAAAAACAAAAAGAAAGAAAAAGGCTTCACTCCCTCTTTTATTATGAAAAAAAAAAAGAGGCAGGAAAAAGCTACACATCGCAGTGAGGCATAACAGCTCTTGGCAGGTCCCCGCCGAGGAGACGATGAAATCATTGGAGCCCCCGCACGCAGCCGGGGATGCGGCGCTCGCTGACAGCCCGTCCCCACCGACACCCTCTGCCCCCGAAACGGACACGGTGAAAAAAAAACACCAAAAAACACCACTTGAAGTGAGGGCTCCAGACACGTTTTTCAGATGAACACGTTAAAAAAAAAAATCTGAAAGCCATATTTCTGAAAAGCGCTGCCGCCGGGTTTACGGGCGGCGGGAGGTGCAGCAGAGCAGCCCCCGCGGCGGGCTCGCTCCCTCCCCACCTTCCCCAGCTTGGAAACAGGTGTTTCCGCGCTCTGCCCGGCCCCACGGCACCGTGTCGGTAACGGCAGCTGCCGGCCGCAACGCAGACACACCGAGTCGGGCTTGGGGAGACGGGAGGCGGCGGGAGGAGGGCGCACACACCGCCCGGCCGGGGCGAGGGAAGGGAGGACACACACCGACAGGCCGGTGCGAGGGAAGGGAGGACGCACACCCGCC
>VZTY01035468.1:164080-240084 GCA_013400935.1 Turnix velox | reverse complement strand
TCAGTTAATTAAGTTAAATCATATTGAAACAGGCTCTTGGACTTCTGATGTAAGAATATATATAATTCAATTTAAAAGCAGAGTTTAGTGATGTTTATTTGAACTGCAGAGAGTTTGACTGGCAAAGAGCAAAAGATCTAAGAACAAGCCATTTCCTGCCTTGCTATTTTTATCACTGTTAGTAAATGTGAATTTTCCATAAATGTTTAATGAATCTCTCTCAAACTCCTGTTGCTGCAGAGTCAAAATGTTTATGCTTGGTCAGCCTCTTTTTCACTGTAGTGAATGTAATTGTGTTTTAAAACTGCATAGATCATCTGTTTGATCTGACATCTTTTGAGTTTTGCATATGTTTTGCTGTACAGCTGGAATATCCATTCAATTGAACAAGCATCCTTCTCTAGATATGGGGGGGTGGGGGGGAAATCATAGAATGATAGAGTTGTATGGGACTTTCAAAAGTCATCTTGTCCAAAACCCCTGTAGTGATGAGCAGGAACATCTTCCACTAAGTCAGGTTGCTCAGAGCCTCATCAAACCTGGCCTTGAATGTCTCCAGAGCTGAGTCCTCCACCACCTCTCTGGGTAACCTGTGCCAGTGCCTCACCACCCTCATGGTGAAGAGCTTCTTCTTAGTGTCCAATCTAAACCTTCTCTGCTGTAATAGAAAACCATTGCCCCTCGTTCTATCACTACACACTCTGCCAATAAAAGAATCAATGGATCTTGTCCTGGCAGCTTCCTTTGTGAAAAAGTACATGCTTGAACTACAGCTCTCTGTAAAATGTGGGGAATAAACTGAACACCAGGCTGTGGTAATTGGGGGGTCACTCTGCCTCGTAGATGAACCAGGGGCAGCCATTGCTCCCTGGCTATACGTATAGGAGTAGTGACACGGCTTCGGCTCCGTCAGCCCCTCCTCTCTCGGGCTTCAGCACCGCGGTGGCGGACAGCGCCCGCGCCCTCCCAGGGCAGAGTCCTGGGGCAGCAGCGCCGCTCCCCCCGGGCCCACCGCCTCCGCGGGAGCCCAGAGGGACCTCAGTTCACCGTGATCTGGAAAATACTTGCAGACACTGCAGATTCAATGTGTGAAGCTCGTGTGTGACCGGCAAATCCTCTGGTTCTCCTTCTGGTGAAGCATTGCCCTTGACAGCAATTTTACACTGGAAGCAGACATGAAGAATTGTGGGTTGACTTCTTTTGAAGTCTTGTGCAGTTTGTGATACAGATCCATAGGTGGGAGGAAGGATATTATTCAGGGTAAAGAAGTTAACTTGTGGGGATAAGTTATAAAATATAAAGCAGGGACTGGCATACAGAGCTTGCCTTTTATTGAACTGTACTAGGTTATGCTACCTGTTTCTAAGAAATGTGTGTAGACAGCTGTGGAGTAATTTGAGATTGTTCCTAATTTGATATTCACTGGCTGAATTGGCTGCAAAGTAATTTAAACTCCTTGTTTAAAAAAAATGACCCAATGGCAAAACCCTTCATTATAGCTCTGAGTATTCTTTGTATCTGTGAGTCCAGCCATTTCTTTGAAGTTCTTGCTTTGAATAGGAAAAGTAAAGGACTTCTGCAGGGGAAAAAAACTGGTATACATAAAACTGTTTTTGTTGGGGGGTGGAGGCACTTCAGCCTGCTCTTTTAAGATAAATCCCTGCAGCATTTTGTGGTAAAATTCTACTGCTTGGTGGCCTTGAGTAAAGCATGACCACCTGGTTTGAAAAGCAGAGATGACTGAGGGTTGTGGAAAGCAGTGCCTTTCATTAAGCAAGGCAATCAATTAGAGTTTGCTCTAACTCTGTTGTTAATTATGCTCACTAAAGATTACCTTTTTTCATGTGATTGCCAGTCTATTAAGTGTCTGATCCTACAAATAGGACCATGTATTATTCTGTTTTGGAGTTTACCAGGCCCAGCTGCAGAGGCAACTTGGTGTGCAGTATTTTTGTCTCAGTAAAAATTTCCAGCCCTGCTCCATGCCTCCCTTTTCAATGCAGCTGCTTCCTGCAGCACTGCCATCCCAGCTTTTGTGTGGTTGCTTCCTGTGTGGCCTCTTTTGCATAACAACGTAACCAAAAGGTTATTCACTTTTAGGTATCATCCAGATCCCTATTTTATACTAAAATTGTGGGCTTCAGCTTATTTTTCATGAAATCCGCTATTTTCTTTTTGTCTTCTTTGGCAGAAAATGGGAAATCCTTGCTGTGGAAATTAATTCTGATTTTTAGGTCTAAATTTTTGCTTGCATTCCGGGACTTTGTTCCAAAATTATGAGGTTTTGGTTCTCTTCTGTTAATGTTAATCCCCAACATATGTTACTTTCTTTGTAAAATTACAATAAAACATTGTTTTCCCATTTGATGGGGAAACAAACTAAGTGTGGCTCTTAGTTGCAGCCATTAACCTATTGAAGATAAATACTGTGTTTCTGTTGACTGTTCCCTGTAGCATCTGCAGACTTCTTAACTCCTAATAAGTTTATAGATAAGCTAATGAAGAACATCTCCAAAACAGAGTAAGAATAGCTGTAGTTAGGAACTCTGTAGTTATATTTTTTTCCTGAGAGACATTTCTTGAGCATTATTGTTGATTTGTCTCCCAAAGGCTAGGAAGATCTACATGAGTAGAGAACATTACCCCTCTCTTTGCTTCCCTCCTAACAGATATCTAAGGTTAGTGTATGCTGTTAGATACTTCTTCAAGTTATCAGTCCTAAACATACTCTAGCTGGTCAGACATGTGAGTTACTCAGAACTGGGATCTCATTCAAGGACAAGCAGAGCATACTGTGGTAATGTGCAGAAGTGCAGGTCAGGCTAAAGCTTATGTATAATTTTAAAGTGGTAAGCTCGGGTATTGATGGAGGATTTCAAAACAGCCATGGGGACATTCAAGACTATAACTTTTAAAAAGAGAACTATAATTTGAATACGATTTTGTGGATTAACAGAAGTCTCAGGGATTCTTTTTGTTTAACTTCTGAATGCAAATTTCAGAATTTCCATTCCTTTCTACATGTCTGTTGATGCATTGCCAATGGATAATACAGCCTGTTTTTTTCTTCTGCTTTGACCCAAGTCTCACCAGTAACCATCTTTCTTACCCTTTCTAGTTTGATGCATTCCTGTTTCATGTCTATAGCTCTTGGCTCTTCAGGTGTGTTGTAAGCCAAATAATGGTTCCAGTGGTAACAGCATCTGTCTGGAGAAGGGAAGCTTTAATTAAAAAGTCTGATGGGAAAATTCTTTGCTCTTAAGACTGGCAAGTGGGAAGGGAAATGAAATTTAGCTTGGGTTCCGTGTGGTTTCTTGTTTTTCGTGTCTGAAGGTACATTCAGGCCACTGAGTGGTGCACTGGCATGGGGATTTGCTGCCAGGTAAGAAGACCTGTGTCTGGTTGTGTGCCTAGGAAGCCATCTGTGTTGCATTTGGCCACAGCAGCAGAAAATACAGTGTTCTTGAGAGGAAAAAAGGCTGACTAAACATCTTTTGATTGAAATCTCTGGCATTAGGCACAGGATGAACTTGAGTCAAATTTGGAATATGTGAACTACTGGAACATTTTGAACACTGAGCGAATGTTAAAGTGTCAGCCCAATTCCTGCTTTTGGTAGGTGGGTATTATTTACTGTCTTCATTTCACTGACTGTAAAATTGAAATTTCAAAGGCTTCAACCTCACTAATCTTGATATAAACTGGAACTAATTCTGTTTTTGTGGTGTTACTCCTCAGTGGTGCTGATGTAGGTGAAATTTGAAAGCAGCTTTTCCTTTTTGCCAGAGAGAACTGGGTCAGCTTACACAAGCAGATGAATCTCCAAGAAACAATGGTGTGATACCTGTTGATATTGTCAAATGTGCTCAAATTTCTTTCAGTAGAGCTCTATTTGTTGTTCCTATGCTTATTCTGCTGATGTAGCCTCTGTCTGCGTGATTACTGTTTGCTGGCTTCAGAAGTTAGCAGGTCTATAAAAGCATCGGTCAGCAAATAAAAAGCTAGACTCTGAGGAAAGTGTTTTTAAACTATGTCTGAAGCCTGCTGGAATTTGCATTAGATTCTTTTTTAGTTGCATCAGCTGGGACTCTATTGTAACTGCTTGACACTTACCATTTTCAAATGCTGAATGGAATGCTAATTAAGAGAGGTTTTAATAGAGATGTCAACTATTCAAATGAGAGCATTTGACAAATGCTGGCTAGTATTCTTAGAACAGTTATTTTATATGAAGCTTTTTGTATAGACAAATCACAAGGTGCTTCACATTAATATTTTTGGGGGAGGCTGAAAGGGTTGAGATTTGTTAGTGAGTTGGAACCCCCTGGCCTTCTGTCATGATAAAAGTCCACTTCTGGGGTCTGCTAGGAGAAAGAAAAGCTCATCTTCTGTGTGCAGCGTATTAAGGTGCAATTAGTTACTGCATAATGCAGCCTGCTATTTTCTGTTGAGTTCTTTTGACTCTGAGTAATGTTTTCTATTTGTGTTTAGAATTAACAGCAGATAGGGGATATGTGCATTTATTTTTTTTTAAGGTATTACAGGAAATAACATCTAAGGTACAACATGTACTGTTCTGCTTAAATACAGAGTACATCAATAGCTAAAATAGATTTTTAAAACAGTTAATTGGAAAATGGCTATAAAAATAAAACAGGAAACAAAACATCATCATCCACCACCCCTTGAAATTCAAATGTCACTTCTAATGAGAAACATACTTAGAGCCTTGTAAGATTACGCTACTAAAGAACAAAAACTTAGCAAGTTTCTCTACTTATAGCTGTGACTTGACCCGTAAAAACTCCAGTTAACCCAGAGGAAATAGTGGCCTCAGTTGAACAGTGCTGCTGAGCGCCTGTCTCTGAATGCAGGTCCAGGGCCCTGAAGATATTTAGGGACTTAACTTGCTTCTTTGAATGGTAAAAAGATGCTTAAGTGCTTAACAACTCTTTAGCTTTGGTGGCTGCTGCTATGGAGGAAAGCTTAGCAGTGTCATCCTGGTGAAGTGAAGAAAGTAACAAGGGATCACATGTGGTTAGAGAGGGAAAATATTCAAGCAGTTTGCGGGCTTGCTCTAATCCATCCAGTGATTCTTGCAGATGCTTGATGGCTTCTTTTCTTCAGAAAAGAGTTTGACACATCACTTCAATCTCTTCAGGTAGCTGAAGAGCTATAAGGTGTCTAAGAATACTAGAAGAGATGTTACAGACCTGTATTCTCTCTTGGCAGGGAGAGAAGATTGAGCACATCTTCTATCATTAGAATTTGATCCTCTAAATATATAAGTGCCAGCCCTCATGGGAGGAATACTCTACTACTTCCTGAAATGGCATTATGCTGGGAAGATGCTATTCAAATTTTTGCTAGAGCTGTGGTGCAATTTAATCTTCTTATGCCTCACTGATTAAACTGATGTTCTATAAGAAAAATAAAAATTCATCCCACATCTCCCAAAGATTTTTTTTTGTAGCAACATAGAACAAAAAAATCAAACTAAATATTAGTGATGAAAAGCTTTGGGTTTTTTTCAGTACAACTCCAGTGTTACCCAGTTTCTTCAGTTCAGCTACAGAATTTTTTTGAGTATGAAAAATGTGTTTTCTGTTCATCTCAGCTCCTCATTTCATTGCGGAGCTGTCATAGTAGTTACAGAATATTCTTTCTTTGCTTATCAGCTCAGATGAAGAGATACAAAGTTTTATATTTGAGTTCTTTTATAGAAAACACTGTTTACTTTCAAAACAATGTTTTCAGATTTTGTTTTACAATGTAGTTTTGAGTATATTTTGTAGCAACATAGAACAAAACTAAATATTCACAAAGAAAAATCTGTAGGGAAGTGATGAATCAAAGTCTTTGAGGTTAAATGAGGTATGGTGATTTAATGTACTCTCTGCATTTTGACAACTGGACTCAAAAGTATATGCTCAAGAATGTTTTAAAGACCTCCCACCCTCTGCTCCACTCCCCCCCCCCTTTTTTTTCTCACTCTAAAAGTTCAGAAGGTCAAATAAAAAATTTACTGAAGTCCATTTCTCAGGAAGCCGATTGGTATTTTGTTTGTTCAACTTCAGTTCTTTGGCAACATTTCTTGCCTTTTCTATTTATTTTTTTCTCTCTATAGAATTGCACTGCATGCAATTCTGCTGAAGCAGCATCAGAATAAAATAAAAGTTGTCTTTGACAGCTTTCTCTTCACGTGGTCAAAAGGCCTTTTCCTCCTTTCCCTATGGCCCTATTTGGCCTGGAAGAACACAATTACTTTTTGTTTTGCTGACTTGTGAGTTTTCTTGGATGTCGTGTTTGACCCTGTTTACTCAGAAAAAGGAAGAAATCCCCAGTAACTCTCCTCCTTTCTGATGGACAATAGCTTCTGTGTGTCAAGAATTCCAGCTGAGGAGGACTGACTGCGTTGCTGACCTTCATATACTGCTGTAATGTTGTGAATTGCTGTCTATACAGTGTAGAAGCAACAGGGCTTTTCTTATTCCATTGTCTGAGTTTGCGAATGGAGGACTTAAGGGCTTTTATGCCTTCTGCAGAAAAGTTTCCAACCAGTTTCATTTTTTCAGTGATGTGGGATATAAGAAGAAATCTGCAATGGTTATAAAAGAGCAGAGATGGATACATGAAGGAAAGGGTGGAGGGGAAAGCCGGATGGGTTAGGAACTGAAGGGCTTTGTTATGGAGGAATTTATTCACAGTCAAATTGTTAAAACTATCAGGAATGTCTATCACAAACAAAAAGGGAGAGAGATAAAGGGAATTAGTAAAATAAATAACTTATTTCAGAATCTAACTGGTATTAGTAGAGTCATCTTAAGTGATTTTTAATGCAAAGTCCAAAAGGACTGGGGAAAACTCCTGTAGAGGTTAAGAAGTGTAACAAAAAAAGGACAAATAAGAAAAAGTAAGGCTTGAAGCAAGCATGAAAGAAAGGAGGGAGGAATAAAAGGGCAAAATGTGAGAACAGATAGTCTAATATCTATGCACTGAAGACAAAGTACATAAACTGAAAATGTGAACTTAACACTGAGAAATTGATCCAAATTCATGCTAAAGGATCATGAATACTTATTATTAGATGGAAATCCTGAGTACTTTTTAGCTGCTGCTGAAGAGTCTCAAAAAGCGTCAATAGAGTATTCTTGTTAGAAGAATTATTCCCTTTGAAGTTGGGGAAATCTCCTTAGAAGTGATCTGTACCATGCCTGTGACCTGCCAGTGCAGGTGCTGATTGCGAGTATACTAATAGCAGTTTTAAGAGTATCTTAATTATGAGAGACCATCTCATTGCTGATTTTTCAGTCAGAGATGTCTGACCACTTTACAAAGATGTGTTTTCCATCTTTCTAGTTTCTGACTTGGATTCAGAAGCAAAGGGTGAATCATTTGTAAAATGGTAACTAAAATGTAATGTCTTCAGTTTAGATGCTTATTTTAGAGAGAGATTTCAAGTTTGATCATATACTGAGTGCTAAACCAAGTAAACAGCTTGAAATTGCTTGGAGCAGTAGGAGCTGAAGAGACACAATTCAGACCTCCTGCTTGCTGTATCCTGCTCTGGTGGGGCTAGGAAGTGTTGCTTAAAATGCTTCTCAGGCTTTCAATGTTCCTCAAGAAATCCCAATGTGCCTCCAGCACAGTACTCCCCTGGGGTCTTTGACTGATGGAAGTGTCATATTTAGCAAGAAGAATAGTGTTTATTTGTAGTGTTATTTAAGTAGTTTCCTTTCACCCTCTCCTTTGTTTTCTTAACTGCTTTCCAACTACTCTACTTAATTAGGAGGATTAATACCTCTCAGTGATAGACCCTTTCCTTTGGACTGTGTGCAGTTAAAAATACACTGTCAAGAGAAAGGGTGGTCCTTGTTGCTTGGACTGTGGGATTAGGTAATTGAAACATGAGGTATTCTGTGACAAATAACTTAGTCTCTTTGTTCCCCATCTTGGTAATTATTCCCCTTTCCACCCCTTTCTTTTCCTACCTCATCTGCTTAGACTTTGAATTTCTGGGAAGAGGTGGTCACTTTCAATGACTTTGAAAGCTTTTAAGATGGATCTGTCATTTCAACACTACTGGCTGCTACTTCTGTGTTTTTGTTTTGATTTGTTTCCCCCTCCCCCTGTCCCCATTCCTGCTTTAGTTCCTCTTCCCTTTGTTTTCAATTTTAAGGAAACAGCAATCTCCCACTACCACCTGAGGCGCCTGGCAGATATCAAACACTTCATCATTCCATAAGCTATTGCTCCAAAATTACTTTCCTTAGCTCTGCTGCATTCATCAGTTTGTTACCTTTTCATCATAGGAAAAAAAGCTTTTCCCACTGTGATTGGTATCTCCCTATTCTGGGACAGCTTTTCATTTTATGCTAATTTTTACAGCCTTTGATTTTGGCAGTGCCTTTTTGAGGAGTCACTGATTTTTTCTCTATTTTTCACATCACTTTACAACTTTAATTTAGATGTTTACTCCAATAGATGTAGGCTGAGATTCACAACCAGGGTTATTTGTTGGGGGTTTTTTTGTCATACCTTTGCTAACCCCATCATGACTATTTTGTTCGTGCTTGATTCTCCATCACAAGTGCAGGCAAATGTACTTTGCATGTCTCCTACTTGAAGTTTGACTTGGCTGAAAGCTGTTCAGCTTTTCAATGGCAAAAGGCATTAAATTGAGTAAGCTTTTATGTCTATTTGAAATCCAAAAACTGCCAAGCCATTGTACTGAAAAGGTTATCCAATCCAGTACTGCAAGTGTTTCTTCGAAGAGCCTGTGGAGGTCCTTTTTCCATTACAGCCTGGATGTGCTGTGAATAGATTTTATGAGACCTCTAATTACCTTTCCTTAAGCCTCAGAAAGACCTGCAATGCTGCCCTGTGGCAAAAAGCTTTCTCTTTCTCATACTCAATGGGTTATTGTGCTGTTTTGCTCCAGCTGCTTGTCATTCTGGCAAAGTGCTGACTGGAAGGCGGCGGGTTTGCATTTGATAACTGACACTCATTGCTTGAGACAGACAAGGGTGTAAATTCTCTCTCCCTTGGGAAAGGTGATGTTTGTGAAAAAACACAGGCCAAGCTCCTGTCTGTCACTGAAAGATGAGCTAATCTTTTCCCTTGACATCGTGTGAAGCTGAAGGCTGTGGCATAACACCCCCGTTCTCTTGCCACCCTAAGTCAGAGGAGAGCAACTGCAAAGATTGCTTTGGCAACCGTCCTCCAATCGTTTGCACTAATTTGCTCTGGTTCTTAGAGAGCTTTGGGCAAGTTCCTGAAACTATGCCTTGTTTCACTCAAGGGTCTCACGATACTGAGCTAATAGGATTCATACCTCGGGACAAGCTGGGGTCAAGGGAATGTTCAGCACCAAACCCTCGGCTGCTGGAGTTGAGTTTGAAACCAGTATTTAGCTTTTTGATGTTCTCCTGCTGACAGGCCTCTCTTTCCATAGATCTAAAGCAAGCTAAATAGTTGCATGAGTTTATTTGTTTAAAAAACATATGCCCCAAACTACACTGATGCTGTTTAATTCGTAATGTTTTGCCTGTTTTTTGAGGAAGATTCCCAGCTTCTGATCTAAAACCTGTTACTTAGCCAGTGCTGTGCAGTGCATATCAGTTTATTGTGATCTAGGACAACAGGCTTTGTTTTAAGCTTTATTTTGCTTCAAATTAAATCAAGAGAAGAATGGTACGGGTAAAATTCAATATTGTCTTTAGTCTATAATGTGGTGGTAGGGAGGTATTCCCTAGAGACACCTTATTTTCAGGGGGAAATACAAACATTTTGTATTCTGAGGTTGGATTAATTGTTGCATTCCTCAAAATATTTCTGCTAAATAATTGAAGCACTCACTTGCAGTTCTGTGCCTTCTTAATAAGGAACAGTTAATTACTAATTTTGTGTGCCCACAATCCAGGACCTAAGACATGTAGAAAATACCTCAAAGTGTCTCAGAACTTAAGGATAACTTCAAATTATTTATTTTCTGTCGAGAATCCTCTCACAGAAGAGCTCATGATAAAAAGCAGTTCCTAGCTCCACAAACTGTCAACTTGTTAAATTTATCCTTGATTGTACTGCATAACTTTTTGGGAAGAGGAGTTTTTTTAAACTAATTCAACAGAACCACGTGGGGATGTATGTGTGTTGGGGAAGGGAATGTCAAACTGACATTTATGCACTGGTACATTGTCATGGTTTGGGGAGGATATGCATCTGTTACGTTAGTTAGCTGCAGATCATGGACTGATTTAAACACACAATCTAATGAGGATTTGCGTTTCCACAACTGAAGCAAACACTTAAACAAAACAAAAACCAGCAAACCTCTGCTGAGGGCATTAGAATCAATTTATTGGGGGGGGGAAGAGAAATGGGAATAGTATCAAACTGAATTTGCCATAAAGAAATTGAATGCAGAGCTTCTCTTGAGGATTTCCTTCTGCTGATGAAAATAAGATGGCCCATCAATAAACTTTGTTAGAACTAAAATAAGCACAAGAACTGTATGGTTTCTTCTGCAATGAAGCAGAGACATCACAGAATGCTTCCTGCTGGGAGAATTTTAGCAATTTGATTTAGTTCCCAGTTGGAGGGAAGAATGGCCCAGCAGAAAATGTAGTCCATGCGAATTCATACTGAAATTTACTTCTACAAAAGCACTGTTCCTGCAGTGGGGTTTTATTTTGTATTTCACAGCAAACTTGGAATTAAAAAGTTATTTTAGGAGTGGAGCTTAGAGGCATATTTTTCTTGTAAAATATGGGACAAAATTTTAGAAAGTAGTCTTTTCCTGGTAGGAATGTCTTTATATAGCACACTTCAATGAGGCTCTCAGAAAGGGTGAATAGTGGTACCCACACTGGACAGGAGACACCAGGACACTCACAGGCCCGTTATTTTGCTCATTCTCCCTGAACAGGCTGCAGTAAAGCTGGGACTGAGAGGGCAAAGGGAGTTTGTACTTCCAGATCGATGTACTAAGCACAATGGGAAGAATTAGAACCGTCTGACTTGAGAATGACTTCGACCTGAGTTATGAATGAAAGTGCAGATGATTCCTGCTCTTGGATTTGAAATGTTTTATAACATTCTTGTTCCAGAGTTGCAGAAGGTATATCCATTCTCATGAGCATCCACTGCCAGTGTTTAATCCTGCTGGACTCCTTTTGATCCACTTGTTAGGTTTTGGGATTTAGTCCACAAAATAGGCTTAAGAATACCTTTTAGAGCTATTTGACTGTCACTTTTTTCCAATTTAAGTGACTAAGGCAAAGAAGAATAAGCTTTTTTATGCAGTACATGAATTAAGCCAACTTGAAGATCTAATTCCAAAGCAAAGGAAACAAGTTTTGCTGTTCCCAGAGTACAAATGTTGTCTTTCCAAATGCCACATGTTCAAACTGACATCAATCTACATTAAAAAAAAATTTCTTTGAATTGAGTCATGCAACTAAGGAATTGGTGAAGTGAATAGTGGACATTTGGAACAGTTGCCATTATGCAAACTGAAGAGATGAAGTCACAAGGATAAGACTCATGCAAGAGTTGAGCAAAGTGTCCTCAAAGGCACAAAGGTTGTGTGTGTGTGTCCTCCACTGGCATTTGTCAGTGAAACTTCACTTTTAAGACATGATACCTCTCCTAGAGCTACCTTTCTGTTTCCATCTCCAGGAAGGACTGACTGATTCCCATGGTTTAAAAAATAATGTAAAAACAACTTTTCATGGTTGTTTAGTGTCAGTGCAAGGAATGGGTGTAGGAACCACTTCTCTATTTCCAAATTTTCCTCTTTCAGTTGTTGTGAATGTTTTTATTTTTTTGAACTGATAGTTTGGAACAAGGTGTCAGAGAGTGTACGTGCCTTAAGGGATGTGAAAAACTTGGAGTTTGCAGTTTTATCAAAGTACTAAAGATGAAAATAATGGGATTTGAACAGTTTAAAAACCTAAACACAGTAATGTGAGTGTATGTGTGTGATTTCTTGAACGAGCTCCCAGCAGGCTGTAGGAGGATTATTCATTTCTATCAAATTCTCTTGAAGGTGAATCTAACACAGTCCCCAGGCTTCTGTTATTCTCCTATTTCACTGATACAAGACCTGGAAAAAAAAAAAAAGCAAGGTATTGAACCTGAGAAGAAATGCAGTTATACTTTGGGAAATTGGGCCCTTGAATGCGAAGGAAGATAAAGCAATTTCTTTGCAGAGGTTGGCAGAGTGATTTACCTACACACAGCATTTCTCAGGATGGAGGTGACAGCAGCTCAGAGAACAAATAGAAGCTGAGCTTCCTGCCTGGTGCAGGCTGAGACTGTCAGCCTGTGAAGATGGAAGGGTGTTTGGGGAAATGGGTTATCCAGGCACATTCACAGCTACAACTAGAATGTAAATAGTTCAAGCTCCTGATAGAAAATTTTATCTTGCCTTGAATTTAAATCCTCAGCTTCAATTTTCCATGCCCTCAAAACTCTGGTGTGTTTTTGCCCATGCAGCAAATGGAGAAATCTATGTTCTGTTATTCCCTTCTTTCTCTCATCCCTCTGAAATGCTTTTCCCATCTTACCCTGCCCTCTGCCTCCCAGCCTCCACAAGCAGCCCTGGGAAGAACAGGAGACTGTTAGAGAAACTCCTACAAAGAGCTCAGTGTGCAGGGTTTCTCCAACAATGTCCAATCATCAAAGCCAGCACTGCAGCTCCAAGGCAAGAATTGTTGCATCTGTTCTGCAGAGCCCTGCTAAAGGTCAGCTTCCAGCAGCAGTGATCTCTTCTTCAGTGGTGCTTTCCATTCTGTGTTTCCTTCTGTCACTGTTACCGAACACCTTTTCTTCCTACCTCTCCTACCGTGCACCATAAAATTATTCTGTGTGTAGTCCCCATTCATTCACTTTCCTCTACAGAATATATTTCCCCAGTGATTCTCTGGAAATCTGCAGTAGAGCTTTGCTGTCTTTAAAACACTTTCTCTTCTTGGTTTTCTGTTTTTCTTCCTTCCACTTCTCTTAGAGCCTATTGAAAAGACTATATATATATTCCAGCTGTTTGAATTAAGTGTATGGCACAGTTTAGTTTATGTTCAATCCAGAATTCATTAAATCACTCAGTAGACCCTTTGTTTCTTGAAAACTGTTTTTGCATTGAAAACAGACAAAGAAAGAAAAAAAAGAAGAAGGGGGGAAGACAAAGGAGAAGGTCTGAAGGGCCACCAAAAGAACAATTCTTTCTCTTGAAGCTCTAAGTCTCAACTAGGATGTTAACTGGTCCTTGAGTAGATTATTCAGGACTCTTGTCTAATGACCAGACTCAGAGTGGTGTTGGAGGCTGTCACACTGTCACAGGAAGGTCTGTGATGGGCAGGGGAGCAGCTGAGAGAGGAGTGGGCAACAGTTAAGACAGCTTAGACTTCTCTTGTGCTTCTCAAAATAACATTGACCTTGGCTTTGAAACACCTCTTTTATCTGCCCAGCTTGCATTTTTCTCTTTACTTGGAATCCTTTTGGGATAACTTGCTATATCTGTTTACATAAAATAAAAGCTATTGTGCAAGTTCTTTGAAAATTGTAATTTGATTGTTCTTCAAATAATAAACAGGAGTTGTGTTTGTTTTGGCAGCAAGCAGAAAAAGTCTTAAATGAGCATACTTTGACCAAAAAGCCATGAAGAACATTTGTACATATAGGAATGATACATTTTCTATCTCTCCTCAAGGGTTTGAAAATTGAATTTGAATGTTCTGTAGCAAAGCTCTGCTTGTTGTACCTGCTGTAGCCCATTCAGCATGACAGAGTGGGCTTGGAGGCAGGAGTAGGTATTAGGATGCTTAGATATTTCCTTCTTCCCAGATGTAAAATAACCAACATTACCTTAAGTTCAGTTCTAATGTTTTTCCCTAGCTGCGGTAATGTTCAGAGGCTGATGTGTCTGACATAATTCAGCTCTTTAGCTTAGTGCAGTAAGAGATGTGTAGTTGTAGGGACAAAACTGAAACAGCATTGTAAACTGAAGTGGTTCCGTAGGAACAAAACTGAAACAGAGTTGGGTTGTTTATCCTGCTAATGGCCTGGTTTAATCTTTCGCGTCTACTATATAAAAATATAAAACTATCAATGGATAGTACTCTTGTAAATAAAATGTATTTGTGATGTCTGGGTATTTAGAGCTACCCTTGGGTATTTATGTCCCTTAGAGAGGACTGACCAGCCTTGAGCAGCCAGATGGAAATTACAGAAAGCTATAGTGGCGGGGAAGTGCTTTCTTGTTATTTCAGACTGAACTTTCTGACATGCCCTTATTTAAACATTTAGAAAGAGCCCATAAAGCTGTCGTTCAATTTTAGCTTGCCCGGCATAGAGGGGAAACTCTTTTCTTTACAGTGAGAGACAAATATTTTGGTGGCACTTTAACCACTTACTGGGAAAAAATTTGGTCATATGTACTTGTTTTGAATGTGATTGTATTGTGTTTGTATTGTGTTTCCAGGCTGGAAACAAAATCCAAATGAGTCTGAAATCTAATCAATTATGAAGGGCTTAACTGAAACTGTGTGACTGGGGGCAACTAAGAAACACCCCAGTGGCAGCTGTCTTCTTTATCCGAATAGGGCATATTCTACTCCATGGGGAGGGGGGAAATAGGGAGTGGCACCTTGCTAAGGAATTAAGGCTGCATTTTGGGTCAAAAATTTGTCACTACCTTTAGCTTTTTTGTCTGCACACAATCCCGATGAGCAAAGCTGTGTAAAAATTAATCATGACTTATGTGCTGCCTCCTCAGTAACTACTGTCGATGTCCAAATGCACAAGTGCTTTGTTCCTTTCTTACGGTACTCTCTTCCTCGAACCTGTCTTGACTGAGAGTGCAAAGCATGGAGCCAAGTTTTTCTTCTCATAAAGCCATGTCAGCTGTACCTTGTCAGCTTCCATATGGATCATATCCTATATGTGAGCACATCTGCTGACTTGTATGTGGATGATGCCATTCTGCTTTTGAGGGATTTCAGGAAAGCCCAACTGCAGATGGATAGGTAGAGACAAGAATGTTTCTATTGGTACATGATCTTGCAAAAGCTAGCATAGTAATTTCTTTAGAAGTTGTCAATAGAGCCAAATTTTCACTATTTTTCCTACCACCTTCAGCAATGAATTCCACTGTATTTACTTTGCTAGGGCTGCTTCAAGTTTTCTCTATACAGTTTGTGCCCGTTTGTTAAATCCTTAAACAACTTTTGCTAAAATCCCTTGGGGCTGTGCCTGATATGCAGTAATTTACTGCTGCTGGGTATGACCATGGATGGTTACAGCGCAGCTCTGTGGGATATTTTGGTTTGTTTTTTTCCTGTGCATACTTTGGCTTTAATTCACAGTGGATGTCTCGGGGAAGATTTTCATTTCCACTGAATAGGAGGCATTCTTTCAAAGCCCTTTGCTATGTTAAAGATCCTCTAGCTTTAATATTATGTTTAGCTTCTGCTGTTAACACTCAAGAATATTTTGATTTGAAAGAACCAGTTGCTCACCTCTGAGCACTGATTGCAAGCTGAGGGAAAAATTGCAAGTGTTGCATTCAGTCATGTCTGCTGAATGCTCTCAAATGATATGTGGGATTATATAGACCTTAATGTGAAAAGTTGTAGGTATTTTAATAGGGCTATTTCCTTTCCCCCCCTTGGTGAAATTTTGAAATAGAGAAATAGATCTGTCTGAAGAAATGCACAGCCTGGCTCTATGGTTTCATGCATATGGTTTCATAAGTGCTTGCCTAAGCCACCTGTGTGTGAATTGGCCTCTGTTTAGAAGCTGTGCAGTCACGCTGATGCACGATAAGCCTGGGGATTTCAGGGGTGCTTAAAGATGCTGAGATGACTATTAGCCTAAAGCACGCTCATGTCTAGCCTGCCTCAAATATGAGCAGAAGCATGTGGCTGGTTCTAAAATGTGTTTAGATGAGCCTTCAACAAAAGCAAGCAAAGATGACCACCCTTTTGTGGAGCAAGAGCTGCAGTACCTCTGACTCCCTTTGCTGTGCTTTTCTTTACAGGATGGAGAGAAAAAGGGCTTGTATGGCTGCCTAAGACCTCTCAAGAGGTCAAAGCAAATCCTTTTGCTGTGCTTTGGTTTCAACCTACTGGAATTAAGAGGAAAGAGATTTATGAATTCCAAGTTTCAGCTACCATTAGTGAGGAAATGTCACTATCCTGGCTTCTCCCTGGGGGAACAAAATTGTTTTTCTAGGCAGCTGGTGGCATGGAACTGACTCTCCTGCAAAGGTGCAAATGTGAACTTGTCAAATACAAATGCCAGGCCCTGCTGTAAAGAAATTAAGGACCAATGTTTCCTCTGTTCCTCCATCCCTGTGAGTGAAGGTCTCTGGCTCTCAGACTGAAAGGTCAGATTAACAGCTGACTAATGTTTGGTTGATTATAATCATTTAACCACAATCCCAAATGTCTGAGCATGTAAGTGATGGATTTGTGTTTTTGTTTTGATTGTAAAGAGGAAGGTGGAAAGGGAGTTTTTTATTCTATTATTTGCTTTTAAGCTCAAGAACAGTTGGTTGGCATTGTGTAGGAATTCTCCAAAGTCTCTGAAAATAGCAAATCTGAGTAAGCAGAATAATTTGCCAATGAGATAGCACAAGTGCACACAGTATCCCAGCAGTAGTGCTCAGAGGAGGAACATCAGCAATCACCGCCAAGGAACTAAGGCATTAATCTCAGGAGTGGAAAACAGAGGCAACATTGAAGCAGACACCAAACATGACTCATTACACCATTTGTCTCAATTAACATACTGAGACAATGGACTGCTTGTCTTGGGAACACTGGGTCATGCTATACCCAACAGGCATGTGTTGAGGAGGAATTAGCCTCTTGTCATGGAGTGGTGTATAGTGTCCTCCTTAGACAGCAGCTGAGTCATCAGTCATGAAAGAGGAAATAAATCCTGAAGAGGGAAAGTGATTAATTGGTCAAAGCAAAGGAGCAAGAGCTAAGGCCTCTCTGGCCCAACCTCTGCCTTTAGAATGACTCACTGAAGCCCAGGGCAAGACATCTAACCTTTGTGTTCCTCTCTTCCCTCCAAATGAGATAAATTATCTCTGTTTTATCAGGAGGGATGCCTTTTGACTCTTGTTACTGAACACAGTGTCTCATAGTTATTACTACATATATGTGTCTCCTTGTTTCTGTGGGGATCCAAAATTTCAGATGTAAAGCTGCAAAACTGACAGAGAAGTTCAGTGCCCCAAGATGCTAAGAAGAGAGATGGAAAAAGGCCATAAATATCTTGGGCATGGGAGAGGAGGAAGTACTGAAAATGGGGAAGTAATTAGAGTTTGACTATTAGGGACTTTTTTTTCTCTGTTTCAGTTATAGATACCAGGGATGTTGAATGCGTTCTACGTGAGGATAAATCAGTGAGCCATTGATGTTGCAATACAATAAATAACATTGTTGACTTGTGATTTTTCATTAGAAACTTTTTCCAGTTCCTGTTCTGTGCACTAGAAACTGTAGGGGCAGGGATTTATGAGCTCTTTTTGTATTAATGGAGACTGATTTTTCTTGATGGAGGAGGTTGAAAAGAGGACTTGTCCTTACTTCTTGAGCTGAGAAGTGAAATGATGCTTCTCTGGCTTACTCTCCTACATACCTAGGAAAAAACATGTAAATGTCTGTCAGCTGAGGCCAATACTGGGTTGGGAAGGGATTTTATTAGTGAAACAGAATTGCAGAGACAGCAAGGTGGCAAAAACAATCTTTGCTGTAGTACTTAATGAAGGTGGGACAGTGTTACTTCTCTCCTCTACACTTTTAAAGAACCTGGCTTGTCTTCTTTTTTTGTATCTGTCTCCAGATTACTTTGGATTTTAGATCCATAAAACTCTGGATAAATGGTTGAAAGGAATAAAAAAATCCTGAATACTCTGTCATCTTGTTTCTTAAACAAATGGTAAAGTTTGCATGTACAAACAAAATAAATTATGGTTACACATCTGGATGAATCAATGTTCATAGGTTTTTGCATCCATCTCTGAAGTTTAGTGTGGTTTCCAGAATCTCCCCTAATGTGTTCTGTGTAGGAAACATAATAGAGCTGGTAACAGGCTGAAATGCTGGTATTGACATAGAGCTGGAACTTGCTCCAAATATATTTTCCACCACTTCCCTGACTAAAAGTGACATAGGTAAAGAGGAGAATTAAAACAGTTAGTGATGGTAAAGACTGATTGCACATGGAATGTACATGAAGTATGCTGCTGTGATGCTGTACAGGGATCCATATGGGCCTGCAAGTTTCTTTTCTGGCTTACTCTGGTTAATCTTTGGCTATCACTAAGAGCAAAGGAATTTTGTACCCTACTGCACAAACCCAAGGTAGATTTCTGAATGAAATAGAGATGTTAGGTAATCCAAAGTATTGGGTCTCAAAATCCTCCAATTTCCTAAGTAGCTGCCTGAAATGAAGGCACTCTTTATTCAATGTTATTTTTAAAAGAAACAAGGCAGTTCTAGTGTGTCTGCATTTTCCAGCCCGTGTCAAAGGGGTTGTCTCTCTGTGGTCAGCCTGTGCCTATATAAATAGATAATGATCATTCCAGTGTAGGCACAATTTTGAATTTTGCTTTTGATAGTGATGTGACCAAAAGTATGAGGTAGGTAGTGTATGCATGGAAAGCAATGATTTCCTGTGAGACAGTAATGTCTTTAACAGAGAAGTATTTCAGGAGGGAGCAGGATCACTGCAGATAATTGATAGCTTTTGCAGGGATTAGTGCTGTTAAAGCAAACACCTCAGAGTGTTGCTTGGAAAAGTAACATCAGGGTTTAAATTGTGCATTGTTTACAAAGTAATTATAGGTACAACATAGCTGAGCATTTCCAGAAACTCCCGTCTCATTTTTCCATAAGGGAGAGTTAATTGCTTAGCATTCAGGTGTGACAAAGGGTTGGAAAACCTAAACAACTTTGCAGATAATGTAATGACAAAAAGCCCGCATATCATGGCAAAGCTGAAGAGAAGCTCAGTGGTTCCTGAGTGTCAGGCCATGGCTCTGGAAAGAAGGTGCCAGTTTCCCTGTCTGGCTTTGTTAAGTCTTTTCAGATTGTTTTAACCTGAGCATAGCAGGCACAATGAGGGAAATATGGAGCTGCTGTCTGGCCATAGCTTTTTCACCAAGCATAATTTTGGAGGAAACTTACTAAAGGGTTACGCCATCTGTCACAAGGAGGGAAATTATAAGAAAATCAGAGCTTCTGTTAATCAAAGTGGCTACAGTTCTTCAGCTTTCTTAAATGGGATTCTCCAAGTGGTTTGTTCTTCTTGACAGTCTCTTCCTGTTGGCAGCAAAATCTTTAAAAATTCCCAGTCATCCACAGTTGATGGTGTTTGCTGGAAGTGCCAGTGCTATGCTTCTCAAAGTCAGGCTTCAAAACCTGTTAGGACTTTTCAGTTAATCTAATGAGCTACGTGCACAGCTTCACACAGAAAGTCAATTCACTTAATAGTAAAATGCTGAGCAGATGACTAGGAATTTTCTAAAAACTTGATGCCAGTAGATTTGCAAAACTGTTCCTGGAAAGGGAGCGGTTTTGATTAAACTTATCAAGAAGAGTTCCATCACCCCCAGTTCCAGTTAGGGAGGCAGTCAGAGGAATGGAAGTGTCCCAGGCCAGCCAGTAGCTAAGGAGATGAAGTCAGATTCAAGTAGTTATTTTTGTAGAGGTCAATTGTGGGAACTCAGTCCCACAGAAGAGGATGGCACCATTCAATGTTCAGTTACTTATCTAAAAGTGGTGCAGTTCCAATAGGAAAGAGTAACTGATTCAAATGTTTTTCTGAGATGTGACACTTTGAGCAGTAACTTGAACCTACATTCACACAATTCTTGTTGCCTGGATCAATATTGCGATAGCAGTCTGGCATTCACTGTATTGACTGCAGTTATACTCATCATAGAGTAACTGATTTAGTTACTGGAATGCAGGATCTTTTGCTTAATTTTCATTTGCATTGGTATTGCCTCATATTATTGGTTTGAAAGCAGATGGCAGACATGAGTTATCCTCTTTCCCACATCACACTTGCACCCCCAGAGAAGTTCAAGTGCCATGAGATTCCTGTCCTAACTGCAATGAGCAGCCTGCTGTCCTGTGTAGACGTAGCTCTGACTTGTTTTAGCCTTGATGCTGTTATGTGTTAAGCATCTTCTTGTTGGCTTGGCTTTAAAACTGAGTAGGACTCTGAGAAATTTGCAGTGACGTACATTGCCACTGGAAATCATTTTTGTATGCCTCATATGGAAGAATGGGCCAAAGCCATGCTCTGCACTAGAAAAAAGTAGAACACTTCAGAGAACAGTGCTGGAATGATTTATTTTAAATGTTTTTAAGCTTAGATTTTGAGGAACAATTTGTTAGTACTGCAACAGTATTATTGATTTTATTACCAGCATTATGAAATGGGAAAAATTCTCAAGAATCTCACAGAAAGGAAGTCAAAATAAATTGAGGTTTACTGCTCAGAATTTACTTCTAGAGTACAAGCTTTATGGGCAAGTGAACAAGGAAAAAATAGGCTGTAAGTAAAAGCAAACTCAGAATGGGTAGGATTGTTCCGTAAGTCAAACTTGCCTAACAACAAGGAAAGGTGAAGTAATGTCATCCCCTCTAATAAAGAATTAAGATTAAAGAAAAAAAAAACTCCAAAAACATTTGTCTGGAAAAAGTTTTAGGATTGTTCTCTTCATATCAAATCAAGCATAATGTTTACAGTTGAATATAAGTGTTCTGTGAGCTCTTAAATTATATCAGTAACAAATAAGATGAAAGATCAATTCTGCTTTTTCAGGGTTTGAATGGAGCCATTGTACAGGCATGAACCATCACCAAACAGACCTCAGGCACTTGAAAAGCAGCACTGCAAGACGTGGTAGGGGCAACCTTTGCTTCATCTTCACAAAAGTGACTTTGATAAGTAGCCCTTTTAAAGTGAAACTTTACTGGAAGTAATTTTTTCCATTTTTGAGAGAACAGAACTCTGGCTTCATGTGCATGTTGCCATACTGCTTGGGCTCAGAGTTTAATTATGAGAGATAAAAGATGACTCTTTTTCCTGAAATGTGTGTTTTCCTGCATACCTTTGTTCCATTCCCTGCCATAGTTTGTTCTGCCTAATTACACTAAATGTTGCAGCACGAGCAGGTGCTAAGTGTTGCGTAAAGCTGTGCTGTCCCTTTTCCCTGCCAGAAACTGCCTCTAGTGCCACTGAGGTCTCCGCATGGCTTGTTTTGTGACTTGTTCTGTTTTGCAGAGCTAACACTTTCTCTGGAATACATGGATTTTTCTTTCTGTCAATATTTCAGTTCAGGTGTAAAAAAAGTTTACAAGAACCTCAACTTGTTTTTACTGTCCCTCAAAATGTTTTGCTGAGTCCTGTTACACAATTTGCAGATTCTTGTGCTTTGCATTGTAATTACTTAGCTTAGTACATCTAACAGCTGAAGGCAGGTAGCTGTATATGTCCCATTGTAAACATTCAGGGTATATCTTTGAGCAGTTTTCTAGTTCTGCTGCAGCTACACACATTCCTCAGGCAGCAGGGCAAGTACTGTAGCAGAAGTAGCAGAAGAACACAGTAGGTCACATAGAAAAGAGAATAAGTCACTATTGCTACTTGAAACATATAGCTGTTTTCTCAGTAAAGTAGGGATTGGCGGCTGGCACTGGGATAAAAGTCTCATCTAGTTACTCATCTTTTTTTATAACTATGGAAGCTAACCTAGGTCTTTGCAACTTTTTCTTTTTGTGTATTTTTGGGTGGTGAGAGTGGAACTAGCTTGAGTAATGTAATTAGTTCAAAGAGAATCACCTCCTCATAGCTGTCCTAAATTCAAATAAAATCTTGGCTCTTTGTTTTTCTGAAGGAAATATTGTGTATATTTTATTTGTGTGTTCTCGGCACAGCTGTTGTATGCTGGGGCAAAAACCCCCAATTTGTATCAAAACAACTTTCTTCTAAATTGAAGAGGATCTCCTCTTCTTGGTAAGCCAGCCAGTATTTAATTTTCTGCATTTGATGTTTGAGTGGCCTGTAAAAGGAAATTGCACAACAAACCATGTTCTTAATTTACAAATGAATCAACATCATATTAAGAAGTAAACCTCGTAAAAGTCTAGCTAGCATATTTATGTACATCAGCTTTTATTGTTGCTTTTGTTGTTTCTGAGGAGATGCCAAGACCAAAAACTTGAAATTCATTCTCCTTTTCTTGTTCTGAGGAGCAACATAAAGGAGGAGGCTTTATGATAGGAGCTTTCCATCCCTTTTTTTACTTGCTCTCTCTATCTTGCATGGATCAAGGACACATTTTTCACACTTACAATGTGATGTGAAATAAGAATTGAAAATGTCTACTAGGTAGATATTTTTTAGAATTTTGATATGGTTAAAAGTAGGATAGATTATTCTTCTAAAGTTACAGGACGTAATCTCAAGAAAGCTGATTTTGTGTATGCAAAAGAAGCTGATTTTACATTTCTAGGCAGCAGAGGAATATTTGCTATAGGATCTTGGGTATCCTGTCATACCCCTGAGCAGATGAATGTACTGCAGAGGGACTGCCATTATTCTCTATGCTCTCACTCAGTTGCCAGCTGCCCCTGGTTTGCTCTGAATCTCTGAAACTTAATTTCTAATTCTGAAATCACCAGTGACTAACTTTCTGGTAATTTATATTAATCTATGACAACTAATGAAGCTGGCATCTTTTTCACAGCTGAGCTCTACTGTTGCCTTCTCTAGCTTGTGTGAGATTCAGCAACTGGATTTGGTGAGTGCCTTGACCTGCTGGGAGAAAAAAAATCGGGTGAAAGTATTCCTGGTTCTGCCCAGGAACTCTGCAGTAAATTCTCCTTCTGCCTGGCTCAAAGACTTGGATACAGTCTTCCCCAGCAGCTCATCTGGGGATGAGTTGCTCTCCCACTCCAGATGCTCCACTTGATATGGGACATGATACAAATATGAGAATAACTTCTTGTCCAAGATCCAAGAGATATTTAGCTAATGACACAAAGCAGAGCAAGTTCAGGAGGAGAAGCTGAGAGACTGCCAGCTGGTAATTAGTGACTGCTGTGGGAGCTCTAACTCAAGAGTTCCCATCCTTGCTCCAAATCCAACGAAGCTGAATCTTGGTCTTGAATTTCTTTCCTCTGAAATGGCGTTCACCGATGATGAGTTAAAGAGGATAGTTCTACCTATTGTCTTCTGGATTTTGTATGAGATGAGGTTTACCTGTATTGGTGTTCTCTAGGAGACTCTTCTGGAGATAAGCATCTCCTTTCAGTTGTGAATTAAACACTGGATTTTCTTCAGGCTCCACCTCTCTCCTTAGTAATTTTTAATATCTTAGCGATCTGTTGTTGGAAATACTGGCTTTCTCCCTGCAAAACCTTACAAGAGCCTTCCTTTCTTACTGTGATAATTAATGAAGTGCTTGCATTTCTCAGTAATCTCAAATGACTGGACGTAGGATCAAGAATCTGTCCTTATTTACATTGGTCTTTGAAGATTTTTATTCTAAATGTCAAGGTTCACACTCCAACTACAGCTAGAGAGGTGAATAGATTAGGAGTAAATGAACTGTTGACATAAATGGAATTGAAAAAATATATATGAGACAGAAGTGGATTTTAAAGTGATTTTTTTCAGCTTACTCAAAAGTTTGCCTTCTTTTCTTGCTTGTTAATCAAGGTATAAATTGCATGGAGTTTGATGATTTCAAAGCTGCTAATCTTGAAAGCATTTTGCTTTGTGACACTCCTTTAAAGCAGGGTTGATGTTGGGGTTTTCTAGGTGAGGAAGAATGGCATGAGAATACTGACTGTCACCTGGAAACACAAAATTTCTGGTGGTAGTGGTAGATGCTGAGTACACATCTTTGGCTAGTGTCTTAGTCTCTAACCTATTAATCCGAAATCTTTATATGTGGGAGAAAAATAATAAATTAGTGTTTAAGCAAAGCTTAATCCTATGCTGTTAATGTCTTTCTCTGCTAAAAATCAGGATATCACTGAACTGATGTCAAAGAGTGCTTGGCAAGAAAGATATGACCAAGGCTGACAAGAAAATTCTGTATACCTCTAGCCTTGTAAAAGAAGAATGGGGAAGATCCTTCCTAGGTCTTCAGATGTGCTTCATTCCAGTGAGATGACATGTTCTAATCTGACCTGGAGGAAAAACCTCCATCATGTGCATCCATCCAGGAAGTATCCCTGATCAGTGGTAGTATATTCACACAAGCACAATTACTCAGCCTGTGTGATTTAGGGAGACACAAGAGATTGTGATGTTGTGAAAACCATGTACCACAAACTTAATACAGGATGTACACTCACATGAAAATGATTGTTTAAATGCTAAACAAAACCTCATAGCAAGGCCCCCGGTTCCCCATTTATGGTCTGTCTGGAGCTCCAGCTGCATTTGTGAGTGATTCCACTGATTTCATGGCCCTGAAAGCAGAGCTCCAACTGCCTTTCTGGGATAAAGGTGTCTGTCTAGTGCTGCCCCAGGAGTGCTGTGCAGAGGTGTCAGAGGAGGAGGAAGCCACCCCAGCCCTGAGCACCAGGGATGTGCAGAGGAAGTGACTGCCTACTGCTTTGGAGGGGATAATTTCACAGAGGAGGAGTTGGCTAAAGCCCTGCAAATATGATCTGGCCAAGAGCCATGCAGAAGCTGGAAATGACCTTAAATAGTAGTCAAACTTCTGTTAGCATGTGCTGCCTGAATGCAGTTAGGGACAGCTGGGACTGCTGACTCACTGGCTGCTGGGATGAGAGTTGGCCATGCCATGGCTTGCTTAATGTGGGAGATGAATGCTGCCTTATTCATCACCACTCTGGATGGGGTGTCAGAAGGTGTCTGTAGACTCTCACAGGAATCAACATGTCCCAATTTCCTTTGTGTCAGAGCAGGGAGTCAGAAGTTTCTTTGGAATAAGAGGCCGCTGGCTACAAACTTTAACAAAAGCCAAATTCAGGTGAAATCTAGATCAGGTTCTGGATGTGTTGGTTAGGAATCTGATCTGCAGCACAGATGTCCTGGTGTCATCCCAATTTTGACGTACATCACTGCCATTTTAACAAGGGACCTTTCTGGGCATTTCCATTTGTATGGACTGGTCATGCTTCAGGGGAAGAAAAAAAAAAAGCCTCCTATTTTGAATAAAATCTACTGAAGTATCAGTAACGAGATTTTGGTAGATGGAGGTTGCAAGAGCCTGTGTGAGGAGAAGCCATAGCTGCCCTTTGCCAGATACAGCCTCACTGCCGGGGCCTGTATGTTGCACTGGTGGTACCTCTGTGGGAAATATGTTTTAAAATGGGGCCACACAGGCAGTGAGGATGAGAAGAACAGAATGAGGAATCAGTCCTGCAAGCACCCTACTGCTGAGGGAGGAAGGGAAACAGGTATTTTCCTGCAGCCTGTAGAGAGAACCACACCAGAGCAGACCCACACTGCAGCTCCTGCAGACCCCGTGCTGGGGCACTGGGACATTTCCTAATAGGAACTGGGTAGGACCCACACTGGAACAGGTATTAAGTGTTGAGAGCAGTTGTTAATGGCTTGACCATTCTCTGTCTCCTCTCACTGTTCAGAGCTGGGAGGAAACAGAAGCGAGGAGTGAAACTGAGCCTGTGAAGAAGGGAGTGGAGTGAGGGAAAAGTGCTTTAATTTTGCAGGGGAAAAGTTTTTTAATTCATTTCATGCTTTTCAAAACTATTTTAACTGGTAATACATTACTTTTCAAAAAAATATCTGTTTTGCTTCTGGCTGTAGTTGGTAAGGTATGTCCTTGACTTTATCTCAGACTCCAAGTTTTCTATCTTATTTTCTTTCCCTACCCTGTTGAGGAGGAGGAGTTTTCCCAGTCCCATAATATCTAACCAAAATTCTTTCAGGAGGAACTGATGCATCAGCATCTCCATCAGGACAGTAACCACTGCCCGCGGGCCTTGCAGCTGCTGTACCTCCCTGGGAGCCTGGGAGGTCTGCAAGAAGTGGAAGAGGTACCCTAGAGCTGGAAGCTTGGTAAGCACAATTTACAAACACTTTCTAATTCTAGATGAGAATATGATGTTACCTTGGGCAAATAATTTGTAAAATAAATCATCTGAATCAGACACCTGCTAGGTAATCACCATAGCAATTTCAAAACAAACAATAGCAACTTCAAAATTGTGAGACCCGAAGGGAAGTGAGGACTTTGGCAGCTGTTTTGCACAGTAATTAAGAATATGGATACATGATCTTTTTGCAAGCAAAAATAAGCTTGTTTACTACATGTTCTAAAAGTGACCAAAAGATACCTAACCGTGTAGACCTCTGCCTGGTCACATCTCCACAGACCTCATTAACCTGGGTATATGTTTGCTAAAGCTCTACCATGCAAGATTTAAAGGGGCTTGTGGCTGTCTTGACTTAAACATAGGAAGAACAGACTCCTGCCTGAGGACTGGGTACCATGCCCATGTATCCAAAATGAAACAGGAACCAGAGTTTGTCATAGAGCCATCAGTCCCTGAGCCACCCTGGTACCCACACACTGTTCAGTCAGTTCAGCCTTCAAACTGGTCAGGGAAAATCTTCTAGCTGTGTATGTGCATAGTTTTCCCTCAAAAAGTCAGGCATGCAGCTGACTGAACTTCTTGAAATCATCATTTGGATTAAAGAGAAAAACAGTAAATATGATTAAATGGTTATTAAAAGGAATCTGAAGGAAGGAAAGGGACCACAGGCACTGTATATCTTATTCTGGGGTATCTGAATCAACAAAGCCAGGAAAGCAACCGTTGGGATTTTTAGCAGAGACTTCTTAAGTGATGATGTCTTTACATGAAAATGTGCAGTTAGCTTCCTGCTGTGGTAGTATCAACAGCTGCTTCTATCTTCAGCCATTCCCCAGAGCTCAGGCTGCACATGCAGACCAGCTGAACTTCATCTTTCCACATCGAGGGGGGGATACTAGGTACTTGGACTGGCTTCCCTGCCCTAATCGGAAGAATCAACGAGTTCATGGTGCAGGAATGCTCCTAAGAAACCACAACAATGGAATATGAGCAACTGCAGACATGGAAAGTCTGTACATCACAGACCAAACTTCCCTGAAGAGAAGGAGAAAAAGTAGAGAGGTGGGGATGACCC
The DNA here is from genome assembly GCA_013400935.1 of Turnix velox. NCBI lineage: Eukaryota > Metazoa > Chordata > Aves > Charadriiformes > Turnicidae > Turnix > Turnix velox. Next base: position 212,880 of record VZTY01035468.1, on the reverse strand, counting down.
AAAGAAAGAAAAGCTCCAGGATTTCTGACCTCACCTCCCTTGAGGGCTCTTAAAGCACCACATTATGCTGCTTCATATAGAGAACATGGGATTTCCTGATGTAACCTGAAATAGGCTGGAACAGATCCTAGTATTTGTGAGTTGTTCTGAGTAAGATGCTCATGTGTGTGCAGCACTGTAACAGCTTTTGTAGCTGCAACTCTGAGTGGAAAGGCATTGAATAATGGAGTGGCTCTGATGACCAGTGGTCTTCAAAGATACATGGCAAAGAGGATTGTGTGTCTCAGACCTGTAATTTTGCAAAGAGACAGACTTTCAGTGTGGTTTATTTAAAACAAAACCTATAACAAACAAACAAAAAACAGAGAAGATAAAAACCTCACCAATAGAATTGTTGGATGCTGGTGTAACCTGTTTTTAATGGTATCTCTCCCTTTGTCTGTTTTACAAAGAAGATGAGTGTTAATTTGTGCATGGGAAGATACAAGCTAAAAAAGGGAACTAGTAGAAGAATATTTTTGGTTTTACAAATCCTCAAAATGAGCTGAGTTTGAATGTTGTCTGTGGTTTTTTAATTAATCTGGGATTTTTTCCACAATGGCTAGTGACTTAGAGTACCCCAAACTGGTGTCGCTGGTAAATAGGTGCAGGTATATACAAAATAAATGTGTGCTATATGGGTGTTTGAGAAAGAAAAGAGAAAATCTAACAGATATTCATGTATAATTGGAATGATGTTATTTCTCTGATCTGTTAACAGATAAAGGAGACATCAAACAACCAAAGGAGCACCATAAAAGATTTTAAGAGATTTTTTTTTTAATACTGCCCTCACTTAGTCTTTGATAATTTGTTTTCTAAGCACGTGTTCCTAATGGAAAATTACAACATAGCAACAAAAAACTCAGAGTTTATGAATGAAAGCAGTAATTCTGATAGGACAAGCACATGTTTATAAAGCATGGTAATTATTAACAATTGTAAAAATTGTTGTGGAAATAATTCTTTACTCTTTTTAGCTTAGTGGTGTAACTACCTTCAAAGAATAGACTATTATAGATGGATTATGGGGAAGAATTCTTGCTTGGGACCAAATACTTCTTTGGGTTCAAAAATAGCAAAATCTCATTTCATGGCCTGTTGTGTTTTCATCTTGGCTTTTGACAAGAGCTGCCCTAGCTTTGACAATGTTCTCTTCATACCCATGTTTCCCCAGTGTCCTCAACAACTCTGTATCTGTAAAACTTCTGGCCCCGATAAACCTCCTGACTTCCTGTTTACAAAAGAAAATGTGCAGGAGGTTGTTGCTCTCACTAAAGAAGTTATTATGTTGCCTGGCTTACAACTTCTCATGGTTGTATGTCTCCACACAGATGCCCTAAAAGGCTGAATCTTTTGCAGAAATGTGTACTGTACATATTTGATTGTCTCGCTCCTGACACTGGTGCCAGGACTTTAGCTTTTCATTTCTATTTATTCACCACAGGAAACCTAAAGCACAAATATGTTGGATGAAAGCCTGGCTCCAGTGAAGTCAAGGAAAAAATTCTCATTGATTTCTGAAGGCAGAGAACTTAACTGCTGTGCTTTTGGTTGTACTTTGCTGTTCCTGGCTTAGGGCTAAAGTGACATCTGCAAAGATTCTATTACCCTTAGTGATAAGGAATTACAGTGGTGCTTCCAAACACAACCCATGTGTACAAGAATCATCTGTTTCTGTCCAGAAGAGCCTGTAGCTTGTGCAGTCAGACAAATTCAAGGGAGTGTGCTGTAAAGATTTGTTTGCTGCAACAGAGACTCCAACTTTGAGTCTGTCTGATGCTCCCTTATGCAAGACCACAGGGAGGAAAAAGGTAAATGTAGCTGACCTGAGTGTTGATTACATATTAGCAGCACACAGAAGCTTGGTAGGAAGCAGCCTTAGTGCATGAAGTTTGTGCCCACCTGTCCTTCAAGGAGCAACTATGTCCAGACAACCCAGATTTTTGTTTCTTTCACTTCTGAAATACCCCCTTGGCAGTATAAGCTGTCCAGCACACATTGCAGCAGCACTGCTGTTTCTCTAGTTTGTGCTGTGGTACCTGGTTTTGCTATTTCACTACAGAAGAGTAAAGAATTATTTTTGGATTATTCTGTAGTTAGGAGCTGGGCCTGGCTGTAGTCTTCTTGTTAACATGTTCCAAGGGCTCTTTGNTTGGGTCACCTGCCCTGTTCGCCCCTCCTTGCTGGTGGGTCTTCTCTATGTCTTCTGTTTCCAGCCCCCCCGGTGGGGTGGCTGACAAACATTCTGACCTTGATCACCACAGTGAATAATGAAAATAAGAGCTTCTTGCATACCACTCCCTGGTCTTATCAGTCTGGGAGTGAACAGTGTCTGAACAGTGTGCAGTTAATTTCAGAGTTTAGTCAGACAGAAGATGCCTAGCTGAAAAGTGAAGTTACAAACTAGAAAATTAACCCTATTTTACCTCAAACCAGGACACAAGTACAAATTCTGTTGAAGAATAAAGACAAAAAAACCCAAACCAAAACAAAAAAAAAGCCCACCCCAAACCTAGCCATGCACTTAAGAACATAAAATTTCAAGGAAAAAACCCAAATATCTTAAAGTGCATTGGAGTTGAGAAGTCCATTGGTTAACAAAAATAATACTGACAGCTCCCCAGTGCACAATTAATCATTTGCTTTTAACAACAGAGACTGAGAGACAGACACAAAAGTGGAACAGGAAAGCAGGAGAAATGAAATGGTCCTTTGTCTTGTGTCTGAACTTGTTGCCCTTGCTGGGACTCAAACAGTTCATCTGGGCAGAGAAACCCACTGGCCCACTTGGCATCCTGCAGCTCCTGGCATGTGTTAAACAGGTCGGTAGGTGGTCTGGCACAGACCTCTTGGACGTGCTTTCTCACAAGATCCCTTGCTTTGCAGAGGGGAAAACAGTTCAACAGAGAGATCTTTTCTGCAAGGTTCATAAGCTGTTCATGGTACTTAGAGAGCTCTGTGAAATACGTAGCTAAATGAATTCTGTAAAGCCATATAGTTATTTGAGCACTAGCCCATATAACTTTTAGGAAAATCCTTTTCTTTTGTCTTAGTGACACGTAAAAACATTTTAGTAGATAATCTGTAGATAAAGCAGGATTTGTGCACTCAGAAATCATTAAAATTATCAGGTGAAATAATCTAGCTGAAACTTTCAGCTTGTCCAATTAAGAGTTGCAGTGCTTCTGGCTGCCTTAATACCTGTCAGTGTGTTTTAGCCCTGAAGGCTGTGATGTGTTTCACTTACTTACTTCAAACCTGAAGGGTCAGTGTTGCTAGTATTTAAAGACTCTTTCACTGCTTTATTGATTTTGTTATTATTTATTATTGTATGTTTATTATTATTTATTCCTTCCTGTTTCTTGTATCTTTACTGTAGGCAGTAAGTTTCCTTCTTTCATAAGGAAATTTATGTACTTTTGGAAGCTTTCAGTCAAGTGTCTAGGGCAGGAAAGGGATTCCTAAAATAATATATATATGAGCAATAGCTTTTCATTCAGAGTCTGTTCTGTCTTCCAAGTCAAGAATGTGCTACATGGTAAGCTGAAAATTTTTAATTAATTACTTTTTTAAAGTAAAGAGTGAAGGTAACCAATTTTGTGTCCCACTATCAAGCATAGTCCTCTTCATGAAATCTGAAGGCCTAGATGTTGGCACAACTATCTTTAAACCACTGAAGATTTCATGAGTTCCACCAAAAGACATGAAGTCAAGTCAGCAGAATGTTTCTGGGAGGTGTTCCCATTTCCTTTCCATCCAAACATGCCCACTTTGGTCTGAGTTGGGCTCCTGAATTATAAAATGTTTGCATCTGCTTCCCATTACTGCCTTCTTCATTGTGAATTCCTTAGTGTCAGCAATGTTTCTGCCTGACTGGTTTTCGTAAGAGTAGATAACACACTTTATTCCTTAAGAATCAGTTCTGAAGGAGAAAAGAAGTCACTCTCTTATAAACAATTGTCAAGAGCTCCTAAGACTTCTGGAGCATCACACAAAAGCAACTTAATCCTGCTCTCTGCAAATGTCATGTTGCCTTCATCTCTCCTAACAGGAATTTGTTAAGTTGTTGCTACAACATTTCCAACAATCATGCCCTGTGTCATTGCCGCGTGCCACAAATCACATGCAGAGAGCTGTCGGGAGTAACAATAACATATCAAGGACAAAATGGCTTAAGTCCTGTGTGAAAGATATAGTGCCATAATTCCAGACTGCTCATTGGGGTTTTTTTTCTCTGTGTACTTCTGCTGGATCCTTTGAGACTGAATTAGGTCATGGATCTGTAGGGGGGTTGTGAAATTTGCTGTGTAGAGAAAAAGAAAATAAATCAAAGTTTAGTGTAGCTGAAGCTTGATGCCTTCATAAGGATTTACTGAAAGTTTTTGCTTTGTGACCTAGTCTACAACTGCAGAGCCAGCATAGGGAAAAGCAAATTTATTATTGTCTGACTGGAGCAGACCAGAGAACAAAGTAGCTCAAGTCTTGTCTACAGGGGATAACTACTGCTATTAAAGTTCATTCTCTTACATTTTTTGCAGTAAATACACCTGTAGGCACTCTTCTAAGGGCTTGCATGCAGTTTCAGCTCATCTGTTTTCAAACTGGATTAAGGTAAGCCTTATAATGGCTACATAGACAGGAGCAGACAATCCCATTCTTACATAGTATAAGCTCTAAGCTGGCAAATGTGCACCAGCTCTGGTTAAAGACTCTATATCTGTGTTAAAATGGCATTAAAACAGCATTAAAACCCCAGGTGATGCTGAGGAGGATGTATCATCTTGGGTTTAGTGCTGAACTGTCATGACTTGTGAGCTGGTGAGCTTCCTGCACGTGTTGCAGATAGAAACATGTCATTTGTTTGCATATGACCTTGTAAGTCTTAGTAAAACACAGGAATTTCTACAAGAGTGTAAAAGCAAGTTAGTTAGTGTTACTTGTTGTGGTCTTTTTCTTCCTCAAGGCCACAGGCCCCATTTCTTTTGCTTGAAATAAGTAGCATTTTACTTCCAAACTCTCTGCATCAAACCTCCCTTTCTCCTGTGTGTACTACCCACTTAAGGGTAATTGAGAAACCACTTACTTTCCTGGCACTAGCGTGAATGTGATGATAAAATATGATCTTTGTTGCAGTTAACTGTAGGGGTGTAGACCCAGCTGAGCAGCTCTGTTTGATTAGTGGGTTTATCAGAAGGTTTAGGCACTATTCAAGAGATTAAATGTATCTTTGCAATAGTTGTCCTTCACTGCTAAGCTGTTTTCCTTGTCATGGAAGTTCTTGGTAGTGCTGTATTTCATACAAAGCTTAAAATCCTTTCATTTGGCAAAGACTTAAGTAGTACAGCTTGATTGAAAGAGATCAGCTGTGCTGAAAATGAGTAAAAGATAAAATATTCCAACTGCTTTTTTTACTGACTCTGCTTTTAGCATGCTTTCCCAGGGTAATAACTGCAACTTAGATATTTGTGAATTTAACCATCAGGCCTGCTTGATGTGTCCTCCCCCTGCACTCCACCTGTGCCTTTAACTTAAACATACTGTCAGATCCTAATCAGGAGCTTTAAAAATGGTGCAGCTGGGAAACTGGCATTTGGAAGGGTAAGGTACAAGGCAGGATAAAGACTGAAGTCATGGTATGTTGTTTGAAATGAAGCCTGTCCATACCAAACTGATGCCATAAAAAGTTTTGGAATCATTAATTTCATTTACTCTTCCTTCAGGGCAAGGAGCTCAAGTGTGCATTATTACAAGTGAGAATATTCTTTTGAGTTTATACAGTGATGTTTTGATTTCTTCCTGTGCAAGGAAAGAGATCTGTTTTTTGTAACTTCAGCATTTTTTTGATATGCAAAAATAGAATGAGAAGAACTAAATGTTTATAGAATATGGCAGTTCTCAGGCACAGGATGATGGTAAGAGAGAGCTACTGTGATCCACTGAGGATGGCCTTTTATTCTGTCTTTTATCTGAACAGTATCTTTGAAGTCCCCACCTGTTCCTACTCTAAATGGGCTTTCCCAATGGTCTCCACTCAGAAGCCTGTTTCAATTAGATTGGAAAAACTGTTTTAACCTCCTTTGTTCTTTCCAGTGGTAAAATGAGATTTTTTTAGCTTTTGGAGTTGAGGAGAGAGATACATACACCTGAAGCAGAGTTGCTTTTTAAATTGTGATCACCCAAATCCTTTCCTGGCTCTAACATAACCTGCCAAAAGATAATGAAGTGAAATAACAGGAGGAACAGCTTACCCCATTCCTCAAATGAATTTTTTGCAGATACATTCTCCCAGACTGAGAACTGAATTCAGCATGTAAGCTTTCCCCTATAGCTCTTTTACTTAAAGTATGTTTTCAAATGTGAATACAATTCAGTCATCAGTGGTGTCTCTGTGACACCAGCTGGGTGACAATAGGCATCTTATGGAGAGGATAAATGACAGTGGGTATGTGAAAAATTGCTGGAGTTCTCTAGGCAAATGGGCTTTGTACATGTACACTTACAGATCATTAGTTGCTCAGTGAGTTTATTTTGATGAACTAACTTCTCAAATTAAAGAAACACAGAAGCTACAAGAAGGGCCTTCATCTCCATGTCCTATTGCAAGGATTTTTCACTCCTGGGAGAGTAAGTGCTGAAGGAAATGTAATCCTATTTTATTATTTTTGCTGGGATGAAGCATGAGGACATCCAGTTCTTCTAATAGAGTTTTGAAAAAAATTGTCAGAGATTGCTCTGTCCATCCTGACACTTGAAGTCCTCTGGGATCTGCAGAAATCCTGAGTCTTCTGTTGAGGGAGCTGAAATTCTTCAGAGAATTTATAATGTTTCTGATTTTCAGGTACACTTGCAAGGTGGAGGGGGGGAGAACTTATCTGTTTCTAGAGATTATTAAAAGCAAGCATTTTCTCCTTTATCTGATAAAGCAACTGCTAAGTGATGCTTTAAAGAGAACTTTATAAAGAGGGAATTTCCCATCTGAAGGGAAGATGTGGTGTGTGGATTCAGATTTTCAGATATCAAGATCAACACTGTGTAGTCTTCTAGCTGATTATTGCAGCTGGATCACTGAGCTGTTCTGAACCTGAGCTGGGGTAGGGAATGGTGCATAATGTTCTTACAAAACTTTCATGAGGGCTTGCAACTAGACATTATTTAGTAATTTCTGAGATGGGGCAACCTGGAGGCCATCTCTGGTATGGGAAACCTCAGGAAGGACTTTTAAAATAGCAAGGGCAGATCAAAATTACTACCTAATGAGAGGAGGCCAGCTTGGTACTCTGCATGACTTCACCAAAATCAGCTGTGCTGTGCTGTATCAGAGTAGGGATCTGGCCCCAAATACAAATACATTTGTGGCATACTTTGACTATAGGATGTCCTTATAAAGTAGAAATCATAGCAGAGTTTCTTCTCATAGACCTTACTCATTTAAACAGTCTATAAACACATGAGTTGTCAATCTCATTACTCATGTAAGTAGAAATTAAGGTATGCCCCACAATTTCGTGTGTCTGCAATTCACAGCAAGGCTATGAGACATGAAAAGGGTAAGTCTGGTGTGTTTGGAAGCTGGAGTGTCTGTGGCTGAGACAGCAGCAGATGTTTCTGTGTGGATACCCACACAGTTTGGGAGAATTGTGTGTCCACCTCATTTGTCTCTGTTCTGTGTACAATATGGAACTGTGACATTAAAGAAATGATTCCTTCATCCTCTGTGAGGCCAGAACATGCATCAAGTCAGCAGGGCTGGATTAGCAGCATCTGGCATACAGGGTGTGTGATGTTGCAAGAAAAGCAGGACAGAAGGACACTTTAAATCAGACAAAAGGCTGAAACAGTCTTGGTCCAGGCAGCTGAAAGGAGGAGGATTTAGGTTCAGTGTGGAGACACAGCCAACCCAGGCTCTAACCCCAGGCTGGGTGATGTTTCACAGCAGCTGTGTAATACAAGAGCTCTTTCACACTGCAGTCTCCCCACTGCTATGGGGTGTTGCACTGGGCTAAGTGTTACCTGACTTTGATGTTTTCCAGACAGACCCCATATTTGTTCATGTTTACACAGTTTGACAGGGAAGGAGCAGCTCTGCTTAAGATCCCCTGGGTTTCCTTGCAGCAACTTTAAACACTTCAGTGCAAATAACAAACTCAGCAGGTCCTACGACAACTGGGTTCCCACCAGGCAGAATTTGTGTGGGAGGGCAGTGGGAGAGCATAGATTGCTGACGTAGGTTTCAGACCTGCCCCCTCTCCCACATGAGGATATCTGGAAACACTATTTCCTCCAAATAGGGGTAGGAAAGTGCTGGAGAAGCTGTGATAGGCTGGTTGGTTAGCTCTCTCCTCCTCCATTCCTTTTTAATTCATCACAGCGTGCTTCTTAATTTCTCTTTACAGTAGCTGGACATCAAGGAGCTGGTTAAGCATACTAGTTATTTGGGATATACTGGAGTTTCATGTTCAGTCAATAGCATCTTGCTTTAAATATCATATACAGACATGTCACTAAATCCCAGATTTAGGATTTGTACAAATCACATACAGATATGTTACAAACTTGGGTTTATGTAGATGATGCTTTCTTTTTGGTGCTAAACTAAATTCTGTTTTGATCCTTGACACAGTATAACTGGGATGAGTTTAGTGCACTAAACACTCTTGGTTAAATTTGGTCCTCAGTTGCATTGGTTTTACTCAGTATTTGTTTTACCAAACTGCTTTAACCTGTTATGTGCAGAGGACCTGGAAAGTAAGGTAGATCCTTCTTTGAGAAGTTGGAACACATAAAGGACTTGGAGATATTACTGGATTTCTTATGATGGAATTCAGGCACAAAGAATATTAAATGATTTGTCTATGTCTGTGGGGTAATCAGGGCATTTATTGCATGACTTTCTCCCCTATCCTTCTGAACTTTGATGATATGTATTATTTTCTATTTCGATTATTTTTTCCATTTGACTTAACAAGGAGAGCCAACAAAGGCAATCCTGAAATGTGCAAAATCTGTCTGCTGAAGATGTAGTGTGCTTTCCTCTCAAGGACCATGTATCTAAATTTTAGGAAGCTTGTGTTATCACTACAGAGGATAACAAGGAATTACTTTTATCTGAGAGACAAGATAAGGCAAGAAGGAAGGCAAAGAATATATACTCATGAAAATGAGCAGCCCAAAGAGGAAAGTGAAGCTTTCCTCTTTGCAGACAGGCAGGAGACCAGCATGTTTGGGTCCTTGAATTCCAGCACTGGTGTTCTCTTAATGTTTTTGAGAACTTGGGCTTCTTTTGATTTCTCTTTTTTCCCCCACTCTCTGCATATTGTGAAATAATAAACTCAAATACAACAAGTTTAGACTTTATTTATATCCAGGATCAATGCAGCTAATTGCAGCAAGGCAGAAACATCAGTAAAGCACAACTTCAGTGGTCAAAGTGCAGGAATGCAAAGAAGCAGCAACTAAAAATAATGAATATGCTGCAGAGCTGTTGAAATTACATTAGTGTATTTATATCCAATAATTTTATTGAAAAATACAACCCAATCCTTTTTTTTCAGAAAGATTAAATGAGAGTGGATTTAGAGCTGCCTTCTTCCCATCCCAAAGTTCCTTCAGTCTGTAAATAAGCTGTGGAAAAAATCAAAGCCCTGGGCCAAAAAGCCAATCCAGTGCTTGTGGTGTTCTGTGCTTGAACTGTGCATTTGGAGAAAACATCAATCTGTTCAGTTCATCACGAGTAATGAACTATCAGATGGCTGAAGCTCATTCTGGTTCATAACTGTGGTTGATTGTGACTTGACCTGGGATGGGAAAGAATGGCCCAAATAGCCTGCTCCCATTCTTATTCATGAGATGGGACAATCAGTATCAATCTTTAACAGGACACAGGGGGTTTAGTGAGGTTAAGGTCTTCTGGGGAGCAATGTGAGGAGGGTGTGTAAGGCTATGTAGGTGAAGTTTCTGAAGTTCAGGAGGGACTTTCCAACTAAACCATAGAAAAACATAGCAACCAGAGAAGGCGAAAGGGGTGGTCTAGAGCTCTGGTAGTGTACCAAGGAAACAAGTGGTGTTATGAGGTCCTAAATGTAAACTATATACAAAACTAGATCTGCAGCTGAACTTCATTTGAGCAAAGTTGAACTGTATTACTTTATATTTCATGAAGTTCTCTGTATTTGGCAGTGTAATGTAATAGTTTAGGCTCTCTGAAATACTTAAGTGTAGATGGGTGGATGGAACAAAGTATGATTTGATTCAGTCACTTGTTCTAAATATTTATTAACATAGACATCATTGGTAGGGAATGCGTTATTACTTGGCATTAATAAGAATGAATGGGCAAATATGTCTGAGGCTCATAGGGGCAGAACTGGGGATGGTGAAATTTATAAAAGGATCGGTTCTTCTCCAGATCCTAGATATCCTTCTGAAGTTCTAGACAGGTAGGTAAATAGCTCTGAAGAGGTGTAGATGCCTGTTTCCTGCTAAGAATTATTCCTGTGTTGGTATTAATGTACTGGAATATTAGAGGAAGTGTTTTTTTGTTGAGAGCAGAAGTTTGGCTTCAGTGGCTTTTGTTTCCTACTGTCTCTAGTAACCTGTAAGCTTCATTCTCTGTTGTGCTTGGGATCCTAGTGAGCCAGTATGACACTGATGGAAGAGATTTCATGATGTGGGTTTTAGTCAGCTGAATTTATAAATGTCTCAAAGATCAGGGTCTGACAGTTATCATGAGTCATTAAGAAAAAATATCTTTAAAGATTAGGAAAGGACTGTTGTGTTTCTTCCTTTTGAAGAGCTGAAACAGTTTTATTTCCCAGATACGTCCATTCCAAGGAAAGTTTCTTTCTAGTGCTGCCTTGCCCAGAAGCCACACATTCTTTTGCAGACTTGTAAAGAGGTGAAGGATTTGGTTTGGCTGAGGCATCCCTCTGGGTCCAAGGAGATCTGGCTGCTTCTGGCTCTGTTACTGACACTATGTAACCTTATCTGTCTTCCTGGACTTAATTTTGTGTTCTGTCTGCATCTATACAGAATGCAGTATGAGTTACAGGTAGAAGGCTATTGGAATGGCAGAGAACAGTATTAATGTGCAGTTTATTGTTTTTCAGGTTCAACTTTCAAACCTAGTCCCGTCTTATTCCAGAAAGCATTTTATTGTGGTTTGCTGTACTGGGAAAAAGAAGATCTGTATCCTGGAATATTCTTTCTGCTTTATGAGACTCTCTATATGTGTATTCCCATCTTTCTCTGCACTGGTCTAATACTTCGGTTATCTTGCTGAAGGATGAAAACCTACCACAATGACCTGAAGTAAATAAAGCTCAGACTTAATATCTTTACTTGCATAGTTCTAGCCTGACACCTTAGGGACCTGTTTTGCAGGCCCAGATCCATTTATTGGACTCCTCTGGCTGACACCTCGGCAAACCCAGATGTGTTTAGCTCTTTGGCTTGCTGTCCTGTGATCCTCTGGCTTCCAAACTTGATTCTTGGAGTAAGAGTCAGAAAAGAATGTTGTTCTCCTCCTGCTGCCCCCGCCACCTTTTCCACAGTCATCTTCTAGCTTCCAGCCTGCCTTGCTGGCACCTTCTTTAGCAGCATGTGATTGCTGGAAGTCTCTACACATTGGTTATGTTCAAGATGACGAGCTTGGCCTGTGGAACTCAGTGGTAAACATTCTCACGAAAGGCTTACTGTCTGTCACAATAATTTGCTAATCTGTTTATGGCTGGGATTCTAAAAAAATGAAATCAGCCTCCCAACATAGCTTTTCATCCAAATATCTCCAAGAAATAGACTTGAGGCCTTTGATGATATCACTTTACTTGATGCTACTTAAGTCAATGATATTGAGCAATACTCCTCCAGGATTTTTCCTACTTTGGAGCTCCTAAGGTGTAAGACGAATCAGAAGAATCCTTTCATTCCTCTTCCATATTGCAAGGGAGCCCTGAATTTAAGATGGTTCAAAATTGCCTGCTGGAAGTAAGTCGTAAGTGTTGTCCATTGTCAATGGGAGCCAAGGTCATGCTTATCAAGTATATTTGAAACTTCAGAGAATCATTAAAATATGATAATTAGCCATATAAATGATTGTGCTATTTCTTATCCTGTGTTGACAGTTCATGAAGGCTCTGTAGCTGGGGAGCTTATGAATGTCATTTGTGACAAAACTTTGTGGCTCTTCCAGCTGTTTTGACAGGAGCCCACATTGAACTTGTTCAGTGCCTACCTCTCTCATCTGCCCTCACATTCTGCCACCAAAATAGAGCTATATTGTAGGCGTACTATAGGTGGACAGAAACTTCCAAGGAAGCTTCAAACTGGGTGACAAGAGTAGTAAGAACTATTAAAACACATGGCAGATTTTGGTACTGGAGAAATGTGACATTATAGTTACAGTCTGTAGTAGATCCACAAAGCTAACTTCAGATGCAGCCCATTGCCACTTCCTTATTGTAGCCATTATCTGTGTCATCAAGGAGAAAGCAATATAGCAACTTGCACCTACATTTTTTTGTGCAGATGCATCCCAAGAATACATTCATGTGTGAGAGCAGTAGGGTTTTTGAAGGATATCATACAGCTGTAAGGCTGAAAAATACTGTTATTCTAGGATGATGCTAACGAAAAGCATCTCTAAAGGAGTAAATGTTACAGATCTCAACTAACTGCCAATATAGAATTTCTCTGTATTTGTTATGGAAAAATTTACAGATTCTTTTCAAAATTATTCTAGTTTATTTACCCTCTTTTCAGAAAAAAATAGATGGGTTTTGCCAGTCTGTGCTTATCTTTTACAAAATACGTATTTATTGGTAATCTCCAATTCAGGTGTCACGTTCCTTTCTTTTGTGTTTGACATGTACTTCAAAGTGCTCAGTAAGTCAAGGGAAATCACTGCAGCCAGTCAGGAAAGATCAGGGAAAATTGGAAATCCCTAGCTGTCCTGGTGAGGAAGCTCAGACAAGGCTGTGTCATTAGTGCAGAGCTGCCCTCTCAAGGGACCCATCTGGCTCAGGTACAGCCCGAAACCCTGGCTAAAGGGGAAAGCAGAGGCTAAAAACCATTCCAGAAAATGTTTAATTTTCTAGGAGTTTCTGGTATTTGCCTAGTATCTTTATCTCTATTTTTGAGTTTCTGTTTGAAAGAGCCAGGCACTTATGTGGAGTCTTTGAGTATGTCTGCATTGCAACCCAATGGTTTGACAGTAGTTTAACCTTAACTCAACTATATGTATATAAACTCCCTGGTTGTGTTATTAGGGCTGCTGTGGTGCTCAGAGGGCTTCAAAACTCCTGTGAGACCCTAAAATATTCTTTCAGGACCTGCTACAAATAGTTGGAATGGAAGTTACATTTTCAGTGCCTTCATATTCATTGCTCCCTATGCCATCTAGAGAACAACTAGTTGGCATAAACTGCTTTTACAAGTTTTAAACTGCAGTCTGTCTAGATAACAAAACCATGTGTGTTTTTTTTAAAGGAGCTACTCAAGAGGCTGCAGCTGTTAGCAGGAGCTCTATGTGATATGAGGATAGTTTATGAAGCCAGAGAAAACATCTTTACAAGCTGTTTCTGAGCCTTTCCATGGATCCTAAATTCAGGTTGAGTGAGGAGACATATGGCTTCACAGTGGAACAGAAGGTTTCTCTGGTGGAACAGAAGGTACCAAAGGCCTGCTCCTCTACCTGTCATTTTCACTGCAGGTATGAGGAATGAAACGATTTTGACTGCACAGTGTGTAAAACATATGAAGCAGGATGTTTCTTCTAAGAGATTTCAGCAGCAGTCCAGTGTCAGTTGCATGTACTGGATAGGGCTATCCTGATCACAAGGTTCCAGGGGTTGCTGAGTGTTCTGTGGGTCCTGAGGACAAGTTAAACATTGAGTTGGTTTCCAAGGTCTTCTGCCCTCTTTAATAGAGCCATTTTGAATGTACACCTTTGTTCCCAGTAGATGTTTCTGTAGTTGTCTTCCTGGGTAACAGCTGTTGAGAACTGGTGAGAGGGACATCTAGTTGAGTCACAATACAATGCTTCTTGATTATCCAGGACTGGAAAGTCATAATAAGAGGCAGACACCTTTCCAGTGTGGTGGTAAACATGGTCCCAGACTTGCATGAAAGAAGTGCTGTTGATTTGTATCTTTTGACTGCTTTAGAAAATGGAAATTGTTTCAGCCTCATAATTATCATTGACTTCAGGTTAGGTATGTGATCAGAAACTTTTCTCAATGAATTTTTTTGAAAATTAAATAACTAATCATTATTTTTATTACTTAATTATTCAGAACCTCCAGTGCAGCTTGCAGTTAGTAAGCAAAGGAAACCACTCAAATTACACCTAACAAGTCCTAGAGGTTTCAGAGGAAAGCTGGGTGTCATGCTGTGCTCAGCCTAAATTCCAAGCCAAATTGACAGGGGAGCATTTGGAGAAAGCTTTGTTGAAGTGTCCAGATTGTTGATGTTTTCTTCAAATAGACCTTTTAACCTGTGAAGGAATTTCAGATTTGCACACACTGAGTCCTGAGCGTCCCTGAACCACATGATGACATTATTCATTTTCTCTAAGTAAAAAAAATGTACCATTGATGTATTATGGGTTGCCTCATGCTTCCTGATACTATATAGGAGGCTGCAGTTCTATATTTCTGATGTCCAGTTTGCCCAGGTTTAGAAACTTTCTGGCTGGAATGTAGTCTATTGACACAGTTGGCTTTTTACAGCACGGTGAAACATTAACTGCTTCCTCTTCTCCAGTCTGAAACATTAAACTCTTGACCTGTCATTTAAGAGGTGTGCTCATTTGCACCTATCAAAACTTGAAGTAATATTTTTTGGGGGAGGAAAGCTATTTTGGATTTACACTGCCTTAAGAGCAGAATTTCCTCTCGAGAGCTCTCTTTCCTCTCAATCTCTTCCTGCCTGGTTTAAAAACTGAAGTGTTTCAGCTCCCACATTAAATCTACAGCAGCCTGGAGGTCAGGCAGTCCTATGCCATTGTGGTAAATATATCGGCTCACTCTCAGATAGATTTGCCTTTCATCAGATTCTTCTTCAATGAGGTAAGAGATTTAATTTCATGGTTTGAAAAGAAAGGATATATGATACAGGAGCAACTGCATTTGACTCTGTAGGAAAATGGGAGTTGCCAGACCAGGTCTAGACAGCAGTCCAGCAGCTTGTCTCTGAAATGGTTAATTATGGAACAAATCGCAGCTCTGCCTTGGGTGCCTGAGAACTGAGAGCATGGATGGAGAAGTGGCTCAGGAAAGATGTTTTCTGGCTCCATGAAGCCTTTCTGTGCTGCCTCACCAGAAGGAAGCTGGTTTTAACCAGGGCTCAGTGTCATTTCACGACAGTCTCAGTGAGTCCTGAGCATCTTTTACCTGCAGAGGACAAGTTATTTATGTTATGGCTACTCAAAAAGCAGTGAGATGTCCTAACTTCCAGCTTCAGCTACCCCATGGGATACTCTGAATGCAAAGGAAGTTATTTGACCGCTTGTTTCAGCAGACAGTGTCATTGTTATTGCCAGATGCTTTCCTCCTGGCTCAACTTGGGACGGGCAGGTGGGGAAACCCCTGCAGCTAATTGGAAACAGGTATTTGTCTGCAGGTAGCACTGCCAGACAGAAGCCCTTCTGCATCTCCTAGAGTCTGTGCAATCTGCAACATCCGAACAGGCCCTGTGGGGAAAGGGATGAATTTTTCACACCTGTTTTTCCAAATTTAATAATAATAAAAAATTCCATGCGAGCTCAAGAAGGGCAACATTCCAGTAACATTTTGCTGTTACTGACTGAACTTTCCCGTAAGATGGGCCTCCGGCTATAGAATGGAAAATCTGTCCTCACTCACTTCCCCCTCAGCACTGGGCAGACGTATGGAGTCTGGTTGCTTTTGTAAATTCTTGCCAGGGCTGCTGCAGTAGCTCTCTGCTCCCTAGTCCCAAGTGCCATGAAGTCAGAGCTGCGAGACTCCCCGTCGCAGTAGGCGGTGGGGGTTGGTAGTTTGTTCCAGGGGACGTTCCTAAGACCTGTGTCACTTCATTACACAGCAAATTGGGAACAGACACTAGTCATGTGGGCAGCAGGGAAATAACAGGAAAGAGAAGAAAAGAAAAGGGGGAGCCATAACACTATCATAGAAATATGTGTAAAGTCCACGAGTGCTTCTGCACCTCGGCCAAATGCCAACTTGAAATCCAAGATGCTTGATGTGTTGGATTCCGGGTTTCCCATCACACTGCTATTTTTCTGCATTTTAGATTTATTTAGCAACAGTTCATGAGATACTAACTTTACTGTTTAGCAGTTACCATGTTGAGGTTGTGGAAAACTAGAGCAGGAGGATATGGGCTGAATTTGGCCATAATTAACTGGAATTCGTGACGTGGACTATCTTTTGTTGGCTTCACTAAATGGAATCACTTCCTAAGTGTAATGAGCAATCTCAGACACAATAATTTTGGGGTACTAAAGCACTGGCTGCTACACGAGTATTTCTGATCCTCATTTAATTGTGTTTATGAAAAGCCTCTAAAGAAGAAATAAAATATTTGGAATCTGATACCTATATAGTTTCTGAGTCCTCTCTCTGTTCTCCAGGCATCACTTTTAGAATTCAACCCTGTGGGAGGTAGTGTCATGGCCAGAATAAATGCAGTTTAAAATAACAATAGAAAAGACTCTTGTATTGCAAGTAGCTGCCCAGAAAAATCACTTTAGGTGAGAGAAGTCTAACTGCACTTCATCAAAATCAAAGCTGTTCTGGAGAGGACAGACTGAAACAGATCAACAGCAAGGACTGGCTTTTTTGAGTTGGTTTTTTTTTCCTTAGTGAGGTCTTTGTTTTCATTGTATGCTTCTGTACTTTCCTTATTCCTTATTTTAGACAGCAGCTAGTATTTGTCTGTGGTTAATAAAAAGTTAAATTTAGCCCTGTACAGAGCAACAGGACTTTTCTGCTCTGCCTTGATTATTTTGAAGACATAGAAAATATTAAATTGTGGATACATATAGTGCAGAAAAAAGAAATGTCCATTCCTTTCTGAACTGAATTTGTGCCTTCAATTAATTTCAGCTTTGTAAATGAAGTTTTTGAGGTATATTTGCACAATACTATTGTACAACCTGTACTCCAAAAGTACAGGGATAAAAAAAATGTATGCAGGATAAAAGCAGGATATGTGATTTCTGTTGCGGTGCAGTCATAAAAAAAGGTTGCAATTAACATTATTTAAATGTGAGATGATGTGGATTATCCTGCTGTGCAAGTTTTGCTTTCTTTGCTAGATCAGAAAAGGAGGTAATCTTAAATCTGGGTTAAAGACAATGGTTAGGAGTAAGAGAGAAAATTTAAGCTGAATCTATGGTTCTGTGTTGATGTTAGGAGATCTAGCATCAAATTTATGAGGAATTAGTAAGATTTAGAGAATTAGTTTGGTTTAGAGAATGCAGGAAAAGCACTTTGCATTAGGAGCAGTTAGTAGTTTGCATTAGGAGTTGTGTGTTATCCTGTCTTGCCCTGACACATCTCTCCCTTCTGCTGTGTCATCTGATGGATTCTAGGCTCAGTCTACTAAGTCTAGGGTGGACTTTGCTGTCATATTAAAGAGGTATGAGGAAACAAGAAAAAAACTGGTCAGGACTCAGTTCATCATACAATTTTTTTAAATTTTGTTTTAGATGCTTACGACATTCACTCTGTCTTCTTTCCTTTTGGCTCAAAGTTATTGCAAAACCTGGATTTCTGAAGATACAGAAGCAACGTAAGAAGTGAGCTAAGCCATTTGAATAAGTCTGGGATTACAGCTGTGTTTAATAAAATCTGAGTTAACTATAGAGAATGTGAGTAAGCTAAATCCCATCTGCTTTGAGGTTTCCCTTTGGTCCCAGAAGAAGCCAAATGCAGGATATGAGGAGAGGTGTATGGGCTCCTTCCGGAAATGCTGGGAAAAAGGCAAGGAAGAAAGGCCTCCCTCTGCTCCTTGGGTCTGCACTGTGCCGAGCGATACACAAGGAGAGAGAAGAATGATCTTATGTTCCTGCTCATTGCCAAATAAAGGGAATCAGAGCTCTGCGAAGAGCCATCTTCACCTCTCCCTTTTCCCATTGCTTGGCTGAGTCCATAGATGCCTTGTATAAAACCAGCAGCTCCAAGATCTGGGCTGGTGGGACTCTACTTTGTTCTCTTTATGCCTGGTTGCTACCTGGAGATGAACACCTAGATCAGGCAGGAGGTTTCTGAGGACTCTTGGGAGTGACATGAGATTAGTCACACAGGTGGTCCTTGCTGATTATTGTCATCTGAGATATGATGCCATAGCTGGTCAGGAGGCAATTCTGAGTTAAAAAAAAAGAAAGGAGAGGACACACCAGGTAGATCTTTTTGCTCAAAATCAGCGAGATTGGAGCTGGGGAGTGAAGCTGAAGTTCTCATAAATCTGCTTTTCCTGGCTATGTTTCCTATTACATCATCAAGAAATGAGGGAGTAATCAGTCAAATGTAGCTGTAAAAACTAACTTAGTTAGCACTGAAATGAAATTCTGGCTTCCTTCAAGGAAATGTGTCTATTGTGTCTATCAGCTCCCCACCATTTCTGCTCCTGGGATAAAGTTCTTGAACCTTAGGTTTGACATCCAGTGTTAATTCTTGGAAAATGAACAGATTAATTCCAGCTCTCACATTGAGATACTTGTCTGGTCAATACAAAAGCTGTGCAGGTTAAACAGATTTGCTGTCTGGCTTAGACCTCTGCTATTTCAGTGAACCTTTCACCTCTTCAGCTGATTGTGGAGGGTGAGAATTACAAAGCAAATTATATCTTCTCCATCAGTACCATTCCTGTTTTTCTCTGCTGCTCACTCCAAAAGCTGGATGGGGAGGTTAGATATCCCTATTTGCTAACCTGTGACTGCAATTTATTAATTTAAAACAATTTTGGGATATGCTTTAAAGACTAGAGGCATAAGTATCCTACACAAACAGGTAGTTTTGGAGGGTTTCTTGCTTGGTCAGCCACATCTTGGGATTCCTATACTTGGACAGACAGATTTTCTATAATGTTTGGGTGAGATAATTACTTTTGTTTCAAAAATCAGAGATTTTTTTCTTTCTTATGTGCATGTGTACATTTCTCATGTGTTACCTATTGTGTAGTTAACTAGGCCAGGTTTGGCTTTTAGACAGCATTGCCTGAAGCAGATGTGACTTAATCTGAGCTGTAATCTTTTTTCTTCAAAAAGAATTTTTTGCTCTTTTCTTCCCTATCAGTGTCCTGATAATGAGAAGAAATTCAAGTAATAAACTTCCTTTTCCTTTTTGGAGATCATCTCTTTAAAACTCTAAAACTGACAAGTATGAGTGTGTTTGGTGTGGTACTTAAATGATAGTGTGGAGCCTCAACTTTATTTTTATTAGATATGCAGTTGATTCCAGTGATCAGTGCAGTGCTGATCTGGGCAGCAATTGCAAACCTTTGGTTTCTTCATTTGTCTGTTTAGATCACACATCCCCTGGGTTAAGAGTGAGCATCAGTGTTCTCTGATGCTGAAACAGTGGATGCTTTTCCTGCCTTCAAAACATGGGCTGCAATTATCAGGATGGATCTAGCCTCAGAGTAATGTTTTCTTCAGCATGACTGAACACAGTCATATCAGTGATAATAATGGTTAGGAAAGGATGCCTATGGATAACTGTGTAAATTAATGTTCTCATCTAAATACAAGCACTGAACAAGTACCCAAAATTCTGTTGGACTCAGAAGCCCTTAATCAGTTTGAGAGCAATCACACCAGGGACATTAGTGTAGAGGCAAAGTGAATTGCTGTAAATTGCAGATATTCAAAGCAATAGTTTAGATATTTTCTGGGGAAATTAGTTGAAGTGCCTTCTTGTATATTGATGTTGAGCATCTCTAAACAACAAATGCTCTCATGAAAACCAAAGTCTGTTTGCAAATGATTGTCAGATTAGGAGGACTGTATGTATCGGGGTGATGATCTGCTAAAAATTAGTGGAAAATCAGCTGAGGAACAGCTGATAAGATGTTAGCCCATGAGGCAAATTTTTAACAAGACTGAAAGAACAGTATTCAATGTGAATTAGAATTAACCAACCCATGTTGGCTGCAGCTATACAGAAATCAAGGTAGTAAAGACATAAGATTCTGTACCAGAGAGATCTTGTTAAATTGTTCTCAAAATACAGGAGTATCAAAATGTCTCTGGAAACTACTTGACCTAAAAATTGGTCTGTCTTATGCTTTCATAAACTCAAGATATGCCTAGTTTTGTCTGTCTGTTGTGATCTTCTGTAGGTGTAGGTGCTCTAGTATGAGCTTTTAAGAGCATAAAAACACAGCAATAAGCTTGAGAGTATGATGATCAGTGTTCCTTTAATTTCCTCCCATTCCTTAGATTTATAAAAATCACTTACTAGCAACATTTATCAAATGAAAGGGGATACCACAGGGCACAGAATTCAGTTTGTCCTGCTTGTTTAGACATCACAAGCTGCTTTTCTGATTAAAATACATTTTCCCTGTTCCTTCATGTTATCATTTGCTTCTGACTCAGTCTATCTTTCCATGTTTGCAACAGAGTGTGATTAAGGGTGGGTGAGCCCAAAAAGATAAAGCAAGAACAGGCCTGAACTTTTACCTGCAACTCATCTCATATGGCATAGTTTTTGAAGTCAGATAAATGGGTGGAGAGTTATTGCAGAAAAATTTAGGTAAAC
Source organism: Turnix velox (assembly GCA_013400935.1). Taxonomy (NCBI): domain Eukaryota; kingdom Metazoa; phylum Chordata; class Aves; order Charadriiformes; family Turnicidae; genus Turnix; species Turnix velox. The sequence continues at coordinate 192,097 of VZTY01035468.1, read as the reverse complement.
TTTAATTCAACAGCTGTTGGCAGAAAGCTAGTTGTTGGCAAGTGCTCCAAAAACAAATCCTGCAAGGTGTTTTCCATAGTTTACACGCAAGATTTAACTGACTTGTTTAGACTTTGAGTGTAGACAATGAAATAAAGTGTTTAGTCAACATTTCTGACCCTCTGTGCAACAGATCAGTGTTTCTTCTCCTAGGGAATGACTGCTATGAAGCACAGCACATCAGAAAATTAACATACAAGTTGGAAATCTGTGCTTGCAAATGGCTTGTACAGATGCATTACTGATGTTACTGAACTTTTGATCTCTCTGTTTTGAGCACTTCAGTAGTGTGTTGGAGAAGTGGTGTGTGTTGGAAAAATCATTTGTAAAACTTTTAGGGAGATTTTTTTTGTTTGTGGTGCTGGGGTTTTTTTGGCTTGGTTTTTCTTCAGCATCTGTTTGGAAATGGCTAAAACTCATACCATGTGCTGAGGAATGGAGCTCACCATGAGCTCAGCAATTATTATACAGAGTAGAATACATACATGAGGTGAATGTTATGGATGAAAGCCACGGCTTAGAAAATTTAAGTACTATAGTGAGTAAAAGAACCCTTTTTATGGTTTCCAAAAATAATGACTTCTAAATGCGATTCAGTATGTCAGGGTCAGGAAATCTTCCATCCTTTCCTGAAGATGTAGGATGGGCCAAATCTTTTTGGCAGCACGGTGCTTGTGAAGCAGCAAAGAGGAGAAAATATGAAGGTGATGCCTGAATCCTCAGAGCCTGGGAAAGATCAGCGGGGAGGTGATACATTCAGAAGGAAACATGACTAGAAAGACCTAGGCAATAGGATTTTTACCGTTTTGAGCATCCTTTTCTTGAGTAAGATTCACTGCTTTCCTACTGGCCTGTTCTGCAGCCTCTTGTTTTCATTGTCTTGAGGTGAATAACTCATGCTTTTAAACCACCACACAGAAGAGTAATTTCATTTTTAGTTCTGTAAGATAGACCTGAAATTTAAAGATGAATCTTCCTGTCTTCCCTGGGCCACCACTGCCTTCCCTCCAAAGAAACAAGAAAAAAGAAATACAAAGCAGCAATGGATTGGGGGACAAAAAAGAGGCAGATTTTTAGCATCAGGTAGAAGAGAGATCACTGTTAATGAAAATCCCTTAACTGGGATGATTTTATTCTTTTGCCACAAGCCTGAGGTTCAAGGGTATTCAGAGATAATAGACACCCCTGGAAAGGTCCCGGCTGAATGCTCTGAGTGTTACTGATAGCTCTGGGATAGGAAGCAAAGAGAATGCGATGACTGAGAAACCTTAAGCCTCACAAAAGTGTCTGGATTATCTGTACACACACACACACACAGAGCCAAGTAATCACTTTTTATCAGATCTGAGAAGAAAGGGAATCCCTTCTGTGTCATTCTCTCAGGTCTTTTATCTCACTCTTTCTTTTTATTTATTTTTTTAATACTTTTTTTTTAAACAAAGCATCAGCCTAGGGTTTTGCTCATTGGACTTTTCTCTTGATTTATCCACTGTTCTCCCTGCAGCTCTTGAGAGAGCAGGAGGAATGCTAAAGGGAGCAAAAGGGGATCCACAAATTTGAAAATGTGGGGATTTGCTAAATCCTCAGCTTGTGTAAATTTGTATTTTTTAGGTGATTCCAGGGGAGTGGAGTCAATTTACGCCAGCTGCATGTTAGACCCATTAAGTTCTGTAGGATTCTCTGGAATTGCAATCCTGCCTGTTATTTCCCTGGTTTTATTTAAAGTTTGCTACTCTTTCGCAATGTTAAAATAATGGGGTAAGGGGATTAAAGATCCCAATATTCTGCTGATGCTGTGAGGAAAATATTCTGCTTTCTGAGTCATTTGCACTGAGCTGACTTTCTTTTTGAATGGTTCAGGGGTTTCCTTCTTTAGCCATAAATTGCATGCAAATTCTTTTTGTGTGTGTGTGTGTGCCTGTGGATGACAGCGTGTGGATGTGAGTGTGCCTGTGTGTGTGTCTTTCAGAAGCTGAGCCAAAGCGAGAGGCTGTTCCTTTAAAGCAAAACTGAAAAAAAAATGCCTTCGGGCGTCCTATTACAGTGGAATGAGCCAAGGATCAGGATTTGCAGCTCAGCTATATAAACCCAGCAGAATCTGGCTGATCTGACCAGTTTGCCTTATACTGTCAAACCTTCCTGCCTTCCACACACTCACGCGTAGAATTAGACAACGCGACTTACTCTGAGTTTTGACAGGACGGCAACGAAGTCAGAAGCTGAGAGCTGACTTTAACATCATATTTATTTCATGGAGGCTGCTCACAGCAGGATCTAATCTCTCTTGGAGTCTGTAAGGTAAGTCTGCTTCCCTCCTGAATTAAAAAATCAGGAGCTCTTCTCCTGCACAACTTTGCAGTGGCACGGTGCTCTGTCTTGAACCCCTATAGTTATGACAATCAGTCTGAATAGTCAGGGAATGTTTTTGGCTTGGAGTATACCTGGCTTTAGTTTGTCTTTTTCCAGTGTAATAATAATGTAATAAATGTCTCAATGACTCAATGAATGAATGAAGGATGAGTTAGTAGAATGCTGCACACCTAGAGACATATAGAGAGAAACCTAACTGATAGGAAGAGCAGAAAATCAGATCTGGGATTCCCTCTTGGCTACTGAGGCAATATAACTGTTTCCCCAGTGCTCACCTCATGTGCCAGACTAAATCCACTTGCAATTCTTGAGCCTCTCAGGTAACTCCACCTCCTATGCTATTGTGTATGGCTTGATAAGAGTCAGGCCCTTTTCCTTTTTAATTTGCTATCTACACACTTATCTGCACTGAAGCCTTTGTCACCTTCCTCCCCACCCCCTCTGGGCTCCAGTTTCTTTTAGAAGTATGGCAACATTAGCCTGCTGTGGGGGACAAAAGACAAAGGAAGATTCAACTGGTATATTATTACCAATGCTTAAATGGGTGGGTTATGGGGAGTGGGAAGGTGAAATTCTCCATCATCATGGAAAAATGGAGACACTTGCTTTACAGTGTGTCTTAACGACTTGCTCCTTTATGCACTGAGATTTTCTGCATGACTGTGTTTGCACTTAGTGGTTAGGCTCAAATTGGCTTAAAATAGAGAAGCAGACTGGAAGAACATGAACAGACTTACACAAAACTTTGTGGTACATCTCCTCTGCAGAGCTTTTGACAGTTATTCTAAACTTCTGAAAAGTTTGTGTCATACTGTGAGGAAAGATGCTCAGGTTGAAATGATGGTGACACATCCTTTTGCACAATGCAGACACTATAAGATGAAAAAGTATAATAAATGTAATTATTGAATTATCCTTTACTAAAACAATAGAAACAAACAAGGTGCATGTGATGCTATGGACTGGATAAAAGCTGAGTTGTCAGGATGCTGCTTTTGGCTTTTTCCCCTCAATTTATTCTTTTATAAAGAATCATATTAAAAAATGAGAATTCACTTTATGTGAATGACAGTCCTTTGAATTCTAAATGTTATGATAGCTTTTGGGTTTTATCTTGCTGCTGTTGGCAACTCAGGAATATGATCAAAAGAAATTGTTCAGCCTAAAGGAGAGAACGGGTCTATCTGCAGTTCACCTCTCTGGCAGTGAATTCTGAAAGTCCTTGGAAGAATTACCAGGGTGTTGCCAGTCCACCCTCTTTTGCAGCTGTTCCATCAGCACAGCCCTGCTCAGGAAAGGGTGTGGAGCTGAACTGAGCTGAGTGATTGGCAGCTGAACAAGAGCAGAGTGAGAGGGATGCTGTACAGGGCACTGCCTGCCCCCACAGTCACTGACCCTATAACAGTCACTATCCTCAGCAAATTGCTATTCATTTCCCACACTTTTTGCTCATTAATTTTATCCTCTGACTCTGTACTCCAGAGAAAATTCTTTATGACTTCTAGTCCTTAATCCTATAATTGAAGTTACTTTATCAATGTCTCCAAACCTGTAAAAGAGCCAAAGTATATGTTGAAAAGCATGCAGCCTACAGATTGGACTCTCATGTCTCATTTGGAGAGGAACCTGATGTCCTGCTGAGGAGATCTCATCTAGGTACATGGTGGTGACAGGATCTTTTTAAGACTGGTTTCCAACTCTAAGACTGGATCATTTCTCCCCAGTATTCAGTGAGCTATCGTGTTCACTTAACTATCATGTTGCCAGTACAGCATTTGTAAAGGTGCTGGAAGTTCAGATCAGGTGGCTTACTTTTTTTATTGATGCTTTTTGTAATATATCTAAAAAAAAGTCGAAGATTATTCAAGTATGGACATGTTCTGACTTGCTGAAAAGTGACTGTCAAAATGCAGTATTGTTTCACTTTTTGATAAGAAAATTAGTTTAGATGACAGTTTGTGCTTCTAGAAACTTTTTCATCCTTCCCAAGAGTGAAGCAGAGCTAAGAAGCAAGTGAACATTTGAAACAGTAATCCTGCTCTGGAGCCAGAGCTTTAACACTTTGATCTACTCTGGTAAAACCATTTGAAACACTAGATCTGTTTGGGAGGTTCTCTGCCCTTTTCATTGTACAACACCACAGTTCATCTGTTCATCCAGCTTTGTAGTGTATATTCAGAGGTTCAAGGGATGCTAAATGGCAATGAAGCATACTGGATTGTATAGTAGATGTTTGGTGTAAGGGGATGTCCTGTATTGGCAAGTCTGGAAGGGAGAAGCAGTGTTCCTTCAGTTGGATGTTTCCTGTACTGGACCCTGATGTCTGTCTAGGTTGAGTTTACACTTGGGATGAAGAGTAAGTGCAGAGAGTGGCTTCTGTTTCATTATCAGCTACACATTTACCTGTCCTACCTGTGTGATAACATACACTGAAATAGAAGTTCAGAGTGGTTAAAAATTGTCTCATTAGGAGCCTGTGACATAATGCATTTGCCCATGTGACCATTGCAGCCTGCTGAGGAGACACTGACAGTGTTAAGGTCCAGTGTTTCTCGTCTAGGCAATGGGTGATACGTTGCATTAGAAAGTCAGAAACCTCAACTTTCCAGTGGTAAAAAGGCCTTTGTTTCGAATTGTAGTGGTTTGAGATGCTGACCTTTAAAACAGCGCTCTCATTTACCAACATGCACTTTTTCAGACTTAATTTCTGGTGTGAATACTGCAAACCCTTCTCCAAGCCTGATCTCTATTATCAGAACCAGTGATTAGAAACTACTGAACTTTGAAGCTACTGTAAAATGTAATAGAAACTCATAGTAGTTTTAAGGAAGTCACTGACTTGATATTGGAGATAAGTCATTGATACCGAAGTGGGATATTGAGGAGGACAGCAGAGTGACTTAAATTAGTGTATATTATATGGGTTATGCTAAAATATTTACTCATCTAGGCTCAGAAATACGCCAAAATAGTGCAAATAATTGTAGGACTAATAACTAGTAAGTTCTGGACAGGAAACACCATAAATCAAAGTCCTGAAAAATGAGGGATGTGTACAAGTTATTTATGATTTTGTAGGATGAAATTTAATTCATTAAAGTGCTTGACAGCAAGGTGGACTTTCTGTCCTTACCTTCTCTTGGTTTCATGTAGGAATTTATTAGAAGCTGATTATGATGCTACTATTGTTACAGCACTGTAGGGCTTCATTATATTAGGAAAGACAGAACAGACATAATAAGTGATGGTGTCTGCCACAAATTACTTAAAATTGCTATTATTAGCTGTTCAAAAAAGTTCTTTGTGCAGTGAAGAGAAAAAGAGAAGAAAGGAGGCAGCAGTTTGAGGAATAGGACTACTGGAAAGAAGGAAAATGAACCCCCAGAGACGATCTTGAGCCATCTGTTTCCATTGAGCTCTGGGGTTTATACAAGTGTGAGACTTCCCCTAACTCAGGGCTTTACTGTCCACTCCTGTGATCGACCCTCCATCCAGTCTGAGCTGAAGTTAAATGCCTTCCACATGTGGGAAAAGTTAAAAACTGGGCATTCTTCCAACTAGTGAAATCTTTCAATGTATGATGTAACTAAAGTGTGTGGAATGGGCAGACTGGGGAGGAGGAGTCAGAATGGGACTCTGTCTGACAGGAGATGTCTCTTGATCCAGCAGAAAGTGTTCAGGCATTGTAAGAAGAAATATAATGGGGATCCTTCTGCCAAAAGGACAAAGTTGAATTACTTAGTGTCTCTTTTTTAACTTTCAATGGAATGATATATGTGCTCTTATAACATCTCCTTAATATAGTATTTCTATATGCATCATTTCTCTGTCTCTTCTATACACTGAGTATTACATTTCTGACAAAAAGAGCAATGAAACCAACCCTATGGCTTTAGTGAACATAAGTGGATGTAGACTTTAGAGGATACTAGTTAACATACATTGAATCCTATAATGTACCCCTCATAAACAAATATGACATTTTGCTGCTGAGGTTGTGAAGTCAATGAGAATAACTTTCTATTTATGTTTTTTTTGGCTTGTGTATGAGTCAATCAACAAAGATAAATTAATCCTGAGTTGATCTTATTGCAAGAAATTTCTCTAAGTTCACATCCTTAATTGTCTTGCTACTGTAGCTTCAATTAAACTAAGGGAGGGGATGTTGCCAAGTTTTCAGAACCTCCAACTAGAGAGTCCCTGTGTACAAATAGCCTGTGGCATTTTGTATTCTTTGGGTAGCGGAGAACAACGTTGCCAAGTTTGCATTCAGTCATCCATCACATATTAGCCTACTGGAGGTCCATTCTTCCCAAGCAATAGGGGAGCTCTGCTTCCTACTTAGAAAGATTACTCACACAGAAAGCCCTTTCCCCATAACCAGAGCCACTCAGGGAAGAGAAAGGAAGCTTTCTTTGATTCATACAAGTGCTCGGTTTCCAAACTCCTGACAAAAATGATATTGTTTCATTCTTAGAAAACATATTCTTTTTAGTAATTGTGTAGAAATTACAGGGTGGTAGAACAGAAATCTTTAATACGGATTTTGAAACCAGTTGCTTGAATTATAGTCACAACAAAGACGTATTGTAGTAGTCTGCCTCTTCCCCATGCCAGGCTCCAGCATTGACTATACGTATGTAGATATTGGCCAAGACACTCAAAGGAGTCTGAAATTGGGAGCTGGGGAAATTTCACTGTAGTGATTTAGCTTCAGCTAAGTACTTGAGCATTCATCAGTGCTTTATCCCAACAGGTGCCTTCAGAAACCTAGAATTACAAATGCTAATTTTCTTATAGTATTAGCATATTAACCATAATAGTAATCCAAATGGTCTCAATTCCTCTTTACATTTTACACCGGTCTGGCAGCACAAAGCTTAAACAGTAAGTAAATATCATCTTCTAAGTATACATGAAAAATAAACTGTGAAATCATTTCCCTGTGCCCATCAGAATTGGCCAAATGGTTATTTCCACCATTAAGGAACCTCTGTTGGAAAAGGACTAAGTGAAGAGATTCATTTCTAAGAAAGAAGTTCACTTTTTATTCCCAAGAAATTATAAGGACTGGAAACAGACAGATTTTGTCAATTATTTTTGGGCTCATCTCAAAGATGGGGTTCAAGGCTAGCAGGTGAGTGTGCCAACTGGGAGCTGTGACTGGTTTTCTGCTTCTGTGATTTGATGAAAAGCCTTTATTTGGACAGGAAAGGTTTGGTTTTAGTATGTCTTGTACACAGTGAGAGACCTTGGTGGTTATCTTCCTTCTTGGCCTGGCGTGATCTCATTTTTCAGAAGTCAGTTTGTTAGACTTTCAAAAGGAGCTCGGTGCCCACTGTGCACTGGTGCTTTGTTTTTGCTGGTTCCTTTGGAAAACCAGCCTCTTTGGGGTATGCTGAATCCTCCTAAATAGTTTCTCTGTGCTGCGTAACAAAGGGCTATGCCAAAAAAGATATAAAGGTAGCTTGTGATGTGTAGGCAATCCATTCCTCTTAGTGAGACAGAGTGTAACACATATTTTTCCTTTACTTGTGTCTTGTACTTCCCTTCTGCATTGCTTGTACGACAGTAATTCATGTCTGACTCAGAATGAATGCTGCACACTGTGGACTGCAAGTGAAATGAGAACAGGGTACATATTAAGGGAAAGGTCTCAGATAATTTTTCTTATTGAAGTATTTTGGCAATGTAAATAGTTTCCAGGAAAAAAATGCTGGCATTTCCCATGGTGAGCACTCCTTATGAATGTCCTATCTCTTTTTCCATTTTGGTGGCCAAGTGAAGTGTTTATAAGAGGATATACCATCTACACACCAGGGGATTTATATTTCCACTGCCAAGCATTAATTATGATGTAGACTTACACACTTTACAGGTTAACGAGTCAGTCACAGTGATCCTGCACTACAAGTTCTGGGTTGGATGGAAAGAATGCAGGGCCTGGGGAGACAGCACCATTCTCAAATGTGTTAACATTATTTGTCTTGTATTTGTTGTTCTCAGGCTGGTACTTCATGTGCTGTTTATTTGCCTTGGTAGTAGTACACTGGAATTTGACAGGATTGCTGGCAGAAGGAAAGAAATAAAATTTACTACGAGCAGACCCAGTGTGCTGGGCCATGCTATCCCCTTTGCTGGACATGCCCAGTGCCCAGGCTCTTGCACCTTGGGAACTCAGAGCCGCAGTTCCACCTGTGTTCTCAGAAGACCTGTGCTTCTGGCATTCTGTCAGTGCTAGGGAAGGTCATTTTGGGTAGAGTTTACTTGCTCAAGTTTGTTTGGCATCCCTCTAGATTTGGTTGTGATTACATTTCTACATTAATAATGGTCCCACTGCCACTATTCAAACTGGTAAAGTCTGATCCTGAATTAATACGTTCCAGATTGTGACACTGACTGTATTATGTAGTGCTCAGGGCATGTGCAGGAAACCCTTCGCTGAATTTGGCTCTCTCTCTCTCTATATATATATAAAATTCACACTTGATGTAAGAATAGTGCAATTCCTATAAATAGAAATATGCCCCATATACATATATGTATGTCTTGTAATCCTCTATCCTAATATCCTACTAATATGTCCTATTACCCTGACAAAAAGGGGTTATTTGTGTAAAGAAGAATTGAGTTTTTGGTGTCCAGCTTCACTGGTTTCACCTGGGAGAGAGCTTTTTCTGCTGACACGGGCAATTATTATTTCACTTTGGTATGGGGTGTTGAATAAACATACTGTATCTCTGCTTGACGTTGTTTAAATTACAAAATAGAGAAATTTCTTTTTTCAGAGGATGCCTTGGCCTGATCTGCTCTGCTTTGTGCTCATATAGGTCAGGAGGATTGCTTGTGAAGTAACATGAGGATAAAACCAGCCTGACAGAGAGATAATTAGAACCCACCAAGAATTTTTCATGCGCAGAGTGGCACTTCATTGTCTGCATTATTCTTTGTCCGCTTCACTTTAGCTTGCATTTCTGAGGGGATGGTTTTCTCCTGTGCAGACTTCAGAGGCTGGCAGCCAAATTCTCATGTGACACAACTGCATTGATTTCACTGGCCAGTTGCTACATAATTGAGTTCCACATCCCTTCTTTTATTCCATGGCTCAAATTGCTGTCAGCTAAGACTTTAGCGCAGGCAGGTCTCAAGTCACTCTGGGTTAAGAGAACGAGGTCAGAGCATTGTTGGTGGAGGTCTCTCAGGTCTCCCATTAGTGTAACAGTGCCCAATTTGCTGACATTTGAAGCAGCAGCACAGATTTTTGTTTGAGTTCAGTCACCATTGTAACTAATCACTTGCCCAGGGCTGTGTATATGGCTGTATTTTCCATTTCATTACGTAAGTGCTTCTGCTTTACATCAGAGCACTGTGAAATATCTTCAGACCGGACTTTTTAGAAACAGCTTCCTCACTCCTCCAAATGCCTTGCACTCAATTTGTTTCATAACTGATGGATCAAATTTCTGTTTTATCTTGCCAAGCTGTGGTTTTGACAATGTCTTCCCTCTTCATCATGTAATTTTTTTTCTACTGAGTGCTTGCTGTCCTATCTTAGGTTGCCAAAAGAGGTGAATTCTTGATGCTACCACATCTGACAGAAGTAGGCCAAGCAGATATCCAGCCTGGGGGGGCTATTACTGGAAGTCCGTTTTCAAGGAACTCCTCTTGTGGTTTCGGGAGTTAGGAGAAATGAGCATATTCCTCAAGGTTGGAGCTGCCAGGACCAAGGACAGAGGAGCTCCAGCGGGGAGGAGACACCGCGCAGGGAAACTGATGGTTGCTTTGAGAGCAAGGAATTCTTTGGGAAAGGCTTATCCACATGTTTCCCCATCTTCTTTTAACGAGAGGCAAGTAATAATACTTCTGGTTGCCAAGAATAGTGAAGGCTTTTATCAGTGAGTTCTGAGATGTTATTAGGGATGTCATTTTCAGGGCTTGAATAATAATATGGTTAAATCAAAGTGAAATTGCAAACCCCATGCAAATAACCATGATGAATTCTGAGCGTGTCCTGCTGCCTGCTGACCCATGTCATCTGTAGCAATTCATAATGCTTAAATACTTTTTGTTTTTCTGGAACAGTACACAGGTAAATTATTTGTGCTCTTGGTTACATTGAAATCACTAAACTATAAGAATTCCTCATCCACTCTCTACCTGTCATTCTTTCAGCTAAATTAATTTTAAACATGGAAAAATATGATTCTGGGTGTCTGGAGTAGCATTTGGGCTTACTTCTTCCATCTGACCTCCAGGAGAAATTTAAAAAACAGATTCATCAGAGGTGCTTTACAAAGCAGTGTTGTCTCCACACACTTAATCTTGTACACTATTTATGTGTTTACTCTCTTGATGGTTTGTGGTTCTTATAAATGCAAAGATCCAATTTTCCCCTGAATAGTAATGGTAAATTTATTAATCTGGCATCACCTATTTATTCACCTTATTAAGAGTATCAATGGTTTTGTTTTTATCATATTATCTGTAGAAAAACTAATGTTTGATGCCTCGGTTGTGAATTTTAGAGACAAATGAGACTGTCCAAGCTCCTCCCTCCAGAACTGGCTGCTGTTTTGTTCTCAGAAACACTGCTGAGCCTGAAAGGTGTGGGAAGGAAAATTCAGAAGTCCTGAATTTCTGTTCTTCACATCTCATCACAAAACCATCTAGAACTCTGAAACAGGCTCTGGAAAGTCTATAGGTGGTTTTGGAAGAAATGCTATGGAGAAAGAGCCTGGAAGCAGAGAATTGTACGTGGAACAAACATAAGTTGCTGTGATTCATGCAAAATAGCACACAAATTTCATAGTTTGAAACTGCATCAGCAAAGCCCTTGAAATAATTCAACGTGAAGTCTCGAATGTCTACCCAGAAAAATAATGAGCTCCTGACAAAGTGTAACTTGGCAAAGAAACTTTCCAAAGACAAGTTTAGAAAACCATAGATCTTTTCCAGCTCTGCATCTTTGCTATGAGGAGGAAAAAGCCAAGAGACCAAGCAAATGCTTTTGCTATTAGGAAAGGCTTTATTAAAAGGTACAGTACATACGTAGGAGGCAAGAGTGATTTCTGCTGTGAAATTATGTGCAGAAGTTACTTCTTCTGTGAAAGGTTGTTTTGTTTTGCTGTTTTTCTTAAATAGGAAAAGACACTTGATCTAGCTGGTCTGTGGCAGCTCTGCTATGGACCTGATTCTGTTTCACATCTAATAGTCCAGAGTTCTGCATGCGTCTTTAGAGACTAATGGGTAAAATTTACTTTTGTGCTCTAAATGCAAATGGGGATTTCAGTGGGAAACCAAGCAAAAGGAAAGTGTAAATGCATCCCTTCTGCTTTCCATGGAGTCCTTATAAAATGACCCATTTCTGTGGTTCTGCTTCTGTTTTTAGAACAGTGGTATTTTTTTTCTGAATTCATTGTTTTTGCTGTTCACATCACTGATATGTCCTGCTGTTTCTAATCCAGTTTTGTCTGGGCTGTAACTGCTAGTGCCTTTTTCCTACAGTAAGAACAGAGATTATTTTGCAGATGGTAGAAAAAAAAATATTTAGCAGATGGGTAGTCCTGTCTCTTCTGGTTTTTTGCTTTGCTTTTTTTTCCCCCTCAAGTCTGTAGCAAATTTCTCTGCTTTGCAGGTTGCTGTGCACCCTGCCATGAGCCTGAATACAGCTCAAAAGCACCCTACTGACCTGCTTGCTTTGTTTCTCTTTTCTGAGTTCCTGTTTCCAGAAATTGATGCTCAAGTGTCTGAGTTCTTAACAAAAAACAACAAGCTCCAAGGACAGACTGAATTCCTTGTTAACTTCTGCCTCATTTCAGTCACTGGGAGCTAAACCAGATGGGATTGGTGCTACTTCTCCCATAATTACTTCTTCTAATTCTGTTTCTGTTTTTTGGTCTTTTTTTTTTTTTTAGTTGATATGCAACACATTTGAATGACCTGCCTCATAAAATAACTAGTTTGTTTCTTGTGGCTTGTATAAAAATCTTGTGGTTTGAGCTGGAAGTTAGTATTCTTCTCTACTTCCTCTCTGCAAGCGTGAATCACTCAGTTGTGTAACAGCAGAAGATGTTGCTACACAACAGTAGATTCAGCTCATACATGACTGTATGAATGATTCCCCTGATTTCATAAAAGGTCTGGAGACTTACAGATGAAAGGGCATTCTGTAGCTAAATTATGATTAGCTGCATCTATGTGTTTAGTCTCTGTTGCAGATTTTTCTCAAATTTTCTGGTGTGTTACTTTGTGGGTTTTGTTAACGTTATCATTTATTTCCATGGTTTCATCTTCTTATTCTGGTAATTGACTTGGCACATCCTCTGTTTTTGCTTCAGAGTAAGCCTTCAATTTTCAGTTGCTACCCTATAATTTCAAGTGGTCATGTAACCATCTGCATATTTGCTACACAACTCTGATCAGATGTTCTTCCTCAGTGCAGATAACTTTTCCCTATCTGTGATTCTTTTTCTCCCTTATATTGCTAGGAATAACACCCCAGTTCTTTGCTTTTTGCCTAAGTATATTCTGCCAATTTTATAGCACTCTTCAGGAAGATGTTTAATTATAGAAATAGGGGTTTTGACAGTACCTTTCTTGTGAGGTGCTTGGAATACTTGATTCACTGAGGCATGCATTCCCCTTATGAGGTTTTAATGGTGGATAAAGTGAGGCACCAGGTGATTTATAAAATAATTTCATTGAGGATGCCTGAGCTTGAGTCCTCAGTTCTAACCACAAGACCACACTATTAATCACAATGTTGTGAGCTCTTTCTGGAGTCTTTCCCGAGGGCACGTTTCTGTGGGAACTCCACATATCCAGCCCTAATGAGCCAACTCTATTTAGCTTCATTTCTCTCATTATGGTTCAGAAGACTCAGAGATGGCAGATCCTTGATTGGCAAGCTTTTGTCTCAACCACTATTTTCTCTAGGCCTGGGAAATCTGTTCGGTGGAAGACCTGCTCATTTCTCATTTTGCAATGGTATTGTACAGAAACAGTCTGTGCTCCACCACCCCATTAAACTATAACGTATTCTTTGGCCATGTAGGCATTAGAACATATATAACAATTTGTCTCAAACTTTATTTCCATCTTGATGTTCCCATCTATTTGCAGTAGACTTGCTGGTATGTCTACCTAGCAGTGTATTTCCAGTTTAGGTAAAGGAGTCTTTACTCTCCAGAAAGATCCATCCCCAGAGTCCCACAAACCAAGGCTCTGGGGCAGAGCAGAATTATCTGTGTACTCCCTTGCTTGGGCATTTTCCACATATCCCTGCAGGACAGAACAAAAGATACTCACTCTTCTTATGCTGCATGAATTGATGGACTCAGATCACACCAACACACTGTTCAAAATGTCAGCTGAAATATATATATTTTTTAAAATATATTCTAAATGTTCATTTGTTTAGCTTTTTAAACTTGGCATTCAGAGTTTAATCACTTCACATAATAGTGGGAATAAACCTAATTTGTAAAAATACTCAAACCCCTATGCAGGGCTTTTTTTATAGACACGGTATTTTAATTTGCTGGACTTTGCACCTCTAAGGCAGAGAGAAGCAGCACCATAAACCATGTGAGACATTACCCAACTTACTGCAGTTCACATTATTCCCTTAAACTCATTCAGTCGCATCCTTTTTACATGATATTATTCTTATTTTGCCTCAAATAAAACCTGTATTTTTACAGAAGTAATGCAGAGACATATTTTTAGCTGCTGTGAATCACTGTAGTGCCAGAGGTCAAATTCACCAGCTGGTCTAACATGCTTTGTAAGAAAAGAGAAAGTGGTGTCAGCTGATAGACCAGGACACTAGAATTAAATTAAAAATCTGAGAAATCTTGCTCTCTCTCTTCTCTGCTCCCTCTCCCCAGCATTTTTCTTCTCTTTTCCCAGTTGTTCAAGCTGTTTGTTTCATATCTTGAACCAAGATGGTTTCCAGCCAAACATAGTGAGAAGGGTTGGGGAGAGTGTTATTTTTATATGTAGTTACAATACTTTTTTTGTGTGATAAGCAGAACTTGCCTTGCAAACAGAAGCATTGATGTCTTTAAAGATTGCAAGAAACAGGAAGGTAATTGGGTAATGAGTCAGCCCTCAATAAAAAGCTCTTTGGCTCTGGGACCACTGTTTTTTGAAGTACTTTACTATGTGAAAAATAAGTTTGGTGTCTTATTGTGTTTTAAGTTGCACTGACATATCTTATTTTCCCATGAGTACATCTCCACACTTTAAGATATAAATGAGTTTAAGATTAATTTTCTCTTTTCCCCTGTCCTGGGGTGAAGGAGGACACAAGCACTGTAGTTTTACCTTCAGAATGGCTTTTACTGAGTAATTGAAGTCCAGCTTGTTCTGTGTTTTGTTAGGAAAAACAAGTTGAAGAAATGATTGAGGTGATTATTCTTTCAAAAAGGCCATTTTGTTCAAAGCAAACCATAGCAGAAAAATTACTAGTTTAGAAAAATATTTCTTCAGAAAAGTTTTTCAGATTAGGATGGATCTTTTTTCTTGAGAAAGGAAACTCCTGAAATGGTACTGACTGTATTTTAGTTTTCTTCTTGCTGAATTTTCGGAATGAAGTGAAAAATAGCACCTTTAAATAACAAAATGTGTGTTGTGAACAAACTTTCAGTTTTACCTATTCCTTTATCATAACTTATTCACAGTTCTTTTATAATGTTTTTTTTTTGTAAAGCTAGCATTTGTACATCTATCTGGTTGCTCAGACATCCAGTGGGGAAGACAGGGAAACACTGAATGAAATAATCCAGAAGGAGAGGAGCTGAATTAGTTTTTTCTAATGTCCTGGTGCCACCAAATAAGTAATCTGAAATACTGTAATTCTACAGATATTTAACAGCAGGTATCTTGCTGTTTATAAGGATCTCTCAGTGCTTTGATAAATCAGTGCAAAACAACTTGAGATTGGCTCTTCTTAGACTTCACAATCTAACCTGACCTCTTGTGTGTGTTCTGCAAGGGAAATTAGTAGTGATTTAATTACAGTTCACTCTTTCCCTGCTGTCAGAGCTGAGCTGGTGTTTCCTGCCACATGTTAAGGGTTACTGTGAGGTGTCTGAGCTGCAGGATGAAAAATATTTTCATCCAATGGAGTTGGGTTTTCTTAAAGTCAAATAAAAATTGGGGGGGCATATTTTAGTTTACCTCCTCCATAATGGAACAAAACCCCATTGCTCTGGTAAAGGATTTCACTAGTGCAGAAGATGGGTGCTATTTTGCTCCATTAATGTGAGATACAGGATGGCTTCTAGAAGTTTTGTGCTATCTGATAGCGCGCTGTGATTCTTCAAGGTGAAAGTGGCCACAGGGATGTGTATAGCTAGAAGTAGGCTAGGCTCTGTAGAAAATTTGAAAATAGTTTAAAGACCTTTGTTCCATCATCCGAGAACAACTAATCCCTTTCTTGTGCCCTTTTCCTGTCTTATTTCTCTTTCCTTTTCCTGTTGGGTAAAATTAAAAGGATAAAAACCTCAATTTATTTATTCACTTCTCAATTCCGCCAGAGACTGGTTTTTTTAAAGGCCCTTCTTTTGTAAGCTTAATCAGATGCTTGATAACAGAAAAAGCGTTGCTAACTAACCCTGGGGTACAAAGAAGCCCCTTCAGAGGAACACATGACCTCATCGACAGGATTACTCTATCACATGAATTCAGACTCCATCGCACACCCAAAATAAATGTTAGGCTCCGTTTGCAGCAAAAAGCACTTTATTTGCCTCCATTTGGCAGGGCATACTCTTTGCCAATGTCTTCCTCAGTCACTGGGATTAAACACGTATGGAAATCAGCCCAGGAGGCAGCACTGCCTGGTCACAAATAACCTGCCATGCACTCAAAAGCTGCTGGCTGGTACTTGCCTTTGGGCCATTGCCCTCCTGGAACCAGTGAGTGTTGGCACAGGTTTGTAGTCGTGGAGCAAGTCTGCTTTTCTTTCACAGCCTCCATTGTCTCTCTTGGTTTTGTTGGGTGCTCAAAGCCTTGCCAGACAAGAGCTGGCTCTGAGAATGCTGCTGGGGTCACACACCACGCTCCCCAAACCAAACCTTTGCCAGAAGGTGGCATACATCACTCCTTAATATATAAGAAGTGACACCACTGTATTGTCTTGGTGTTATCAGGGTCTCTACCGTCTAATACTTGGTAGCATTAACATTGTTAGGATGTCCTTTTTATAGGTGCTCCTCAAAGTGTGTAGATTTCTAGCTAGTTGCTTTGAAATCTCAGTCAGGGTGTAAAGACATAGTTTGTTTTGCCTCTGTGGCTGAGGAGGAGGAGAACACAGAAAGCAGTGACATGCTTTTGCTGGATGAGGTACAGCAAGAGTCTCCAAGGAAAAGCAGGAAAGGCTTCTGCAGTTGTTACAGGTTACAGTAAAATGAAATAAAAAGGCACAATACTGCCAAGTCATAAGCTGGAGGTGTATTTGGTGTAAGCTCCGTGATCCATAGTCAGGAGCCCTGGAGCATGCTGGAAGGCACGACATCTGTAACTCAAACTGAGATGTTTTATTTATTTGTTTCTAATTATGCACTTTTAACAGCATATTATATGAGACATTAAACACAAATTTATAAACATGATCTAATTAATTCTGCATTATGCATCTAAGCCACTCAGCTGTTATCTTGATTCATTTTGAACTCAGATAATTTTATTAATTGTGGCAGTGCTTAAAATGCGTTAAGTGTTTTTGATTCCTGTGTTTTCCTGTGCCTCGCTGGCTATATATAACTATTACATAATGCCACGTTGGATTTTTCTCATATAAACATTTGTATTTAAATAGCTATAAAGCTCTGTCACAAGCCAAGAGAAGCTGGAATTCATCAGATGCCATTTCCTTAGGGCCTGATTCTATAAATGTGAACTTTGCACAACACTTGTGATACCTGTTGGTGGAACAACAGATGTTGCAAACCCTTGTTCTTGAGGCTTTCCAATTGATATCCTTGATTGTTTTGTTTAAGTGAGGGTTCAAGCCATTGTGAGAGCATCACATTACAATACATGCTGTGACTTTATGTTGTTTTAAGGGACAGCAGGATGCTTCTTTGCATGACAGCCTGAAGGTACCACTTTGAAGCTATCTGCAGGAGGCAGCCTTCAGGGCAGTGGCCCCTGGTGGGAGTTGTCTCTGGACAAGAAGCAGAACAGAAGGTGTGTGGGTTCTGCCAAGCTGTTTGCTGCCCTGTGCTTCTGACTGCCCAAGCTGAGCAGGGGCCATTGCTGCACCCCCTCATGACACACTTGGGACAGAAATCTCTGTTTCCATAAGCATTCCTCACAAAGCATTTCCATAAGGCTAATCTTCTTATAATAATGTTAAGCTCAGGTTTGTCGTTTAATTTCCTCCCCTGGTGGCTGACCTCTGGAATGGCTCCAAAGAAAGCACTGAATTTATTCTATGAATAATTATGTAGGCACTACCTTAATGAGACTATCTTATCCCCAGCAGCCCTAAACAGCATGATGGTTGTTTCAGA
The DNA here is from genome assembly GCA_013400935.1 of Turnix velox. NCBI lineage: Eukaryota > Metazoa > Chordata > Aves > Charadriiformes > Turnicidae > Turnix > Turnix velox. Next base: position 174,167 of record VZTY01035468.1, on the reverse strand, counting down.
GCCTCTCTGCTCTAGCCAGATTGTACCATCTCCTAAGGCATCTCATTTGCCTTTTTCACTGTCAGTCTTGTCTGCTGTCTGTCTGTGGCCTGTTCAGAAGGTGACAGTGATTAATTCTTGCTTAAAATGGTATCTACTTGGCTAATATTATTTATCATACTTGGGTATATATGTGTATAATATAGGTAGTATATAAAAGCATTAAGAGACAGCCTCTAGCATGAAGACCATTGAGCTTCAGCAGAAAAACTGAGAGCAGGGCACGTCTTCTCATGGAGTCTAAAATGAAGAATCTCTTTAGAGGAACAATTGGAAATATAAAAATAATTAAGTCATTTAGGTTAGTTATTTGCACTTTGTTTAGGGTGCAAATCTCCTGTAGACTTGTTAGAAACATGATAATTAACTTGGCTAAACTCATGCTAGAAATCAGGAATTTCACAAGTCCCAGAGCAGAGTCATTTCCACACACCCAACTCTCAAAGTTCTGCTCCTTCACCCTGAAACAGCAACAGCAGCACTAGTATGTTCAGGCAGCATTTCTTTGTTTTTCACATTGTCAGCCAGGCAATTCCTAAGAAACATAAACCAAAGTAGTCTTTAGGAGAATAAAACTAGAAGGCATCTCTTGGTTGTTGAGTTCAATATCCTGTTATTGCAGGCACCTCATCTCGTAATCTGTTTTTCACTTCTGTTTAATCGTTGCATGTTTTCAGCAGTCATTTTCTCCCAGCTCTGCCTCTGCCAACTGACTTAATTTTTCATTTAATTCATGAGATTTTCTCATTATATTTAATAGCTCATTGATCAGAGGTGTTACTGGTACTAGAAGAAGACCACCTTTGATCTCTGAACTTTTGCTCTGCTTTGAAAGACAGCCAAACTCACTGTTTAGTTTGGAAAGGTCTGTTCTCTCCCTGAGATCCTGAACAAGGATAGGCCTAGAGAGATTTTCCATGGCTGAGAGTACAAAACTCGTGAAACAAAGTAGTTTTTAATGGAATAATCATGCTAATTTAACTCAAAATAGTCACTGTACAGCAGAAGATTAAGTCTCTCACGGGGCTCCTTTTATGCTTATCATTCAGAATTTACCATAGCTCTTTCACATTTTTATGGATGTTGGCTGCAATGGGTTATTTTTCCTTCCCCTTTTGTGGCACTGTCATGCTGATGCCTTTGAAATATGAGCCTTTGCTAAATTCTAAACTGTATACAAAGCAATTAATTAAAATTCCTTCCAAAACAGCCTTTGCAAAGCCCTGCTTTTCAGTCAAGGTAGAGTGGGCGGAGACAAGAATGAAACCAAATGGTTTTATTAAAAGATGATCTACAGTAGGAACTGTGAACCAGAAACTGTATAGCTTCTTCAAAGTAGAAATGCTGTCTGAGAGCTGAAGCCAAAGATGAAAAATTAACTGGAGTGAAGAGTTCACGCTTAGCTGAGTGATGTTTAATGCAGGACCTCAGGGGCTGGAGAGGGCAAAAAACAGCCTGGTTTTTGTTTTAAGTGCTGTTCTTTTGAACAATCTGATGTAGAAACCTGACAGCAATTCTAGTGATCTCCAGAATCTACTGCATTCTACTGTATGATTCATTTGTAGTAATCAAAAGTTTATTTTGTTTTTATCAGTGATTCCAGCAGGATGATCAAGGCCCTTGGAATGTAGGATGGGTGCCTTCTGCACATGAGAGCTGTAATCTATGAGACCTCAGAAATCAATTGTGAATTAACTGAGCAAATCAGTTCTCATCTCTGTTCAAAGTGCCCTAATTTGTCAGAGTTCTCAGTTCCTAGAAAGGAACTGCTCTTTACTGTGTAGGGCCAGCACTAGATGAAACAAAGGTTCAGGCTGTACCCCCACATCAGACTACTGAATGAAATGGATTTAAGTCATAAAGGCAGAATTATGATAAGGAAAGTATAAGGCTCTGTAAGGTGTGTAAGGTGCTATAAATGCTTTCTGGGAGGTGCACATACTGTGATGGAATTCAGCAAAGTTGGTTCAGCTTCTTCAATCTTGCAGTGGATGAAATACTTAGACCTAAATGCAGAGGCTTTGAGGAGTTCATGTGTTTCAGTGCCAGCCTCTCTGTCTCAGTTTTTTCTATATTGGAATCTAACACAGAAATCTGAAAAGTAGAAACAAGAAATCTTCTCTTAATGAGCTGGCTGTACACATAGAAGTGAGGCTGTTAGAATGCAGATTAGAGGTAAGTCTTCACTGTGCATTTTGGAAACTGGATTGATACCAGCTTACCACACTGCTCCTTGTTAAAACTTTTGAGAATTTGAGGATCAGCTTCTTTCTTTTTTTCCTTGATATTTATGATCCTCTTTTCCTATATTTATCCAGTAAGACTTTGAAGAAAATTTCTGAATTATGAGGATTTCCCTTTGGAGCTTCACATCCTAGGGATGTGTTCACAATAATGACATCTAACTGGTGATGAAAAATTGCAGCATTTCTTTTCACACAGGTTCTCTGTGAGCCTTGGGGAACAGGATGGATTTTCTGAGTTGTTCGAGATTTGGCTGCCTTAAATAAAGAAGAAAACATAAATAAAGAAGAAAAAAAGCAACAATTTGGCTTTTATAATTTCTGCTGGAAAGGTCCAGGACTGATGGTTTAGGACTACTAGGAATTTCTATTCTCTGCTGAATTTTAAGGCAGTTTGACCTACAATGATTCCTTTCTCTTGTTGGAATTGGGAATAGAAAGAAAATAATTTTCTGTAGCTAGAAATGTATGGAAACAGTGGTGAAATGTGGTGAAGTCACAGCTGTTCATGTTTTGGCCAGCTATGTCAAAATTTTCATCCTCCTCCCCACCCTCATTCTCGTTCTTTGACAACATTTCAGTTTATTTCTGACTTAATCCATTTGTGAGTGAGGAGATGCCTGAAGCCTCCAGAGGCACATGTTCTTGGCAAAGCTACATTACCACTTCTTTAAAAAGTTGCATCTTTTGAAGCCTGGCCTTGTAAAAACGTGCTCTGGCACACAGATCAATGTATTAATCCTCTGTAATAGCACCACTTGTATTCCTTGTAGCAAATGCACAATCTCCACATGTCTGCAGAGAGTATTTCAGGTCAGATCAAATTCCTAACATGGCTCTTTTGTCTGTATGGCAATAGAGAAAGAAAGGAGCAACATGATGGTAGTGCCTTCACATGTGCACTGCTGAAGACTCCAGTCTTGAGGGAACAGATGGCCAAAACATGCCTTAGTGGAAATTCTTGAAACACAAAGTTTCTTTAGTTAACAGATCACAGAAAACTATTTTGGGGTTAGCAATTAACAAACCTCAAAATGCACCATTTTGTGTTTTCCATGGAGGGCTCTGGCTGTTCTCCAACTAAGCTTTCCTCTATGTCAGAATCCAGAAACAGCATGTGCCTGAATCCAATATATGCTGACAATATTTGATCCCCTCCTGCTGTGATGTTGGAATTATGTTTAGAGAAGGATTGTTTTCTTTCTTCCCCTTCTTTCTCCCCCCACCCGTTTTGCTTTGAGTCTAATTTCCAAGTCATGACATGTAGGGGGTGTCTGAGCAAATCAAATCAGCCTTCTGGCTTCTTCCAGAAGGACAGCTGAGATACTCTTTTAACACCTCCATTTCTTCATGGCTGCAATCTGTTTTGATTAAAATTGCGCAGAGTTCTCATTTACATATTTATCGCTCCACATACTCACAAATCATCTCCCAGCTCTGCCCTTCCTGGATTTGCAGGGGAGAATAGAGTAGTACATGAGAACTTTAAACTATGCAAACATTAATTTAGTTTCTAACACCTGCTGGTTTCTAGCAAATATGTCTTTGAGGAAGGAAAAAATTCATACATTACCTTTGCCTGGTATCCCCCAGGCGTCAGGATTCCTGTGGTTTTTTCAAGATTGGCTGAAAATTTCCTATTAAAAAACAAATTTCTAATTAAATACAAAGGGGTGGAAAAAGTATTGATGTCACGAAGGGAACACAGAAGGGGGCATGATGTCTGAAGCCATTTTTTAAGTTTTCCACATATTTAAAAAAAAAAAATCATGGTTTGTACCATTGTGAAATAATATGTAAACTCACATCTGGTAGCAGAAAAGCTACAATAGATACTCTTGTTTTGGACAAGGCTTATATTCTTGTACAGTAGGATTTACAAAGCCATAAGGAAAAAGATACTCGACTTCTGCTAAAATTCAGTGAGAATTAGATGCAGAACTGCATCCCATATTTATCATTTTCCATTGGTGATGCGTCTGTCAAGCAGCCTGTCTTAGCTTTGAAAAACCTGCTTGAGGATTAGGCACCAACTTTAGGAATATGCCCTTGTCTCAGGGCAAAAAATGCACTGGAAACACCAAGTGGGAGCACTTCAGAGTGAAATCACATTCTCCCGTACCTGTTACATGAACTGGCAACCCAATTCAGGGATTGGCCTGAGTCACAAAGGAGACCTGGACCATGTTTTCCCCTGTTGTTCCTTATTGGGTAACTGATCTCATCAGGAGCAAGCAGGGGTTGCAGGCATATTTGAACAAATGGAGTGAGTGTTAGAAATGGCTCAAAGCTGAGTGCTTTTCCACAACAAGAGGAAAACCTCCAGTGCTGCTTGTTTACTTTTGATTTATTCCCCAATAAAAAGGGGTGAATTTCACTCTTTATGAGCTGAATGTTGTCTACCAAAAGATAACCTTCAGTAACATGCAGCATTATTGTCATTCTTTCACAAAAGCAGCCAGGATAGCATGAGAAAAAAATATTATCTCTATGCTTTGGGGGAGGCAGAAAGGTGGAAGAAGCTGGTTGCTCATCTGACAAATGAATTATCATGGGAACGGTGGTGTTTAGAGAATAAATTGCTGTTTTCTCCATTATTGGCATTTCACTAGCTTCTGATTAGTGAAAGCGCAGTCACTGACCGAACCACTTCACTGAGGCTTTCTGGTAGTAGTAAGAAAAAACAGATGCTAAGATGACATTTATTAGATGAGCTTGTTTAGTCAGTGCATTAGCTGCTTTTGCTTCTCACTCCTCATGCTGAAGGGCTGGCTCTGTATGGAAGGCAATTAGACATATTTCAGCTCCCCTAACTCATACTGAGTGAAGCTACTGGAAAAGAAGGAGTTTCAGAAGGAGCTAGTTCAGCCTGGCCAGGTGCTTGTAACCATCAGCAAGCCCTTGTTTAATAGCTGATGAAAAATCTAAAAAGATCTGGTGGATGCTAAGAAGATACTTTTATACATATGTTGATGTAAAACTTTCTCTCTTTTTTAAAGAATATAAGTGATCCATGGATTTCTTTTCTTTCTTTCCCTCTCCATTTTTTTTTGCGTGCCTGAACGCAATATTTCTATTGCTATTTCTGAGAAGATTTCTCCCCTGTTGAAATCTCATCTTCAGTTCTGTCTCTCTGCTTCAATGCTGAGATATTGCTAGCTCTGATACAAGCACTAACACTGTAACTTTCAACCTGCAGCTTCTCTAGAGTTCTATTTATCTTCATGCAAATCAGCAGTATAGAGAAACTTGATATTGTGGTACAAGTCTTGGAGCAACTGGTGTAATTTAAAGCATGTGGAAAAGGCTGCAATGAGCTTAGTAGTGTTGATATAGCTCTTGACAATATCTGGAGTTTTTTACATGATGCAGCTTTCAGGTTCCTGCAGCAGTAGACAGACAGGTGAAGGAAATACAGGCTTTTACCATTAGTTGAATCATAATAAAGTATATTTCTTTTACCTACCTCTATCTGAAAGAAGCATTTTCAGTTCAGATGAGATTCTGCAGCTTTCTTTGCTGTGTTTGCATAAGGCAGTTAAACATTCCATACTCTTTGTGTACTTGCTCTAAGTTGGAACAGACAGTAGCATTCTTTAAGATTTATGTATTGCAATATTTTGTTCACAAAAATTTTGAGATCCTGGAAAATAAGGCAATACAATGTTGTCATATTGAAGAGCAAACTCAGCTTGGGTGAGGTGAGATCGTACATTGAGCCATGTTCTTTTAGGGTGACATTGGGTGTCACAGGCCTTTTTGTTGGGTGATGTAGCTGTGGTCCATCACTTACACTGTTTCTTCTTTTAGGGAATAAGTGTGCCAGGAAAAGAAGAGATATCCAGCATTCTGTGAACTGGATCTCCAATTTCTGCTCCAGGCTACAGAGTCCAAAGAGATAAGACGCCATCAGGTTTGAAAAGGAACTGAACTCTTGCAATGGGACCTCCCACCCAGGTTTTGACCTGTGCTATCTTAGCTTTGCTGTACCAGCATGTCAATGGTGGACTCATCAAGCGAATTGTCCGTCAGAAGCGGGAGACTGGGCTAAACGTGACCTTGCCAGAGGATAATCAGCCTGTGGTTTTTAACCATGTCTACAACATCAAGCTGCCTGTTGGCTCCCTTTGCTCTGTGGACCTGGATACGGCCAGCGGGGATGCAGACCTGAAACCGGAAATTGAGCCCATCAAGAATTACGAGGAGCACACGGTGAATGAAGGCAACCAGATTGTCTTCACACACCGCATTAACATTCCCCGCCGGGCTTGTGGCTGTGCAGCTGCCCCAGACATTAAGGATCTGCTGAGCAGACTAGAGGAGCTGGAGGGGCTGGTATCCTCCCTACGGGAGCAGTGTGCCAGCGGGGCTGGATGCTGTCCCAATTCCCAGGCAGTAGAAGGTAAGGCAGACTGGGGAGCTGTTCCTGGGGAAATTCTCTTGCTGGCTGTAGATCTTGTTTAGAGTAGATAAATCCGTTTCAAGAATGAGCAAAAGTCAACTTGTTAAATTTGAAACATAATCAAAACTGGGAATGTTTTTGGCTGGCTTGCAAGGCACGTTCCTTCACAGTTTTGTGGGTCTGTGAATCTGTGGGTCAGGAGTCCGCTTGAGCCTCTTTGTAGCTATGGCACTGAGTGTGTATGGCACTTGGGCATGGTGACAACCTGAGTCAGAGTTAAGATTAAATCTCCTACAGACTAAACTCTTGGCTTCATGTTTTGACCCACTGAGTAAGCTGCCAATGCAACTATTTTCATTTCCAAGTTTTGCTTAATAGAGATGAGGGAAAATACGGCAGGACATGAGGCAGTCGACACGCACAAAAAGCTAGAGAAGCGAGGAAAAAGTAGGCTTATGGCTGTTTTATAAACTGAAGTAGGAGACTGGTTGTACAAGAGAGAAAACATAGGTCTTCTCAGTAGCAATCTGTCCCTCTGACCACAGAGCCAGTCTCACAGTTGGTGATACAGGACGTTGCATGGATTTTATGTTCAGGATTGAACTGGTGAATAATGCTTCGCGGTGCATGTTGTAATGAAACAGTCAAGAAAGCTGCTCAGTCAGTGGAAGAGGGATTTTGAGAAGGGCAGCATGCTCATTTTCCAAGTAGCTGGCAGGGGCTCTTCCCTGGCATTAGTGCTAATTAAAGCATTCCTCTGTAGAGGTTTGGGCCACACTGGCCACTGAACTGAGTGACAGATGCTCTCTGACCTCTTTCTCTACAGAGGGAGGAGGGGGAGGAGGAGACTGACAAGTTTAAAAGAAAACTGAACTACTATAATGAAAATATTAATAAAAATATGTATGCCTCACTGGTGAAAGTATTCTTATTTAAGTTTTGCTGATTCTGGAAGTTGCAGCTTCAGTACGGAGTTAGGAAAATCAGATCCCTTTTAGGTCAGGTCATATGTGCCATGCTGGCCTAACACATCCCAGAGCCAGGAGGGTAATGGGTTTTTTTGGATCATTGATGCAGGTCGTCTGGACACAACCCCTTATTGCAGCGGCCACGGTAACTACAGCATTGAGATCTGTGGCTGCGTTTGCGAGCCAGGCTGGAAAGGCCCCAACTGCTCTGAGCCCTCCTGCCCACACCACTGCTCAGGCCGGGGCCTCTGTGTGCAGGGCAAGTGCATCTGCAATGAAGGCTTCACTGGTGAGGACTGCAGCCAGGCCACCTGCCCCGCCGACTGCAATGACCAAGGCAAGTGTGTGGACGGGGTTTGTGTGTGCTTTGAGGGATACACGGGCACGGACTGTGGCGAAGAGCTCTGCTCCCAGGGGTGCAGCGTGCATGGGCGGTGTGTGAACGGGCGGTGTGTGTGCCACGAGGGCTTCACTGGTGAGGACTGCAGCGAGCCCCTCTGCCCCAACAACTGCCACAACCGTGGGCGCTGCGTGGACAACGAGTGTGTCTGTGATGAGGGCTACACCGGAGAGGACTGCAGCGAGCTCATCTGCCCCAATGACTGCTTTGACCGTGGGCGCTGTGTCAATGGGACCTGCTTCTGTGAGGAAGGTTTCACTGGGGAGGACTGTGGGGAGCTGACCTGCCCCAATGACTGCAATGGCAATGGGCGCTGTGAGAATGGGCTCTGCATCTGCTATGAGGGCTTTGTGGGGGATGACTGCAGTGAGAAGAGGTGCCCAAAGGACTGCCACAACCGTGGGCGCTGCGTGGATGGGCGCTGCATCTGCCATGAGGGGTACGTGGGGGAGGACTGTGGGGAGCTGCGGTGCCCCAACGACTGTCACAACCGCGGGCGCTGTGTCAACGGGCAGTGTGTGTGCCATGAGGGATTCATTGGGGAGGACTGTGGAGAGCTGCGTTGCCCCAATGACTGCAACAACCGTGGGCGCTGTGTCAATGGGCAGTGTGTGTGCCACGAGGGATACACTGGGGACGACTGTGGTGAGCTGCGGTGCCCCAACGATTGCAACAACCATGGACTCTGCATCAATGGGCAGTGTGTGTGTGATGAGGGGTTCACAGGGGAGGACTGTGGGGAGCTGCGGTGCCCTGAAGACTGCCACAACCGTGGTCGCTGTGTGGAAGGACGTTGTGAGTGTGACAATGGCTTCACGGGGGTAGACTGCGGTGAGCTGTCTTGCCCCAATGACTGTCACCAGAATGGACGCTGTGTCAATGGACGCTGTGTGTGCAATGAGGGCTTCATGGGAGAGGACTGCCGTGAACGGTCCTGCCCCAATGACTGCAACAACGCAGGACGCTGCATCGATGGGCGGTGCGTCTGTGAGGAAGGTTACATGGGAGAAGACTGCTCCAATGGTAGGTTGCAATGTCTCTTTTAAAGTACTTCACCTGAGTAATTTTTTGTGTCCCTCCAACAGCCTTGGGTGCTCTGTGAACGTTTTTCCATAGAGCTGGTCTCTGTTGCTGCTTCTCTTTATCATAGTCTGAACTGAATTGGAGAAGTAACAAAATCAGTTGCAAGTTTGGTGCCATCACTATGTCACTTGATCTGTTGATAGCACTGTCTGGGGTTTGTGACTGTGGCCTTTGTGACCTCATAGTACCTTTTGATGCTGGAAAAAATTTGTACTAGAAAGCATCTATTCTAGCAATGGAGACAGTATTCAAAGTTGTCTTATAAAGCATTTAGCAGAATTAGTCAAAGTAATACTGTCTGAATTTTGACTAAAGAATAAGGGTTTGCAGGAATATGACAATGTAGATAATTAATGGCAGTGAATAAAGAGCTTGGGTATGAAGCCTTTCCTACAGCCAGATCCTGGTTCCCAGTCTCATGCTGGATGGGTAAGAAAGGGGCTTGTGTTTACAATGTCATCACTAATGTAGGAGCCAAAACCAAAACACAATATGCACTGACAGTCCCCAGGGGCTCAGCAACTTCGCTTTGGGGGTAGATCTCTGAGCTGGAGTCCTAGTGGAGACTAGGCAAAGGCAAGGCACATACAGAGTGGTCTGTACGAGACAACTGTCACAATGGAATTGCCAGATGTTGCAAATATTACAATACAAGTTTTATCTCTTAATTAGCCAAATAGATTTTTCTAGCTAAAGTAAAACTTTGGTTTATGTATGTGTATGTATATGTGTGTGTGTGTGTGCAGTAGATTTGACAAAAGCTTAGTGTAAAAGCATGGAGTCAGCTGGAGTGGAAACTTAGCTAGAAAACTTCCCTCGTGCTTAGTTTCCCAGTACCACTGACTCTATGGAAACTGATAGAAAATTTTGGCAGCTCAATAATGACAAGTATTTGTGCTGTAAAGGAGGTGGTTTTCTTTAGCAGATCCCGGGGGAGAAATTTTGGAACTAA
>VZTY01035468.1:125138-164046 GCA_013400935.1 Turnix velox | reverse complement strand
AGGCAAGGCACATACAGAGTGGTCTGTACGAGACAACTGTCACAATGGAATTGCCAGATGTTGCAAATATTACAATACAAGTTTTATCTCTTAATTAGCCAAATAGATTTTTCTAGCTAAAGTAAAACTTTGGTTTATGTATGTGTATGTATATGTGTGTGTGTGTGTGCAGTAGATTTGACAAAAGCTTAGTGTAAAAGCATGGAGTCAGCTGGAGTGGAAACTTAGCTAGAAAACTTCCCTCGTGCTTAGTTTCCCAGTACCACTGACTCTATGGAAACTGATAGAAAATTTTGGCAGCTCGATAATGACAAGTATTTGTGCTGTAAAGGAGGTGGTTTTCTTTAGCAGATCCCGGGGGAGAAATTTTGGAACTAAGATCTTTGTACAGTAATCAAAGAGTACTTTGGGGTCGGGAACATTAAAAAAGACAATGAATACCCTTGACAAGAAGTTCCCATTTTTCATGTCCTCCCTCCTTCTGGAAGACTCCCAAGCCACACATTATGCTCTTGCATGTGCAAATGTGGAGTAACCTATTGAAAGTATTTACGAAAATAATCTTTTACTTTGCAAAATCTATGTGATTCTCTGTATCCAAACCCCAGGATTTCCAGCTATAAAATGATGTGCTGCTGGCAGTTGAATCAAACTTCTGTATCACTAGGGATTCAACTATGGTAGTCTTATGCAGTAGCCATGAGAGGAGGAGCTGCATTGCTGTCAGGCATAGGTTGTGTGCAAATCTATGAGTAGAAATTGGCCCATGGCTTCTGGAAACATCTGTGGTCTTCATCAGCTGAACATTCCTTTCTTCAAGAGGCTTATTTGTGTAATGTGGCTTCCCCATTCCCTATTTCTTAGACAATTCCTTTGAGCTGCTCTTGGGAAAAATGTGATACTGGGTAAGTAATTATTTTCTGAACCTTGAAAACTTCTTATAACTTTGTTTCGTTTTTTCCCCTTCCTAGTGTCTCCTCCAACTGAGCTGACTGTGACAAACATAACAGATAAAACTGTAAACCTGGAATGGAGGCATGAGAATCTTGTCAATGAGTACCTCATCACCTATGTTCCTACCAGCAGTGGTGGCTTAGACATGCAGTTCACCGTGCCAGGAAACCAGACAGCTGCCACTATTCATGAACTGGAGCCGGGTGTAGAATACTTTATCCGTGTCTTTGCAATCCTAAAAAACAAGAAGAGCATTCCTGTCAGTGCCAGAGTAGCAACATGTGAGTTCAGTAGTCCTTGTATTAATTCTTTTATTTACATCACTTTTTTAAAGTACCACTTCTTTTATTTTCTTTTTTCTATTCATCTTCCGTTCTGAACAAAGACATTCTTCTGAGCTTTGTTTTTTCTCTTTTTCTAGTACCAATGACCATATTAAAGTGCAACTCACTAGTTGTGCTCCCTGCAGTGCCTCCTGATGAGTAATATGAGGTCTTTGTAAATTCAGACTCTTGGCTTCTCCATAATAACATGCATTTTTAAAATCTGGTGATGCTTCCTAAAAAAGTACTAAAATGTAGCAGCGTGTAAAAGAAAAATGAGAAATCACTTAGATTCAAACTATTTTGACATCTTTAGTTTGTTTTAGCACAACTTACTTTTTATCTGTTGTTCATCTTCCCTTTTGTATCGTGTGCACCATGGTCATATCCCAGCCTCAGAAGATGCCCTTTGACTTCTGACACTATACTCATTTTTAGAGGTCTGGGGCAGGATTCATCTCACATAAGTTCAAATAACCACTCTAAGCTTCTTGCAAAAGGGCAAAGAAAGGGCAAAATTCATTTTACTCAAAGGTGATATCAGAAACAGGTCAGAGGAATGTCCCTCCAAAGGCAGAATAACTATGAAGAGGGTTTAAATTTCTCAGATTGGGATACATATGTGGCAGAGTTTTATACTGGTGGAAGTAAGTCCCACCCCTAGTGCCCTATTTACAGAAACTTGCTGTTCATCTAACGATGCCTTTTTTTTTAATGTCACAGATCTTCCTGCTCCAGAAGGTCTGAAATTCAAATCTGTTAGAGAAACGTCCATCCAGGTGGAGTGGGATCCTCTGAATTTCTCATTTGATGGTTGGGAGCTGGTCTTCCGTAATATGGTAAGGAAGCAGTGTTTCATTAATAGAGGCCATATATATATATATGACAGATCCTGGATTTTTTATTTTAAGAAATTATTCTATGCTTTACAGAAAAAGGATGATAATGGAGATATAACCAGCAGCTTGAAAAGGCCAGAGACATCTTATATGCAGCCAGGTTTGGCACCAGGACAACAGTATAATGTCTCCCTTCATATAGTGAAAAACAATACCAGAGGACCAGGACTGTCCAAAGTGATCACTACAAGTAAGCACAACCTTAGTTTGATGTAGTGCCACCAGTAAAATGAGTGCTATTTGGGCTGGAAAAGGGAGTTTTTAAACAAAGAGAAAACCAGACTCAGTACTATGAATTGATGGAGGTAGGAAAGGAAGAAGAGCTGCTAATGACGAATATAAAAGGAGAAATTAATTCCTTTTCCAATGGTATTTTTGAAGAGGAAAGGGCATCTGTGTATAGAAAGAAGGTAGCAAGCAGTGTGTGCTTTTATTTTATTTCAAAATGTACAGCAATGGGAACTAGATTTTCTTTCCTCATGGTGATATTTGCAAAAAAAATATTTAAAGGAGAGCTTCTATTGTGCAGTTGGAGAATGCACTAGGGCTTCTGCTTGTCTTTCCTTTGGTAGCTTCTGATGTTAATGATTTTTTCTTTAATTATATTCTGCTTAATTGATTTCATTTGACTCTTTTCTTCCACAACTACCGCAAGTAAAGGAAAAGAGTGAATGAAGATAAGTTTCTGCTGGTGGAAGGCACTCATATTAATTTTGATCTGAATCAGCAGCTGACAGCACAAGAAATTGTATAATTGTATGATTTTTCTGAAGATATTTCTTCTAATAAATGGCCTTTTTTCATCTTTGTAACAGAGCTTGATGCCCCTAGCCAGATTGAGGCAAAAGATGTCACAGATACTACAGCTCTTATCACGTGGTCCAAACCCTTGGCTGAAATTGAAGGCATAGAGCTCACTTATGGCCCCAAGGATGTTCCAGGGGACAGGACAACAATTGACCTCTCTGAAGATGAGAACCAATATTCCATTGGTAACCTGAGGCCACACACAGAATATGAAGTGACACTCATCTCTCGCCGAGGGGATATGGAAAGTGATCCCATGAAAGAAATCTTTGTCACAGGTAAGAGGCTTGGATACCAATCCAAACTTCTGTGAAGGCAATGCAATCACCATCAGTCTTCCTGTGCTGTTTGTGTCATGCTCCTTGAGTTGATAGTTACTGCACCAGCACTGAATCAGCAGAGGTACATAAGCACAGAGCATTGTTTTTTGTGCCTTATAAACCTTACTGGCCCAATGAATTATTTAGACTCCCCCCCAAGTATTTAAATGCATGTTGATTATGGAAATTATGTTATTAAGTAAGTCTCTTCAAAGATTTTGCTCATCATATCCTGAATCTTTCCTTCAGGAAACAAATTCCTCTGGATTATCTGCCTGTCTGCTGAGCTAAATGTCTTCCATGGTTCCTATTCCATCTAAGATCTTGTTTCTCTTTGTTTAAATGAGTAAAACACAAGCAGACAACTGATTTTTTTCTACCTTCTGTTATGCAGATGTGTTCTGTCATGCTTTTTTAAATATGCTTTGCATATTTAACATCCTGGGGATGTTTTATGAAAGAGAGGGTCTTTTAGCATATAATCAAGGTTTGATGCATTAAGGGAGCTGAGTAAATGGTAGATAGTGAGTTACCTCCTTTTTATCTGAAAATGTAGCTATTCATTCAGAGCAGGATTTGAGTCAAATACAGGTGTGAGCAGTGAAAGCACACTGAATTTCTACATGGTATTCACCTTTTGGTTTGAGACTTTGAGTTTCCTTCAGCCACGAATGCAAGATATTTACTGAACAGAAAGTCTGGGGCTGATAAATTCTTTTTTCTTGGCAGTCTTTTCCTTCAGAAAGTTGAGGTATTTATAAAGGTAAAATACTATTTTCATCCAAAGATGTTTTTACATGAGCTTACTATGTAATACAGAAAGAAATTTACTGAAACTGAAAATGTTATTTTTGTCTCAGGAGATAAATGTTTTCTGCAACTCCAATAAACTCTCCATTTCATACAGAAATAAATCCATGTAGTTAAGAAAATGGTTTTATCATGTCAGAAGGGACTTCAGTTTTATGGATTATTTAATCTTCAAAAAAACCCACTATTTTAAGAGATTGCTATCATAAGAGAAGTATTCCTACTTATTAATTAATTTATTGGTTGATTGACTGCAGACTTGGATGCTCCAAGAAACCTGAAGCGGGTGGCACAAACAGACAACAGCATCACTTTGGAGTGGAAGAACAGCCATGCTGATATTGATAACTATCGAATTAAGTTTGCTCCCATCTCTGGTGGAGACCATGCTGAGGTCACAGTGCCAAAGGGAGACCAAGCAACAACCAGAGCTACACTCACAGGTAGGGGAACAGATAGATTGTCATTAATGTCATGCTGCTGCTGCTATCACCCTAAAGCACAGTAGTGTAGTGAAAAAATGGTCACTGTACACAAGAGGTAGAAGCAGTTGCTACACATTTTGAGTGCATGCAATTAAATTAAAATATGGTATATATGTACACATTTGCACAGAAGGTTTGTAGCTATTTCATTTCTATGCACATCTCTGAATCCCACTGGTCAATTCCCTGAGTTCTAGGTAGCTACCTGTCTTTGTGGAGATGGCTTCATGTTGCTGAGTTCAAAAGGCTTCTACATGTTCTAGGGATAGTATTTGCTGATGCCAGTCTGCAAATGCTCTGTGTAGTTCCGAGCTGCCTCACCAGCAAGGTCCTAATGGTACTTTCTCCATGTCATGTGGATGTCTACCAGATTTCTTTGGCAGAAGTACCTATACTGCAAGGTCTTGAAAGCAAAAGCTATCTCTGATTATGTTTTTGCATTGTATTCAAATTTCTCAGTCATCTGTAATATTTATCCTTTGGCAAACATGGAGTAAGATTTATTAATATCAAGTCACCTGGAGGTTCAACTGAAACTTTGATTCTTGCATACACAGCAAAGCATATATCTTACTCCACATACATTCATGCTTCTCTTATTTAAACAATTGCCCATAGGTATATTTTGTGAACAGGATCTCATACTTCTATTCTTAATCTCAGGTTTGAGGCCAGGAACTGAATATGGCATTGGTGTGACAGCAGTGAGACAGGACAGGGAAAGTGCTCCTGCTACCATTAATGCTGGCACTGGTGAGTACCTTGATCTGCCTTTGTGCTCTGGAGGAAGCAGCAAGGCTGGTGGATCCTCTGTGTTATTTCTTTCATTTCCAAATTATGCTGTAGGAAATTTTTTAGAAAGTTCTTGATTTTATTTTTGTACCCGTGGGACTTTTCTCCTCAAAGGGAAAAAACATTTCCCCAAAGATTGTAACCTCTGAACAAGGATCTCTTAATGTTCTGGGTGTTTCTGTTGCAGTTAAACTCCTAAGTGGTAATTATGCCTACAATAATTACCTGGCTGTCCTCTGTGAGTTTTTCTGGCAAGAATGGTGGTTATGGCCAAACAGGTTGATCTCAGCAAGAGTACAGCCCACTTCAGTCCTTACAATAGTTCTGACAGCACTTCAAATCCAGGATCCTGTTTTTCCCCAGTAAAATTTCACCAGGCTTAAATTCTGCCTGTCTTCCATGCACTGCCTGCTGAAATGAGTGCAAGTGGGGGAAATGTATTTTGGTGTGGTTTGTGTGCAAAAAAGAACTTCCTCTTTCTCTAATGCATCAAAAGTTTTGAAAGCAAAAGTTTTGAAAAGTGGATAAGACTGAACTGTTGCTGGACCTACAGCAAGGATGTTCCTCTGCATATATATGCCTGAAGAACTCCCAGAGCAGTTCACAGGCCTCAAATTTTCCTTTTAAACCTGTAGATCTTGATAACCCTAAGGACTTGGAAGTCAGTGACCCCACTGAAACCACCTTATCCCTTCGCTGGAGAAGACCAGTTGCCAAGTTTGATCGCTACCGCCTCATTTATGTGAGCCCTACTGGAACCAGGAATGAGGTGGAGATCCCCGTGGACAGCACCTCTTTCATCCTTCGAGGGCTGGATGCAGGGACAGAATACACCATTAGCCTGGTGGCAGAGAAGGGCAGACACAAAAGCAAACCCACAACTGTCAAGGGTTCAACTGGTGAGTTACAGCTTTTGATGAGTATCATGTGCCAGGTCACTGGGCAATGACTTGCCCAAGTACAACTTCACTTGATTTTGTAAGCCACATCGGGGGCCACATGTGGGGATCTGCTTAAAAACATTAACCGCCTGCAGAGCAGTCTTATCTCTGCCAAGCATGAGAAAGGTAACCAACAGATAGCCATGTATTTGCCTACCTGCTGTGTTTAGCTCCATGTTCTCAATGATTTGTTGCCTGTCTTTTGAGAAGGTTCACAAAGAATACAGCTACTTGTCCTGAAGGGGACACAGACCTCATCCTTTTTAAATGAAGCTGGTTTTTTGTGCATTATATCTTTTAACTGGATTTCTTTTCTACAGCCAGAAACTAAGAAGAAGAGCAACCAGAATGCATTTAACATTGCTTGTTCCTCCCTAATG
This sequence comes from Turnix velox, assembly GCA_013400935.1. Lineage (NCBI taxonomy): Eukaryota > Metazoa > Chordata > Aves > Charadriiformes > Turnicidae > Turnix > Turnix velox. The sequence goes on along the minus strand of VZTY01035468.1, from coordinate 157,335 downwards.
TCTTCTCTTCACATCATGCCTCTACCTGTTATGCTACACCAGAGTCACCAGGCCTATGATGTTGCCCTTTTTCAGTTTTCTCTTCTAAAAGCAAAACAAAAGGCTACTGCCACCAATCAGGTCCCAGCCACTGTTTGCATTGGATACCATGACTTGCATTTGTCTACAAAGGGGTACTTTTCTGTCATCTCCATTTGTACAAACCATTACAGTTAACCAGTATCAGTGGACTATTCATTGAATAAGATTTTGTTTGTTGCAAAATATTTTGACACAAATTTTGTCACATGTAGAATTTTATCTGGTATAGAACACAATTAAGTCCTGAATCTTTATGTGCCTTCAGGCTAAAATATGTGAGTCAAAGTCTTATCTGCTAGAAGTAGGAAGAGATACTGAAATCAGAATCAGCTCTGGGTTATGTTTATTATTATCCTTAGCAGATACCAAGTTGTTAATCCTTTTCTCACCAAAGAGTAGGTAAGCACATGCCAGAAGCTGTGGATTTTACAAATTAAAAACCATACAACTTAACTGACCAAAACTGAATTCATATTTCATGGTAGTGTTCATGCCAGCAGAACTATGCAACTTTATAGAGCCAAGTAATCAAGTACAGCAGAGGGTTATATGGTATGGTATAAACAACAGAAAGCCATCAGTACTGAGTTACTGGTTTGATGCATAAGTCAGGCTTGTGTCCAATGAAGGGGAAAATGAGTAAGCCTTGAGGCACACATGTATAAAAGGAAGCTGAAGGCTTATGTGGCAGGAGTGAGCAGGCTTCGATTTTTCCAAAGTTATCTGTTTTCCCACCTGTCTGAAGTCTGAGTGGTCTCAAAAGAAGTATGTATAGGTGGTGAAAAGGCATAATTAACATGCTGTGGAATTTCACAGTCTTATCTTTACAGCACCTTTCCAAAGTCTAATAAGGTAGCTTCTTTTTCCTGGTTTTGTTTTTGTTTCTTTTTTTTCTTTTTTCTTTTTTTTTTTTATAAATGGATTCATCTGACCAGTGTGTTTGTTTTATGTCTTTACTCAGAGTGGCCAGTAAACAAAGAGTTCTCCACAGTGGGCTGTTTAGAAAGAGCAGCAGTAGTTGACATAACCTGTCACTATGACCTTTCTCCTGCGTAGGAATGGGCAAATCCAAACACGAACACAAGAGGCAGAAATGCTCTGTGACCCTGTGAGGTACAAGAGGAGGTTTCCTCTTCAGTTTACTTTTTCATTCATCCTCAAGTCTGCCCTCTTTATCTATGTTCTCAGTACTTGGGAGGTCCTGAAGTCCTCAGGCTAAGCCAAACAAACGTGTTATTTTACCCTCTATTACAGAGCAATGGAGGACCTCAGGTACTACATATTAGAGAACCTAACCAGCATTGCACTAAGGTTTTGATTTAGAACTACTTCAGAAATTGAAAAAAATGAACTAATTTTCTAGTTGAAAAGACCTTTCTGACAGCATGCCTTGAGAATGTTACACCAGATTGACAGCTAATCTGTAGGGTGAGCACGTAAGCCAGCTCTGAGGAAGCTGAGCAGTCAGACTGCAGCTTTGTTCCTTCTTGCTGTGGTTCTGGAGCCCTGCCTGCATAGCACAATGTGGGTCCTGGAGGAAGATGGTTGGTAATACATCAGGCATGAGAGGCCTGGGGAGATAAACGAGTGGACATTTGAGAAGCCAAGTGTCAACCTCAAATTCCTCTGCTGAAGGACCCAGATTGTACAGCAACTGCTGATGAATCGTGGATGTGATACTGTCTTGCCTCTGGATTTGAGTTGGCTGTAGGAGCATGGCTTGGAGAATTACCTTTCCCTTTCTCTTGCATGTTCTTAAGATGATCTTGTTTGCCAAAGACCTCATCTGCGTTGTGCATCACTCCCTCTCCTGGTTTCTCCTAGTCTTAGACTGCACCACCCTTTTTTGCAAGCTCAAAGAAACATTAGGAGGAACAATGAGGTGAACCAGTTCAGTGTGAAACTATACTGCTGATCACAGGGAAAAACAAATTTCCCAGTAAAGATTGTCCATCTCTACAGCTTATTCCTCTACCTACTAAGAGTATCTGGAAGCTGATTTGAGTTTGAGGAATTTTGATGATAGCTGCTGTAGTATTATGGACTTGTGATATATTTCAGTGCTTTCTTTATGAAGTTCAGAGCTGCACTGAGAGAGGGGAAAGCCATTTAACCTAAGGGAGTCTAAAAAGAATGCAGATACCTTGGTAGGTCATCAAATCTCATGGTGTGCTTGAGCTTGTGAGAGACTGCACTGAAACTGGCTGGTAGCCTCTCTTAGAAAATGATAAAAAACCCAAGTAACAGAAGCAAGAAATAATACAAAATAGTGTTTGCTTCAAACCAAGTGACTGAGAAAATGTCCTGGCAAGACATTAACATTCTTTTTTGGTAAAATCACCAGTAAAGCATTATAATGGAATTCCTCAAAAAGCCAGAGAGATCAGTATGGACATATTTAGGCCATATTCAGCTGGAAGATTTTACTAAGAGAATGATATTGGGAAATAATCCAGTCTGAGAGAAAAACATATGTTTGTTTTCCATCCAGTGTTCCTTCTAGCTACCTTTTACCACTTTGATATATGCTGTTCATCCATTTTGCCACCATGAATCATTTTGTCTGTCTGTAATTCATCCACCCACCTAGACAGCTACTTGAGCCATCTTTCTCTCCTCCCCATCAATTCCCCTAGTTGCAAAGTCAAATGTTTGACCTCCATTGGCCTTCTTATCCTAAAGTTTGTGGTTTTTTAGTCTGTTATAGTACACTGCCTGCCCAACAATGAACACTGGTACTGTCTGTGGTATCAGAGTATTTTCCATGTATTTATATGAGTTTCTTTTTTCTATATGTTGTATGTTTGTAGACAAAGCCACATATTCCTGTATTACATGAGAATAATGTGGGGTATATGTGTGTTTGTATATGTGTGAGTAAAGATAAAGGGTAGACCACATTCTCATCCACAAATTTATTTATGGATTTAAGTCATGAAACCCAAGGCAATATTTATAATTAAGGCTGGGAAAAAAAATCAGAGGAAGTGCAACAGCATATAATTGTACATCCAAAGCATGGAGCTGTACAAGAGTAATGTTCTGCTGCCTGTTCCTCCCTGATCCTCTGTTCACTCTGTCTATGCATCTCTTCTGCCAAAATGCTCCACAGTTACCCATCTACTACTTGCATGTGAAGCAGACAGCCTTAAGGCTGAACAAGTACCAATGCACATGCTTGATGCCACAGACTTTTGACTGCTGGGTGGCATCTAATTGCACCCAAGCAGTGGAGAGTTGCAGGAGGCTAACTGTTCCCTGCTGCATGATTTCCTGCATTATTATGTGAGCTCAGGAATCAAGTGCAGTCAGATAGGTGTGACAATCCATTTACTGAGAAACAAGGAATTCTTTCAGGTGATTACAACTGCAGGCATGCTGGTGTGATGGCAATGTGGTCCTCTTCAGGTTGCACCATATTTAGGGTCTGATTCTAATTGTGAGCTGGGGCATGGTCCCTTGCCTGCATCAAGAATATCAATGCATAGACAAACCTAAATAACAGTTAACCTCACAGGCTTCTTTCCTTCCTGGAAGTGAGCAGAAAACAATGTTTTTACATCTGTGTTTGACCTGAGGGTATATTTTCAAGATAACATTTCTGCATTTATTTGAAAACATTTAAAATTAATGTTTATTCTCTGAGAACTTTTTTTTTTTTCTGATACATGTATGTGAGAATTTGGAGACAGATACTGAATCCCAAGCAGGTGCTTGTCTTGATCTGATTAACAATGGTAGATGACTTGCTCTTTCTTAATTGAATGCAAGTGGAGCATGAAAGCAATGCAGTCACTGAGGTGTGAAATGATGTATTTCTTCACTAATGAGGAGATAATTCTGCATGTCAGGAACATCACCTGCCTGTTGTCTTACAGCTGAGATCAGATACACCTTCTCTGTGATCTCCACAGCTCTCAGATTTTTCACAAACTGCCTGTACTACACAATACGTTTGCAGATCTCTGAGAACGTTGAAGACCAAGTATTTCTCCCTTCCATCTCCCTTCCATTCCTTTGGATCTTTTTAAAGAAAGATTGCTCACATTCTTTCTGTCTTGGTTCTTATGTAAGGATGTGTATCTTACTGTGTTTTTAAAAAATTCTGCATGTATCCGGGTGGATAACTCATCCAAACCTGTATCTGATAGGATGAGGTTTAGCAGCTGTGGCTGGTCTCTTAGCCTGGCTTTGGATGTATCTGTGATGTCTTCCATGCATTCCACTTATGGTTTGTGTAAGAAGCAATAGCTGACTGTAGTAAAGATAAAAGATGTGTTTGAGAGACACAGGGTTGAAATCCTCATTGGTGTAAATTAACAAAGTTCTTTGGAGGCAGTTAAAGTGTACTGATTTACATCAATGGAGGATGTGTCCACTTCTCTGCTGGAAGCAGCCCAGCTCATCTCTGTGTTTAATGGTTGTTGCTCTGAATCTGTGTGAGATCTGTGCTTGGTGATGCTACCTTTGCTTGTGGCCTGGATTCAGTCTCCAAAAAAGTCTCTATCTGTTTTCTCAGTTCTTAGAGCTCTTTAATGCCCAGACCACTTTTTAGCAAATGTTAGCTGGGTATTTGGGATTTATTCTGGAAATTTTTACCTGTAATTTACTTCTGTTTAGCACATCTAGTCACAACACCTGAAGAATTAAACAGTGAAATGTCATTTAATTCTACCAGTCTTGCACCTACAGAGCTAAGCTAATTAACAAACCCCAGCACTGATTCTCATGCTCTGCTTTTGGTGCCCCCTGACCTACCCATTTCAGAACACACTAGTGATCTTCATGACTTTAATATAACACATAGAACTTTTAAGTAGTTTCACCTTGTCCTGGGCAGCACTGGATGAGGTATTTGATCAGTTCTTTATCACTTTGAAAGATCTGCCCAGTTCAAACAGAACATAGGAAATCTTTTTTCTGGGAAACGGAAATTACTAATCTCACAGCTGGCACACACTACCCTCCATGGAAGAACTCAAGGCCACCTCTCTTGCTCACAGGATGCCCTAGCTGCTACAGGTATTTTCTATGGATTCGTTAGCCATGTTCCTTTTCTGTTTTGAAATATGGAACTTCATTTTCATACTGCTGCTCCCCTGCAGAAATGCTAGGCTTTGTGGGTGATGCCTTTCTTCATAGCTGGATCTTTTTTTCTTTCTTCCTTTTGCATGGGATAAAACTCTTACTGCTATGGAATGAGAGCCTTGGGTGGTGCAGCATGGACAATGTCCCTTGCAATCTTTAAGGCGGTGCAGCATCAGTTGTCTTTTTTCAAAATGCATGCAGAGAGAGACATTGATGCACCTGCTATTTACAAAAAAACATGAAAATAGCAAGATGCTTATAAGCATTTATCTGGATTGTGGCTCAAATCCACGAAAGTTTGCAAGGAAGGTGCAGTTTGCAGCACTGGCATGGAAGTGGTGATGTCAGAGGAAAAAAAATATTGAAACACATTGAGAGAGAACCTTTCTGACCTTCCACCTTTTATTCCTGTAATGTGAATTTCATGAGGAAGCAGACCTATAGGCGCAGGGTTCAATTTAATAATGGTCAAAATACCAGTTTGCAAGTTCATACCTGGAGAATAAAGCTGGAGACTAAAGACCAAACCTGTCCATCACTCTAAGCCAAATTCACAGCATGAGATAAAATGTCTCCATAAAACCACACCTACTGGAAGGCTAGAGCAGTCTCATCTCTCAAAGGTTTGTTCTCTTTTTTTTTTTTTTTAAATCAGAAAAAATCAGAAAACGTCATCTCTTGATGTAATTTGCCATGACATTGTTTGTCATGTATGTTGGATGCTCTATGGGTGAGGCTTTTGGAGGTATCCAACACTCCAAGTTGATGCATGATTTTGTGTGAGATTCTCCAGGTCTCTGGAGAGCATGCAGGGGTTGTGGAGAGCATGGTTGGGTGCACTTATGTTGCAGACATGCATGGGAAAAAAGTGGCAGGGGAAAGGTCTCTGCATCTTGGAGGTGAATGAAACTGAAAACACTTCAGAGAAACTGAATCTCTTTTAAACTATGGTGATGACTTCATTATTTATTATAATCAAGTTTTTACTTGAAAATTTTTACTTTACTGTATCATTTTGTTTAGTTTCATTTTCATTTTAAGGAAATGTGTTTATTATACTGATTTCTATTGCCACCAAAAAAAAGCATTGTTTCTGATACAACCAGTTCTTTTTCTGTCCTGCTTTGTCTTTTTCAGCAAATGGTGCTATTTTTTACAGGATTCATGTTTTGCCTCAATGTATTTCATTTCTGTTCCTGATAAAGCAAACCAGCTCTGGATTCATGCTTTTTATTTTCAATTTTTAGCATTACTATGTTAATTCTTCCTTTCTAACAGAATGGGAAAAGCTCATCATAACTTTGCAGTCTCGAGTAGCATCAATTGCTGCACAACACTGATCTCACTGAAGACATTTGACTGTGATCTGAGTGCTCAGCCTCCAAAAATACCACCTCAGCTACCTATATTAGGCTAGGCAGCACTCATGCAATAAGCTCTTTGTTTTTACAGGGTGAAAATTTATTTGAGCCATGTTGCTGAGCCTAATTTTCATTTATTCTGGTGCCCATTTAACTTCTATCTTAAGATATCAATAAAGCTTACAGGTGAAGTTTACAACTGACAAATCAGATCCATTTCCCTCCTGCAATGTCCCTTAAAAATTCTGAGTTGTGTAGATGAGGATTATTCATCCAGACTCACTTCTTGCATTGACAAGAATGTAAATTCTTATGTAAATAAGAAAAGTGACAAAAAAATCCTTGCAGTCCACAGGATGATATAACAAGACTTTTTCATGTAGAAAAAAACCCAGGCATTATTCTGTCCCTATCCCTTATGACTGTTAATTTTAAGGAATTGGATGTATTTCCTCTGAAACAGAAGGAATCTATAATTATTGCTGGAATAAAGACCAAATGTTCAGATTTAAAAGCCTCAGAATGTTAGCTCCAATAGTTCCCAACTTCCTTGGTCCCCAGGGTGATGGCTTTGGAAAACATTTATTTCTATGAATACAGATTGCAATTTGAGATTAATATCAGCAATTCTGAAAATCCAAACTTTACTGCCTCCAGGAAGGTTTTGTGGGCAGAATAATGTAATCCATTAAACTGAAGACATGCAATCATTTAGGAATTTCCCCTTTCTCTATTGTTTTGGATTAAAAAATAGTTTGGAAGGGTAAATATTGTCCTTTTTGTTGTCATGATTGAAAGCAGAAACATCTGAATCCAAGTCATTTTAACTCAATGTCTTCCTGCCTTTATTGCAGTGTTCACAGGCATTTCACAAAGCAAATTCAGACTTCTTAATAGTGCAGTAAAGTGGTTATAATAATACTTACTTGTCTCAAAGGGAGTTGTATTTGATGTTGCCAAAACTCTTGCAGGCGTAAGATGGTCTATAAGCCACTTTCTGTAAGTAGACTTTTAGTATTATTGTGGCTATTTTGTATTACTCCAGTTTTTATTTAATGTTCTGTTTTGCTATGTATCTGAAGAGACTTTGTATGTTATCTGAGGTGGCTGAGAACATAAATATGTGTGTGGGTGCATCCTTGTGTTGCAAACTCAAATGAAATTCATTAACACAGAACATCATTAAGTATTACTTCATCACTGCTGCTTCATAACCTGAGTAACTGGTTGACTCTCTGTCCTTATTCAGAGGAGGAACCTGAGCTTGGAAAATTATCAGTATCACAGACTGGCTGGGATGGTTTCCAGCTCACCTGGACGGCAGCTGATGGGGCCTATGAGAACTTTATCATTCAGGTGCAGGAGCTGGACAATCCTGAAGAAATCCGGAATATCACAGTCCCAGGTGGACTGCGCTCTATGAATGTTACAGGTCTCAAGGCCAACACACCTTATAACATCACACTTCATGGTGTGATTCAAGACTTCAGGACCAAACCTCTTTCTGTTGAAACCGTGACAGGTATTTCTTCAAGTCACTCCCCTGGTCTGATGGTTCGCATTCCTTGCAGACATGAACCAGAGCTGTTACAACTGCTCAGTGAGCTTGTGCTCTTGGTCAGCTTTCCATGGGGTGCACTGAGCCCATTAAAGTTTGGCTGAACATCTCTGGCATGGAAATGCTTCATGCTCAGACTTTCCAATAATAGTCTTAATGCCCCCATGGAGCCCTTTGCTTTTAGGAATGCTTTCCTCCCTCACCTCAGAATGGCTTGTTTTGTTCCCTTTACTCACTTTTCTGCTGATTGATGCTAACAGCAAAACTTAACTGACTGTTGTTTGTGCTTGGGAAAGCCCAGCTTGCCTTGTAACACTATAAACATCTGTTCTTTATGGTGCAGATAAGCAAAACCTGAGAATATGTTCATTTTTTACCCTTCAGAAGCTACCTCTGAATTTATGCAGCAGCTTCTGTGAAAATACAGTCTCAGTGTGTGCATCTGTCTAAACAGCAAAGACAGACACTTCTATATATTCCCATACTGAAAAAAACAAAAGTGAATTCCTATCAGGAGTAGTATCATGTATTGAGTTCTAAGAGGCTGTTAAACAGTCTGGCTGGTCTAGAAAAGATTTAAGTTAATATGACTAAATTCAGCAGAATTACCCTGGCGTAATACTGACCTGAAATTATCAGAAGGTTTCACAAAACTAATCAAGAGCCATAAAAATAATTTTCTGGAGGATCTTGTGGAAGTCTCTCTAAATGAGAGATTATTAAGAGCTTATCATGGACTGTGATTGTGAGAAGTAAATATAAATTTATGTCTATCCAGTATGGCTCACTGACTCTTCCAGCTGTTAAGATCATGGACAACAAAAAGGGTATGAATTAATTGGCAATATAGGGACACTGGTAGCTCTTCTTTCAGGTAATATCTTAATAGACAGTATCTGATACCTCTGGGCTTACTTCAGTCCCTGTGACTGAGATGGACAGAGCTTGCTTCTATTTGATTTCCCTAGGCTCCTATTATCTAGCACTAAAGGGAGTAAAACTGCACAAGAGAACTAAATAGAATTAAAAAAATAAACACAACAAGGCCTGCTTGTTTCAATAATGCTTTGAGCTGTCTGGCATAGGTAGAAATGTGTCTGGCACAAGGTACTTGCTTTGGGCTGTGTCCCACTGCAGGCTAGAAGTCCTGTGCTTTGGGAATCCTGAATGTGAGCTGGTAGCAGATTGTCTATTCAAAACAGACAAATGTGGCCATACAAAGGAGGCTGTACAGAGACAAACAAGAAAACAGACAGCATGGATGTCCCTCCCAAATACTCAATGTGCTCTCTTTTTCCTGACTTAATGAAAACAGCAGAAGATGCCCTGCTGAGCTTTTCCCTTCCCTTTCTGGGTCATGCTCAGCAGCCGTCTTTTCAAAGTCTTCCTTTCTGGGGACATACAATTGTCAGAATTTTCTGAGCCTTCCTGTAACATGTCAGGGATGCCAACGGAGAGGAAGAAACCCCAAGGCAGCTATCACTGCTTTGTGTTTTGGCTCTGTCTCCAAAGTTACATGCCAGCTTTCATAGGCTTAAGCTAAAAGGGAAAGTAGAAAAGCATAAAACCCACAACCTTTTCCTTTGAGTAAAGAAATAGCTCTACTTTTAGCTTCTCCTTAAACTGTAAGCTGACTTTTCTAAATTCCCTAGGGGCATTCAGTAAAGTTCTTTTGCATCTGCTATCATGCTCAGACTTTGAAAACACATGGCTGCTCCTGGAGGTAAAAGGAAATTGCCATAGCTTTAACCATAGCTTTAAAGCTTCTTTTTCTTCTTTCTTATCCTTTATACCTGTCTGCTTGCTAGCAAGCTTTTACTCAAACCCTTTTCTCCAAGGGCAGCTTGGAATGCCACAGCATGAGCAGAGAAGCACAGCATTTCTGAGCAGGAGGAGGTATGGGACTGTTTCCTTCTGACCAATTTTGTTTTCCTCCTCAGGAGTGCACCCAGAAGTTGGTGAGCTAACCATTTCCGACATTACTCCTGAAAGCTTCAACCTTTCTTGGACAACCAGCAATGGGGACTTCGACGTCTTTACTATTGAAATTATTGATTCTAACAGGTTGCTGGAGCCCATGGAGTTCAACATCTCAGGCAATTCAAGAACTGCTCATGTCTCAGGGCTTTCTCCCAGCACTGATTTTATTGTCTACCTCTATGGAATCTCTCATGGTTTCCGCACACAGGCAATAAGTGCTGCAGCTACAACAGGTATATAAGACCTACCTCAATACTAACTCTCCTTTCTTCTAACTCTTCTTTACAGGTTGTGCCCCTTTCCCTGCCCTCAGCTACCCCATCAATGTACCCATTACCAAATCATCTACCTCATTGTCACCTTCTAAGAAAGACCTTCTGGAGCCACTTTGAACTCTGAATGCGAATCCACCCTTACCTACATTCAGTCACAATGCAACATGATTTCATTCACACAATAGGTCTGTTCTTATTTAAACATTAAGGTTAGAACAGCATCTGACATAGATAAGAAGCAAACCTAATTTCCAAAGAGTGAAGTGGAAGATGTTTCATTACATTAGCCTGTGACATGCATTTGCATCTGTCACATAACACAGAGGAGACAATGTTTCTCTCAGTTAAACTGATTTCTAGCTACAGTTTTTATCATGATTCTCTAAATAGATTTCAGGCATATGTTATCTGTGACAGCAGATTCCTCCTACAAGGCAGATCTGTGGCTTAAATTCAGCTTAAAAATTCAGTTTACATGGGTTGGGAAATTGAAAGAATCCATTTGTGAATGAAATAGGTAGGTGTTTAATTGTTGACATATTAGGCATCTTAAGGTTTTGCAGTTGACAGACAGGGAAGTCAAGTGTTCAATGTGCTTTGACAAATTACAGTATCACAGTGGAAAGAGAGGAAAAGTTACCATAGCGATTAGTTGGAGCAATGGATTAACATGGTCAATGTCATTAACCAGAAAGTCAGATTTCAGTGATCAGATAATACAGAGTTGCAGTTTCTAGCATCAGCAGATTGTGAATATTCTCTCTGAATCATGGGTAACAGGGCAGGGTGACTGCAGGGATTGTGGCATGGGAAACACAAGGCTACGGGATTTTTTTGACCTTTGTTTCATATGAACTCAAACTTCTGTATTATTTCATTGCTTTGGGCTTTAATAATTGCAATGCATTTCCATTTGTTTTTCTCCCTGTAGTAGAGGAACCTCTCCTTAGCAAACTCACTGTATCTAATGCTACCTCAGACATCGTGTCACTCACGTGGGAAGCACAGGACAATGCCTTTGATCACTTTATTCTAGAAGTCAGAAACTCTGACTTCCCTTTGGACTCTCTGGTGCACACAGTGCCAGGAGCCTCCCGGAGTTATGTAGTCACCAACCTCAAAGCTGCCACTAATTACACTGTCCAACTCCATGGTGTAATTGATGGGCAAGGTGGTCAGACCTTGACAGCACTGGCAACTACAGGTATTGCACCGTTTCACCTTCCAGGTTTGCTTTTTCCTATTCTTTCTTTTGCTGTCCACCGAACTGCTTTAAACATGGCTCCAACTCATCATCGTTCCTCTGATATTATAGTGAAATCACTAAAAGGAGAGATCTGGTACAATGGAAAAGGCTGAAAAAGTGCCCCCAGCATTAAGGGAGCCAGTAATAAACCAGGATTGGTTTCCTTATATATACACTTATCTGCAAGTTCTGTGTATATATAATTGACTTGCTCCAGATGGTTAATCTTTTTCACAGAGTATCTTTGCACTTGATTTGTAGTACAGTTCTTGTTCATCTCATCCTCACTTGCCTTCTTGTCTTTATCAGCCTGGAGAGGCCCCTGCATGCCAGTTTGGTGATAGTTCTTCAAACCAAATGTCTTCCAAGGCATTTGTATCTCTTGGGAGAGTTTCATGCAGCATGCTATACGAACAGCCAAAACCACATGGAGTGGTCTGGCCACCCTGTGCTGGTTTTGATGTTCTCTGTCTAGTATTTTTATGCCCTCCCAGCAGAGATCGGAGCTCAAATAGCTCAAAAGTTCACTCTTTCTTGATGGTCAGCCCACCAATCTCACTTGCACCTTTGTGTCTCTAAGACTTGTCTTGTTTCACTGGATGTCAGAGCTCTTCTTATGGTGATGGTGATTCTAGGATGGCAGAAAAACACCAAGACTTGCTTGAAGAGATAATTTCCACTCATTTTGCATGTAGGGTTCTTTGGAATCTGGGTATATTGACATGACTGTGCCTGACTGGATGCAAGTGGCATGAGAAGGAATGTGGTTGTTTCAGGGTGGGATTGGAAAGGATCCAATCTTTCTGTCCTCCCTGACCTGCATGTGGGGCTGATGGCTCCATGCTTGGTTTCACTGCACCCAACTCTTCGCTTTGTGGATATTTTCTCATCTCCTCCCTTGTCTTTGGAAGCACCTTGCTTACATGGTGACATCTGTACTGTCAGCCATGAGGACATTGATAGTCACTGTTTGACAGCATGACAATAGCATGTGTCCTTAATTGGGGCCACTTGGATTCTCCTGTTCCTGGACATTTCCAGAGAAAAAAGTGGACTTCTATTTTTAAAAGTCTTGCAATGAGACACAAGAGTAAAAGTTGGAACATCTTGCAGCAGTTCATGTTTTAGTTAAGAAAAGGATTTCATTCTTTCACCCCTGTCTTTGTCAGTGGGATACATCTTCCTTACTTTTCTCCCAGCATGAATCACTTTTTCCTGTGTCTCACTGGTTGCATTTCCCAAAGTGTTCTTGGTTTATACTCATTTGGCAAGGGAAAAAATAGAAAATTACTCCTGAGAGCAGACACAGTATTCTCTGACCACCTGACTACATGGTCATGCTTGTGCTCTTTTTTTGTGCTCTAATGAATCCTCTGTGGTTTTTATTCAAAATGGAATGACTTTGAAAGGGCCTGAAGGCCAAATTTCTCCCCTGACAAAGGAGAGATGTGAGTTTTGAGTATCCTCTAGCAGAAAATGAAAGTCTTTGCTTCTTAATGAAGTTCCCTGACCATCAAATAGTCAGGAAAGAGAGCAACAGCAGCATGGTGGGAAGTGTTGTCCAGTCTATTAGATGTTAACTGACTGTGTCTAATAAGTGGATGAGACTGTATCTGCAGATCTATAAGTATCTCCAGACTTCAGGGAGGTTTTGGCATGAGATTAGTGCTGAGATAATCACTGTTAGGACTGAAAACCCTCATAAACTTCAGAGTCCAAAAAATAAAAGTATCTGCAGCTCTGGGCAAGAGAAATGCTAGAGAGAAGCTGAACTGGGATTTCAAGGCTGTCTGTTTTGGACTCAGATTACTCTTGCCTGAATCCTACTTTATCTACTTTGGAATTGCTGTGGAGTTGTATTCCCATCAAATTCCTTGTGCAGAGTTTCCTGCAGTTTCTGGTTTTTGTGGTTTTACCATGGGACTGTACCCTGCTGGTGCTTCTGTAAATCAGGCTCACATTTCATTAGGAAAATTAAGAGTTATTAAGGAAATATAAAAAAATTAAATTAAGAGTCAGCACTAATTTCAGTGGCTTCTTTCCAAAACTTCACAAAATGGCTTTTTCTTTTTTTTCCCTTTAGCCACTGTGAAACAAGGCTTATCTTTAAGCATCTAGAAACTTCCACTGCTAATTCCCCCCAGCCCCATAAAATAATGCCATCTCTTCACCTATTTTCCTTTCTTCTTCAGAAGCTGAGCCACAGCTGGGCACGCTCACACTCACAAATGTTACCCCTGACAGCTTCAACCTCTCCTGGACCACAAGAGATGGGCCTTTTGCCAAGTTTGTTATACACGTTAGAGATTCTTATGCAGCGCATGAGCCCCAGGAGCTTACGGTGTCGGGAGGTGTTCGCAGCGCCCACATCTCAGGCCTGCTAGATTACACTGGCTATGACATTAACATTAAGGGGACCACTGATGCAGGTGTTCACACAGAGCCCCTCACTGCTTTTGTCATGACAGGTACCTGCTTAAAGGTTTGGAGTCTGTTTATTGGCTTATAAAAATACATATTCTAGCATGGATTAAAAAAAAAAAAAGATTTGCTATAGCACTTGAATATCTTGCCCTACAGCAAAGGTTTTGTCTTGCAGACTTAGTAGAAGGATGGGTCAGGCATGATGACCTGAAAAAAAATTTTAAAGATAAAGCTCAAAGGTGTCTGTGGATCTACCACAGCAAGACAAGGTCAGGCTCAGTGACAGAGGTTGGCAGAGATTACTTACATCTGTCATTTAACTCCTTGAGGAGATGATGTTGAATTCTGGATAGACAGCAATAAACCACCTAGTAACGCAAACCAGGATTAAAGGGGAAGTAGTGGAGAAGAACCCCAAAAACTGCCCAGGCTCCTGTCCTACTAGAAGTTGCTGAGTGGTGAAGGGTCTACCCTGGGAAGTGGTTGAGTCACCATTCCTAGAGGTATTTAGAAGGCAAGTAGCTGTGCCACTTAGGGACATGGGTTTTTTAGTGGAGGACTTGGCAGTGCTAGGTTAATGGTTGGACTTGATGATCTTAAAGGTCCCTTCCAACCTAAATTATTATATGTATGATTATGATTCAAGGAGGAGTCTCATTTAAAGTGAGTTAAAAGCCCTCTGGAGTTTTTCTTCCATGTGGGGTAATCTTTTAACTCCTTCAAGTCCTCAAGTCTCAGGGTGAAATTTGCCTAACACAGATGCAGTAGTTGCATCTGAAGGATCTGGAGAGCCTGGATTTTAGAACAAAATACAGGAATTGTGAATGCCAAAGTTGAAGGCTTGCCCCTAAAGCCCTGATGATGGGCACAAGTAGAAGGAAATGGAAGGTTTATGCAGAGTATTTATAAACCAGTTTTGGTTCTAACTGTCTTACCATGCATGTGCAGCAGAAGTAATGTGCTTACACACTGAGCTTAGAAGGAGTTTCAATGGAGCTTGTGATAGGAGGTGCTGAGACATCCTTGAGAAAAATTAAGAATTGAGCACCTAGCTGTAGGCTCCATTGAAAATCCTAGTCTTCTTGTCCACTTCTATCAAATCCATACTTTGGGGAAAGATGTGATTTATGTTTGGTGGAATCTGTGACACTTTCTAATTTGCAATTTTTTTTTTATATTTTGTTGCACCTTCCCTTCTTTTAGAGGCCATGCCCCCACTGGAAAACCTAACTGTGTCTGATATTAACCCTTATGGGTTCACAGTGTCGTGGATGGCATCGGAGAATGCCTTTGACAACTTTCTAGTAGTCGTGGTGGATTCTGGCAAGCTGCTGGACCCACAGGAGTTCCTCCTTTCGGGAGCCCAGCGGCAACTGAAGCTTAAAGGCCTCATTACTGGCATTGGCTATGAGGTTATGCTTTCTGGTTTTGCCAAAGGGCACCAAACAAAGCCCCTAAGCACAGTGGCTATTACAGGTATTTTAATGCGAACAAATTCTTCTCTTCCACCCTTTTTTCCTTACTCTTCTTCTCACATGGAAGATGTTTTATGCAATCCTTTGCAAAGCAAACCTTGGCTTTTGCATCCTTTTCTGCATCGTGGTTACACTTAACTCCTGATCCGTGACACGTTCACCAGTGAAGTTCTCTTCCTTTAACTGGATGTTCCCCTGTTTATGCATCCTATACAGGTGCATGATGTGAGCTGAGGGGTGAAAGATTCTGATATGATCATCTAGGTACTTCTAACTCTAATCTTTAAAGAAGAACGCCTGCATGTGGGAGCTCGTATTGTTAACAACTGCTGGGCACATCAGTATTCTACACTTGCCAACCAACAGGACCTGCAGAAAGAATCATACTGGATTTCTTGCCCATGGCCTCCTTCCTCTGTGTGGGTTCTGTGTACAGACCATCATATGCTATTGTTGCCACCCATGAAGTTGGCATCTCTCTCCAAAAAGCCTTAGCTCATGATTTCAACCTTATCAAATCTGCCACTTTCCAGCAGATTTTGAGCTTTCTTGAAAAATCATTGCAGACTTATACTCTAGCCCCATAACTATCAAGATTCATTTCCATTTTACCTACAATGAAGCAGTAAACCTGTGAGTTGCTAGAAAATAGATCAAAATGTCTTTGAGCAGAAGAAAGAAGGGCATTGGAGATGCTGGGGGATAGTAACCACTTCAGGAGCATTTCTAAAATAGTAATGACTGACCATACTGAGCTAAAGATATTTTGCAGATGATTCACAACTTCCAGTTCCTGGGGTCCTCTTGAATGGGTTCTTTCACTAAAGGTCTTGCATTTGGATTTCATTGTGCTGTTTAAGGGATATCAATTTTCATGATTCCCCTTTGCTGCTTCAGCATTTGTTTAACACAAATGTGAAGGATTCATCTCATCAAAAGCATCACAGGTGACAGAAGTGCATGAAGTAAGGGTTCTGCATGAAGAAATAGACTCTTTCAAGTGGCTTCCTTGTTCTAACAGAGAAACCTGACAATATTACAGGCATGCCTGCAGTTCATAACAAGAGCTTGTTTTTGTGGAATATAAAGGTTCTATGTAGGTAGCAAGGAAGAAACGCACATGACAGTTCCTATT
Source organism: Turnix velox (assembly GCA_013400935.1). NCBI lineage: Eukaryota > Metazoa > Chordata > Aves > Charadriiformes > Turnicidae > Turnix > Turnix velox. The sequence continues at coordinate 140,712 of VZTY01035468.1, read as the reverse complement.
AGCATGTGTAACTTTGCATGTCAGAGGCCAATGGTGTATGTCCATGCAGTGGGTTTGCTATTAAAGAGTGAAAATACGAATGGGCCTGCACACACTCACAAAGATCTTCTTCAGTATGTATATATTGCTAATATAATATTCTTTTTTTCAATAGCTGGCAGATTGTTTCCCTTTCTTTGAACTGTGGTTAGTTTCTTACAGTGTGCTATATCCAGACCTCAGGCGGGTCTCCAATGAACTGATTAAAGAAATCATTTCTTTTCCCTGCTGCTATCTTTTCCATTTTTAGAAGCAGAACCCGAGGTCGACAACCTTCTGGTTTCAGATGCTACTCCAGATGGATTCCGTCTGTCCTGGACTGCAGATGACGAGGTTTTCGACAGTTTTGTTCTAAAAATCAGGGATACCAAAAGAAAATCTGATCCACTGGAACTAATAGTCCCAGGCCATGAGCGCACCCAGGATATAACAGGGCTGAAAGAGGGTACTGAATATGAAATTGAGCTCTATGGAATTAGCAGTGGACGGCGTTCCCAACCTGTAAATGCAGTAGCAACCACAGGTATTGTCTTTACAGCAGGAAAAGTGTAATGTGTTCATGTCTTTTTCTTTCAGCATCTTTCCTTGTTGGAGCTGACTTGGGCTGTTACCAAGGTGTTCGTACTGTCTCCTGCATGTTCCTTATCCACGTTACTCATTGAATAGTTCCATTTATAATCAATCATCTCAGATCCCTTAGCTTCATCACTCTCTATTTAACATGGTTTTATTTAATTGCTTTCACCATCTGGAAACAGGCAACGGAGTCTAGCAATTAAAGGACAGGCTTCAAGGAAGTATTACCTCTTCATCAATTTTTTCCTGTGATTTTCTAGTAATAATTACATATCAGAAGTCCTCAATAATTTGCCTCCCTAGAAAAGAGATAGAGTAAAATGAATTTACCAGGGCTGTTGAGAATTTTGTTTATTGCTTGATCAGCAAAGGACTGAGAACCATTGACTTAGATTGATCTTACCAGGAGGAACATATGCTTGATAATTCAAAATAGACTTGATTTTCTTGAAAAATCAAAGCTTTGAACTCCCTCAGCAGAAGCTGATTTATGTTCTCATTCTTTCATGTTGAAAATTCTGATGTAAATTGGCTTAGTGGCTTACTCAGGTAAAATCATCCAGAAGAACAGATGTGGGTTTGATTGCTGGTTCACAGCATTTTCTTTTAAGAATGCCAGTGCTTTAGTCCTGCAGCATGGCAGTGCCACAGCGCTGGAGTCCTTGCCTTTCATACTCTCAGACTAATGAAGAAACATTGTGAACATAACTGCAAATATCTGCTATCTGAAGTTAGCCTAAATATATAGTTGTTTCTGAAAAATCTTCACTAGGAGAGTCTCATTTTCTCAGTGTCAGGGAGAAGGAGGAAGTTTTTGGTGTTTGTAACTGGAAAGTTTTTTCTTGTATCATCTTTCTATGACAGTAAACACATATTAGTCAAGTAAAACTTCTCAAGGTTTAGGTTGAGTTCCCGAAATTAATATTTTTAAAAGAAAAAGGTTGTAATTTGAAGTATTTAATTTTTACAATCTTAAATTAAGCTTTTCTTTTTCCACTGAAATTGTGATTTCATTTTGAAACATATTTAAATCTAAAGTAAAAGAAGCCATTTTCTGTGACTCAAACTCTCTCTTTTGAAAGTTTTGAAGTGCTGATGTGAAAACATAATAATTTCAAATTCTGGGAGTAGGGGAACAAGAAAGGGACAGGTAAGGTCAGTGCGTGAGGAAGCCAACAGAAATGCATAGAAAGGCATTTGTGTGGGTGTACCAGTGTAATCCAGAGAGTGCCAAGAGAAAGAAGGACAATAACTCAGTATTGAACTGCTTTTACTAAATAGCATGGCCTCATGATTCACCTTAATGTCTGCAGTGGCAGTTGTTAGCATAGAAGAGCACATCTCTGACCAGCACCACTGATTGCCATCACATTCCTTGAATAAACACCAAGGGCATAGGTGCACTTGCCCAGACATTTACATGAAGCAGAACATACACCCATCAGAATTCATCTTTCTCCAGGCTTGTGTAGGTTGACTCATAATGGACAGGCATGTTTAAAGTCAACTGCACTTGTTTGCAGCATGCCCCCATTTTCACTGACTTCCTGGATATTTATGGTAAACCACTAAGAGTTATTACTTTCTTTGTAACCACATACTTGTTCGGTTTCTTCAGGGAAATTTAGCACATGTCACCTCCTGAAGCTGAAAGCCCAAAAGATGTTTATCAGATGTAAATAGCCCATGGATAATTGATATTAGAGCTTGAGCCACAAAACTCCAGCTAAGCAATTTGAACTGCAGGTCATACCACATTGGGTAGCTGGGCCACCAAGACATCTAACCAATTTCTTTTTTAGGAATTTATTATTAGACAAACTGATGTATATTTATAGCATTTCCAGGCTTGGTTACAAAGAAATATTTCTATCCCTGAAGGGAGTAGCTCAGGCAGGCTTATATTCAACCTTCCTTTATTCTGACCCATGTAAAAATTTCAAATGAGCAAAGAATAAATTAGCTAGAAGGACTTTAGGTTTAGTAGAAATGATAGTAAAATAACAGTTGGAATAATACCAAACAGACCAGAAGACCTAAACAGAACATTGCTATGGAAATGAAAGCAGCAAAATAATGTAGACTGAAGATCCTTCTCTGTGTTTATCACTAAATGCTTTCCCCTTCTTCCCTATGTGGGCAGATACCTTTGAATACTCACACAATCTTCAGAGAGCAGGTCATCAACTGGTGCAGTTGATGGTGTCTGTTTGAGCATCCTCTCTGAGGATCTGATCTCTGATCTTTGTACAGGAAACCACCCACCTGCTGTGAGGGAAGAGGAGGACTGATGTTGCAGTGTTCACCTTTTGGTGTCTTGTCCTCCCCTGTGGTTTTCTTTTCTTATTTCTCTTGAAGAAATCAGCATGGCAGTTGATTTAGTGACAGCCATGAGCTTTGGATACAAGAAGGACCATGCTTGATGGTTACACTTTCTTTGCCAGGTTTATTCCCAAGAAAAGTAGCAGCAGTTGGGATAGTTGGGACTGTGGTAATCTCATGTAGTCAAGGCTGTTGTTACTGCTGTTCATCATGCAGCATTTCACCTGGTACAAAAAACAGGCATGAAGCCTGTGGGAATGTGCACAGCAGAATCCAAGTGGATGAGTTGGGTGCTTTATTTTCTGGGAAAGGCTGAAATTCCCTGTGTGTTATGAAAACCAAGTGCTGATCCTTCTCTTTGGTTTCTGGAGTCATCCCCAGCACTTCTCACCAGCCACTGAAAGTACCTACAACGTTATTTTTACTTCTGTCTCTTTCCTAGGTTTTCTTTACACACTTCTGCTTCCTTTGACTGTACCTCAATGAGTAGGAACTTTGTGTGTGATGTAACCCTACCTTGCTTTCTTCATTACTGTTTTCTTTCTTTCTTTGGCTTTTCCAATGTGAGCAGACCCTACCAATCCAGCATGTCTCATGAGCTCCAGAGAAATGATTTACATTTCCCTTGAGACTTCAGTTGTTTTTCTTTCCTTGCCTTTCAGTTGATTTAGTGCCTTGCTGCTAGGACTTTGGGGACACATGGAACAAACAGCCCTCTGACTTCTTGACTGCAGACGTGTTCTTTCCAAGCTATTTCAAGCTTTTTGTCTCCTCAGCCTGTCACATCACTCTTAATGTGGCTGAGGCTTGGTATCTATCCTCTTTGTGCTAATGGCCCACTCTGTATGGGCTGTCTATTTTCTTAACACGTGTCAGAGTTGTATTAGTTACAGTCAAAAAAGGTAAATTGCAAGTGAGATACTCAATATAAACTTTGACGTAACAGGACTCTACCTTATCTTCCCAGAAGCCCTTTACCTGCTTTTTTTGCAATTGCTTAATTTTACTTAAACTGGAATTTTTCATATGTATGCTGGTTTGCTTTTTAAGACTGGGTTGTTTTGGCAAAACTTGGGCTTTGTTTGCCCAGCTTACTGATTTAACTTGTATGGATGAATGTTGTGCTCAGGTTTATATTGAGAAAGGCTGGGTTGTATGACAATAATCTGCAGAAGAACCACAAGTAGTGGTTGTACTTGGAAGTCCTCTAGATGATGTGCTTGAATATAACTAAGAAAAATCAAGTTCCTAGATAGAAATTTCAAGAAGAAAATTTTCTCACTTCTATTTTGAAGCCAATGCAAGTTACAGGCAGTCAGTACTCAAGAGGGTGGACACTTGACTCATACAGTTGAGTCCAGGTCTTTTTTAGGCATCCTGTAAGAGGATGCCTAAAAGGAAGAAAAAATTCTCACTGATAAGGGCTACTGTTGCTGTCTGACATGGATTTGGACTAAATTGGAAGTCTTAAAATTCATCCAGGTGAAACTGGGATAGAAAAGATTGTAAATATGATGACTCCTGGGTAATAGAATTGTATCCCTGTAGGTATTCCTCCACATTTTTCTGTAACACTGAAATCTCTGTTACTTCTGTGTACATGATTTGTAGATACGTGTTTGGGGTATGTCTAAGCCATGCACCACTGTAACACTACTTAAAACGAAAATTTAGACCAAAGAGATTGCTGCTGATGTGATAAAGCCATTAGCTATTTACTGGTCCATTCATTAGTGTTCTTTGGGACAAAATGTCTGTGGCACCAGCTCCTGGAGTAAGGGAATAAGACAAATCAATGTTCCAGACTGAAGACTGATAAATGAATGATTTTCCTTCTTTTTGTATGTGGTGTGTTCTCTACTCTCCATGGACAGTTGTTGGATCTCCCAAGGGAATTTCTTTCTCTGACATCACTGAGAACTCTGCTACAGTCAGCTGGACACCCCCTCGCACCCATGTGGACAGCTACCGGATCTCCTATGTTCCTGTCACAGGAGGTAACTGCAGGGAGGTAAAAGGGATGGATTAAAAGGCTAGTTGTGCTGATATCCATCTCCCAGGTGATCTTGCACAGATCATCAATTTTTTTCTTTAAACTTCTGTCCTGAAATGTGGGTATGCATACATGGTCCATGTGGTCCCAGTAAGCAACCTCTGCCAGAACGTAGTGTCCCAGATTTCATGGACAAGACATGCAAGTGAGCACAGAGCTATTTGCTGGTATGTCTCTAATAGAGCCACATTCACAGGAACCTCTGTTTGCACCAAGCCTCCTAAGTAAGAATTTATTTCCCAACTGCCACATTATTTTGCAGGCACTTCGTGAACTAGGCATATTTGAAAAGGTGACCCTTGTCAATAATGATCTTAATCCATGGTTTAAATACTTTTCCAAGGCGGTGATTTTATTTTGTACTCCCTGTTGTTTCATTCCATCCGTTATAGCTCTGTTTTAGTATTCAGCTTTAAAAAACCTTCCTGTACTTAAGCAGATTTTTAGCACAACTTAGGGACATTTCTAACAACTAAAGAGCAAACACTACAGACATCAGGACCATGATCAGGACTATTGAATAAGACAAGTAAAGATACAGGCTTTTAGACAGTATAGTACATAAGCATACATGCAATTTAAATAGATAGTGATCCAACAGAAGGAAAGGAGCAATCCATAGTCATAAAGTTAGGCATTTGTCTAAGTGGTTTCCTGGAATAAACCCAGAATTTGAAACAAATATGTGTCCTAAGTACTTACCCACACATGCAGTACCTCTGAAGATAATATATACTGTATCTATATGAGATGGGTGAAGGAGAAATTTGAAGCCCTCTTTACAAGGAACAAAGCAGATACATCCTACATCCTCACACATGTATGAACTTTCATGTAGCAAGAGCTTTTTTCTGAACAGAAATGTTAATACTTTGTTTTTGTTGATGTATGGATACAAACCAGTGTCCTAGATTTAGGTGTCATAGCTGCAGTATTTTTTCCTGAGGCTGCTCTTTGATGTTGGTGATTGTAATTATCTTGGAAAATTCACCTCTTTCTGTATAAGTTCATTAATGCTGGTCATAACGTCTGCTTGAAACCACATCCTCCAAGCATTTACTGGAGTTTTGTGTCACTAATCCTTTGGCTTTTGGCTTCATTCTAGGTACTCCTAATGTCGTTACTGTTGATGGAAGCAAGACAAGGACCAAGCTGGTGAAGTTAGTCCCAGGTGTAGACTACAACGTTAGTATTATCTCTGTGAAAGGCTTTGAAGAAAGTGAACCCATCTCTGGCATTCTGAAAACAGGTAAAATACAAAGAGGAAATACAAGGTTTTCAAATGATTGTCTGTGCTGTAGGAGAGATTCAGGTACTGGAGCTGAAGACTCACCGAGATCCCATTTTTGCTGCCCATAGAAACTGTAGGAAGTTTTTTACCTACTCTTGCTTTGTATCTTTGTATTTCAGATGAATATAAAACATGTAAGTTTGATCAGTCTCCTGTTTGCTAAGTGTTGAACCAGCTTGCAGTGAGACAGAGATAATTCATGTATTTACAGTCCTAATACATTAGAAAGAAAGTTTAATATCATTTTACAGATTGCACCAGGAAAAAGCTAGTAAGTTTAATGAGTCCCATTTTATAGATGGGAGAACAATGGGCCACCTTATCTCAACATCTGAGAGCACTTTCTGTTGTGAACTCAAAACTCTCCATCTCCTAGGTTCCGTACTCTGTCCTAAGCAGAAAAACACTCTCTCTCCAGTTTTTTTCTTTAATACACCTTTAAATATCCCTGCAGGAAAGGAAGGTCCACCATGCTCCTGCTGAATCCACCCTGCAGTCTCACTCATTCATTTTTCTATATTAGCAAGTGTTCAGAGAATCAAGGCAAGGAACAAGATGATGAATATTGGATAATAACATGAAATTTATAGCCCTTTCTATGTGTACTGGAGGCAGCTATCTATCCCAATACAGGGCAAGTTTATAAAAGAGTCCCATGAGGAATCAAGGCACGACTTGTGGGAATTTTGGCTGGTTGGCTGGCTGGCTGTTTGATTAGTTTATTTTTAAACATGCAGGACAAGCTGGTGGAAGGTCATAATGGCTATCAGTTGTTGTCACATTAGTTATTTTTCCCAGCTCAGTCTCCTGAGTTTACTCCAAAAATCAGTCCAGATTTGAGCATGTCAAGAGAAATATGTCAGCTCTGACAGAGCTGTTAAGATTGATGATACTGAGACAGATCTGAGAACACAGTTAGTTATGTCTGTTCCCAGTATTTAATCTTTTCACGCATTGACCTCCCTTTCCAGTGGAGGCATTTGATGTCTCTTTATAGGCACTGACGTCTTTTCTGCACAGCTCCACAGTTCCAAAGGGGGTCATAAAAGCTGCATCAAGCAGTGGTGTTTGTGCATTTTATATCATATATTTACAGCAGAGTATTGCACAGAGCCGAGGCTGTTTGTCAAATTCCTTCAATCTGTTATTCTCTTTCTTCCAGCTCTGGACAGCCCGTCAGGCCTTGTAGTGGTCAACATCACAGACTCAGAGGCTCTGGCAACCTGGCAACCAGCAATTGCTGCTGTGGATAATTATGTTGTCTCCTACATTTCCGAGGATGGTAAGAAGAGTTAATGATGGGTTAGGGAGCTGACAGGGTTACAGCTCTTGAGAGATGCTAAGAAATGGGTGCAGCAGTGTGACTCCCCAAGGATGGAGGAGGGGTTAATTGCAGGAGATGCCTTGCTGGGAAGCATTTTGAAAAATTATCATTTTAGTTAAGAATTCGCTGTTCAGAAGTGAGCAGAGACAACTGATAATCTTGAGAAGAAAAGGTGGTGTTATAATTCATGTGAACACTAGAGAGTGCTAATACTTTTAGATAAAGGACTGTAGTGTTAATTTAGATTCAGCAAAGGTGTGAGCTGACAGATGGGCTCTGGGATTTTATTATTTTATACTTCCTTACATGTAGCAAAAAACCCTAAAACTGAGAGAAGCATAGAGTACATCCTGACATGATTGAATAATGCTGGGGACCTGTTCTCTTCTGTTTTTCCTACTTAGAACCAGAAGTTACTCAGATGGTATCAGGAAACACTGTGGAGTATGACCTGAAGGGCCTTCAACCTGCAACTGAGTATACACTGAGTGTCCACGCACTGAAGGATGCACAGAAGAGCGAGACCCTCTCCACACAGTTTACTACAGGTGCAGTGTCCTGCCTCACTGCAGTGAGAACTGCCATCTCTTCCAGTCCCACTTGGCTTATGTTTCTCTAACACCATGAAGTCAGCCAGAACACTGGGCTTCTTTCACTAGAAACCTGAGTTTGGATGGTATTTGTGCCAAATTTTCTCTGGTGGAAGGCTGATGTAATTGATCTAGAATATAATTTTCTGTCACCAATTCAACAGATTCTCAGACAAAGCAGGAGTAGGAGCTCTTCTTTGGGAACTGATTTTAGAGGGCCAATTCTGATGACATCCAGTTGGTGTCATGCTTATGGTTTTCCATGAGCACCAGTGAAATCATGGGCATTCTCATTTTCCTGACTGTTATTTCATGTGCCAGAACATTATGTAGAAAACCAAGAGCTGAACAATACAAATAGTCTGCAGCGAAAGTGTGAAAAGTTTTCCTATTCAAAAAAAATGTCATTAGAGCCAAAGTTTTTCCTCCCAAGAATATGTAAATACTGATCTGTCATCTTGTGTGAAATAATAAAAGGCACAATTTTGTTTTAAAAGACATGTCAGTGCAACTGCTTATAAACTGAAGTGCCTGAGACAAACTAATATTTTCACCTAGATAAAGTAAATAACTTTGTTGTAGTGCTTCCAATGGGAAAACTGTTTTTCAGCCACAAAATTTAGGTTAAAATACTTTTTTTTACTTCCAAATTTCTGGGGGTAATATTTTTTTCTTTTGTGGGCTGTTTTAATATGCTGCTCTCTGTACTCAGCTCTATATATATGTGACTGTATTCCATCTGTTGTCTTCTTCAGGACTGGATGCTCCAAGAGATTTAAGTGCCTCTGAGGTTCAGTCAGAAACAGCTGTGATAACTTGGAGGCCTCCACGTGGTCCTGTCACAAATTATCTCCTGATCTATGAGTCTATTGATGGCCAAGTCAAGGTACAGCACTTGTAACCAAACCAGAAAGGCTGTGTCTCAAAACTGGGCAGTAGGGATACTCTGAATTGTCCAGCAGTGGAACCTAATCATGTGCCTTAAGTTACACATAATAAAATGCTAGCTTGAACATGAATGCATTTAAAACCCTGCTCAAGTAATTTTCCTCTATTATATCCTGAAATAGAAACTCAATTGCAGCCTGAATTTTGACAGTCAGCTCTCCACAATATGGATAAAAGTGCAAACTGTTTTCCCTCGTTCCAAACCTGTATCATGGAATAAGCTCATACACCCTTTTCTAAACTCATGAGAACTCATCCTGGTGCAAGTGAGGTGTCTAAGGCAAGATAAATAATGCCTGGAAGTTTCTTTTTCTCTCTTCTAATATTATTTTTTGTTAATTTTATTATTTCTTATATCCTACATAACTAGATACACTAGGTGCTTAAATATGAATGAGGTGAGTCCCAGGAAAAATGTGAGACAATGCTGAAATGGCCAGACTGGCACTTTCAGAAAGAGTTTTGATTTTCAAGAGGGAAAATTCCCTAAGTGTACCAAAATCCCATCTTTAAAGTTACAGAAAATCAGCCTTTTGAAGACCAGAGTAAGATATTTCCTTGTCCGAAAGGGTGATTTTTCTCAACTTTATGAGTTTCATAAAGACATATATACAATGTGTATGTTCACAGCATGTAAACATTTGTGTTGACTTGCTTTTAAACCACACAACTTATACATTTGGATGGTAAACATTCATTTCCAAACAACTTCAAAGGAAAGTGAGCTTGATAAAAACATTAGAGGAACAAAAGAATTGTTTTAAATATTTCATGTTGTTAAAAATACCGGAAATAATTACCACAAAAGTAATTTGGCAATAATATGCAACAGTTCTGGTCGTTGTGATTTTCTTACTGAGATTTCCCTGTATTACTTCTCCTCTTCATAGGAACTTGTCCTAGAACCTGAACCAACTTCCTACAGCCTGGCAGATCTGAGCCCATCCACCCAGTACACAGTGAAACTCCAGGCACAGAATGGATCCATGAGGAGCAAAATTATCCAGACTATTTTCACCACAAGTAAGGGCTTTAAAGTACATGTGTAGCATAAATATCACATAAGTTAATGCTCTCAGAACAGAGTTGAGCTCTGCAATAAGAAAACACAGACTTCATAGAAGACTTTTAATCCAATTGTGAGCATGAGCTACATTTGCTTCTAGTATTGGTGCAGAAGTCTCTCTTCCCCCTGAGCTCTAGTGTCTTCTGCTTTCCTTGGACTGGCAGGATGAAATTCTTTTCTTTATATCCATCTACATCTCCTCTACGGTCCTCTCTCTGATGGAATATCCTGCCTTTCCTATGAAAAATACTGAAAGGAACATTACCTTTTAAAATCCAAACTGACACCCTGATTTACGTCTGTATTGATGCACAGCAAGCTGTTTAAATATTTCATGTCTTGAAGCTGAAATGAAGCAAAGCACACACACACAAATCACTTCAATGTTCTGAGATGAATTTCTGTGCAGGCTTTTTTCTCTGCTTTCTGAGATTGGTTTTCTCAAAGCCACAAGGCATGTCTGTCCCAGGTCAGCTCTCCAGTCAGCTGAATGCAAGAATAGATTGTGTTCTCTGAGGGACACTTCACAGCTGACAAAAAACCCAAACAAGTTGTTCAGTGTTAACTGTGAAACCTTGCCTGGCACTTGTCTCTCTTTCTGCAGTTTCCTACTTTTCAGACCCAGCAGGATCTTTAGCCATTTCCATTCTCCCTTCTGCCACTTGTGCCACCTTCATCCCAAGGACTCACAGAAGTGCTAGTAAAAGTCACTCAATCTGCCACAATCCCTCCTTGTGCAGAGCAGGATTAACTCTGCCAACAGGAAACAAACCATAACCAGAAATAGGAGGTGTTGAATCTGGATGTATTTAAGTGACACTTGGCAAATTGACCATAAACAGGGACTGAATGAGGTGCCTTGGCTGATGTGAACACAGTTCAGGCAGATGCTCGAGTCTGGTCTTAACTTCTAACATTCATTTGTGTGCTAAACTCTCCTGCAAACACACCTAGAGCATTATTTTATTAGACCATTGGCTAAAAAAGTTAATAGCCTAAATGAATTTAAAATTAAAAATAGAAAAGCTTTTGAGGGAGTTTAAAATTTAAAATTGTTCTGACTGCAATGATGCTATTAGCTTGCTGTCAGAAAGAAATGTAGTTTCAACATCATCGAGTGCTTTCTTCTTTAAATGCAAAATTTTGTAACATTTAATGTTATGCTTGCTAGCAAAATATTCCAAATTTATTTAATTTTGGTTGTAGACCTGTTTTTCTATTCCCCCCTCCCTTTTCTGTCAAATAATCAGAGATTGATAGATTTGGTTTTACCCAGAGGTTGCTGTAAGCAGAGCTCATGCCATTTCAATATTTAGCTCGAGGATGCACTCCCAAAGGTGTGCAGATGTGCAGGAGCATATTCAAAAGAAAAATTTACATAATTTTCTGTTTACTTTGAATCTTTTTTAATGTAGGGTAGCAATTACAAGCCCATTCCTAGACTCTATACCTGGTGATGCTATTGGCCCAAAGCATATATTCATATGTCAGGTTACAAGTTCCTTGTAATTGCTGATTTCTTAAAGACTTTCTTTCTCTTTCTTTGTGTGTGCAGCTGGTCTTCTCTATCCTTACCCTAAAGACTGCTCCCAGGCTCTTCTGAATGGAGAAACCACTTCCGGGCTCTACACCATTTACCTCAATGGGGACAAGGCTCAGCCTCTCCAAGTCTTCTGCGACATGGGCGAGGATGGGGGTGGATGGATTGTGAGTAAGAGGGAGAGGGGCCCCACCACCCTGACATGTATCTGCTGTGCTAAGAGCTGGGCTAGCAAATCCCAGCCCTGCTCATCTGTGACATCCCCCATTAGTGCTCTGTTAGACACCTAGGTGTTACTGGCAATAAAACCACTAGCTCTCTATACCTGTGTCCCCAAATCTGAATGTGTCAGAGGGATCCAAGGCACAGAAAGAAAGGAGAAGATAGAGAAGTGCATGACTAGGAGACTAGAGGATGTGCAAAGTCTTGGCTGAGAAATATTGAACTGCAAGGGACTGTTAAAAAGGCAGAGAGCAGGAACTAAATATCCATGAACCTCAGGGGGAACCTGGGAAACCAGCAGATAAACTAGAGACTTTATAAGTAAAGCAAGGAGCATTCAACAGAGTTGGAACAATTGAGTAACTGGTGAGATTGCTGCTTTGAGTGGTGAGTGCAGGGGAGCAGCAATGCCAGCCTCTGCATTTGTCAAAGCTACATTGCTGGTGCCTTCTGTCAAAAGTGGTCTGATGATAAAATGGTGTTTGCAGGTGTTCCTGAGGCGTCAAAATGGAAAGGAAGATTTCTATAAGAACTGGAAGACCTATGTGGCTGGTTTTGGAGATCCTGCAGATGAATTCTGGATAGGTAAGAGGATAGATTTTGTCTTTATTAAAAAGAAAACACAAAACCCAAAAGACTAGGAGCCAATTTGAATCCTCCATTTAATTGGCAAGAGGATTTGAAAATGGGAGCTTTACCTGTGTGAGGGAGGCCAGGGACAGGATGCTGCAAGGGAGACTGAAATGGCCAGGTCCAAGCCAGTCCTTCCAGCTGCAATTCTTCTGCAGTCCTCAGACACCCACAGCTATAAAAGTGAAACGGAGAAAATAGAAGTAAAAAGCAAGTTTTCAGACTGTGCTTCATTTTATTTGGTTGTAAGTGTAATTGATGACCACCCAGCACAACTTTGACTGCTTTTCCCAACGGGCTGTCTTCTCCTATGATTTGAAGGAAAGAGTTCTCTTAGTCAGCCTGGTCTTTTTTATCCATTTGATTTTGTGCTAATGTTACCTTCCACCAGAAGTATCTCACTTCCCCACCTGCCCTGATGTGTCTGCACAGGCCAGTGTGACCTCCTTTATGGGGTAACATAGATTCATAGAATAGTTTGGGTTGGAAGGGACCTTTAAAGATCACCTAGTTCCAACCCTTCTGCCATGGGCAGGGACACCTCCCACTAGATCAGGTTGTTCAGTGCCTTGTCCAGCCTGGCCTTAACCAGATAGGAGGCATCCACAACCTCTCTGGGCAACCTGTTCCAGTGTTTCACCAACTTCACTGTGAAGAAATTCTTTCTTATATCTAGCCTGAATCTACCCTCTTCCAATTTACATCCAATTATTCCTAGCCCTTCCATCGCATATCCTATTAAAAAGTCCTACCCCTGCCTTTCTGTAGGCCCCCTTCAGATATTGATAAGCTACTATGAGGTCCCCTGTGAGCCTTCTCTTTTCCAGGCTGAACATGATAGCAGATATATAAACATGAGAAGATAAATGGATTGTTTCTTTATTTCCACAGGTCTGGAGAACCTCCACAAAATCACATCTCAGGGCCAGTACGAGCTGCGTGTGGACCTGCGGGACAGAGGTGAAACAGCTTATGCTGTCTATGACAGGTTCAGTGTTGGAGACTCAAAGAGCAGATACCGGCTGAGAGTGGATGGGTACAGTGGCACAGCAGGTGAGATGGAATACATTCATTTTTCTTCTGATTTGCAATTTTCTCCCAGTTGGCTCAAGGTGACAGTATGTGAATGTTGCTGATTATCATCACAGCAGGTACCTCTTGTATGTCAGGTTTTGGAAAATATGAACATATCAATATATTTTATGTTTCTGTTTTAAATCCTCCAGACATTTAGGTGCCACATTTTATGGCATCCTTATGACAGAATATAAACAAGTATATTAAACAGCCATATATCTCATTTGGCCAATGCTTGACTGTCATTTATACAGCTAATAATAGCTTGGCACAACTGCATCTTTTGTCAGTGGAATTCACAGCAGACTCCTGCTATAAGATGATTTGTAACTTTACTGAACAAATCATCTGCCTTTTGTGATCATCCTGGGGCAGGCCTTGCAGCTTTTATTGAGTCAGGGCTTCAGAGGATGGAGAGATAAATCCAGCTCCACATGATGACTTAAAATGAGATATTTTTCATGCTGCAAGATGCATAAAACAGACTGCTGAGCTGTGTGTGCATGGACTGTGCCCTGGGACCATCACATGAGCTTTATCCACAGCTGATGGGATAGGAACAGTAGGAAGCAATGGTAGAATTCACATCTCTTCAAGGTAAATACACCAGTGCAGAGCAGCAGCATTTGCTATTGCCAGTCAGATTCAATCCTACTACTTACTCTTCCTAAGAAGTCAGGTCTAAGGTTAATGAATGGAGCAACACAGACTCCAAGGCATGAATGTGAGCTCTGTGTCATACTCTGAAGGCTGCTTCTAGTGTACCTGTCAGTAAGTGAGCATCCAGGCTGTGGGAGTGAGAAGTCAGTGGAAGGTAGACATCTCTCTATGCCTATTCCAAGAAAACAAGATGGGTAGCTTTACTGCACGGACCAGCTAAGTGCTGGAGATTCCTCTGGTCTTAATTCAATCCATGCTGAGATCTCTTTGAGCATGGCTTGTCCACTCTACCTTCTCTACAGGGCCAAAATCCAGCTTTTAGATAAACTAGATGATCTTTAAGGTCCCTTCCAATCCAAACCATTCTATGATTCTATAATTCTGTGTAATCTAAATCAGGCAAACTAGTGACCTTGCTCTTTCTTTCATCTCCCTCATTCAGGTGATTCCATGACATACCATAATGGAAGGTCCTTCTCTACCTTTGACAAGGACAATGACTCCGCCATCACCAACTGTGCTTTGTCATACAAGGGTGCATTCTGGTACAAGAATTGTCACCGAGTCAACCTGATGGGCAGATATGGTGACAACAGCCACAGTCAGGTGAGTGTGGTGTTTGATAGCTTCTGTAATGCATTATAAGAAGATAAATTACAATTATGGTGCTGTCTGGTAGATTAGCTGTCCAGACATCAGAGCAGCAACCAAGCACAACTCTCCAGATCAAGGGATCACAGGGAAAGATGCAGGCAGTTGCTCACAAAATAAGAACTTAATGTCAGCTGATGAAATGTTGGTGGGTTTGTATGATTTTCTGAGGGAATATCCTAAGTGTGCAGGGAACAATTATAGTTTTCAGCATATGAAACAAAATGTTCTTCCTGCCATGAAAGCCAAGCAAAGAGTGACAGCTCTGGGGACAGCATGTGGGTTGGTTTGTATGGATTCTATAGGTTGTGGCCAGAACCATCTGCTTCCCAAAGCCTCTCTACTTTGTTGTGCTTCTTTTCCTAAGTTAGAAAACAGTCTGCAGTCTGAAATGAAAGCATTAACAGCTTACAACAGGAGAAAAAGTGAATATAGGACCTCCCACACTTCATCTTTGTCTTTGCAGGGTGTTAACTGGTTCCACTGGAAAGGCCATGAATATTCCATCCAGTTTGCAGAGATGAAGCTGAGACCCTCCAGCTTCCGAAACCTGGAAGGAAGACGAAAGCGAGCGTAAAGCCCCAG
>VZTY01035468.1:0-125021 GCA_013400935.1 Turnix velox | reverse complement strand
GTGGGGTGTGAGGAGCTGAAAGTCGTACCAAAGCATTGGTGACCCTTGGCCCAACAAAGGCTTCTGCAGCAGTCCCAACAACAAGCCTTAATATCCCAGCGTCTTCAGCAGAGCAGCTCCAGCTGCCCGTCAGCAATGTCCTCCACACCAAAGACAACGATCTCAAGGGTTGTATGTTGTTTTCTTAAATTTTTTTATCTTCTCAGAAAACCTCTGGGACAAAGTTCTTCCATGGTCTGACTATCTCTTGGGTAACCTAGGGTAAGGGAGGGAGAACAGTTTTGTACATTGGTAGTTTGTTTTAGAACCAGCCATATTTTACACAGAGAAATGTGTATGATTAATTATCATCATTATTATTATTATTAGTTACAATTGAAATTCTTTGGTTGTTGGAAAGCCTTTTTTTATATATATCAAGTACCAGAGAGAAGGAGGGGATGGGAAGGGGAAAGCAGTATGTTTTTAAACTTAAGCATAAAATTAATATTATTAATATAATGACAAAGTAATAATAATAATGATAATAATAATAAGCTAAGTTTTTGTCATTTTTAAAAGAACAATGCTTTTGGAAACACAGCGGGACAGTGTCTGATTGTAAATTTTTTTTAATATAAATAAAAGCACAATTACTTTTAAATAAATTTCTACCATTTTCATACATGTTGAGCTTGTGCATGTCCAGGGTGTATTTACTCAGATGGTAAAAGAATGGCTGAGAATGATGAGGCTGCTGAGCCATACTGAAAACTGTTGCTTTTGTCAGTGACTGGTTGTAAGTTTTCTGCTGGGATCGTTACTGTAAAATGCCCATAAGGATTTGGTTTCTTTCAGAACATATTTCTCTCTTCTTTTCCAGCCCAAAAGCTTCTTACATGTTTTTCTAAGTGTTACTGACCAACACTTGCTCTATCTAGGTGGGAATAACTAACATTACAAAAAAACACAGAACTGTTGTTAGGTACTATTGATGACTTCAAACATTTGTGTAAATAAAGGGCTCTCATTTTTTTATATGAATGAAACTTACGTGTAGTTCCTCTGTATCATACTCTTCAGCTGAAGACAATAAAAGACCTTTTGTTTTAATCCAGTCTCTCTGCCCTACTTCAAACACATCAAACGTTTCTGTCTCCTGCTTCAGAGTCACTGGACAGAAGGTGCTTTCAGTCAGAGCAGAGATGATCAATTCCATGAGTAAGATTTAGTGTGAAGTGCTGGCTGTTAGGTAAGGTTAGATAGTGTTGATTTGACACTGGGTGAAAAAGATGTGTGTGCATCTTCAAAGTCAGGAGGCAGGAAAGGAAGGAGGAAGAAAATCACTTCCCTTTGCTCTAGGTCCATCTTTTTTTTTCATTGTGTATTAATATTTTTAATTGTAATCCCTTGATTATTGTATTTCTGGCCTTTAGCTGAGTGTTAGCCTTTGGGAATGGTTATGTCCCAGGGCCATCTTTTTTATAGTCTCATTTGAAATCATGGCATGGCCCCAAAGGAAAGAGTCTGGTGGCAAAACCCCATGTTGGTGTGGGCACTGGGACAGCAGGGATTGCTGTACAGAGACACAGCAGATAGGAGCAGCAAAGCCTGTGTGCTGCGATTTATTAATAGTCACTCTCAGCAATTGTATTTCAGAAATGTCCATTTTCTGACAGCATTTTAATGCATATCCCAGAACCGTCTCTCAGAGTGAGCGGCTATTCATCACTGAGCACAATTTAGGACTCCAGGCTGACAGAATGCACAGGGATGATGCAGAGGAATCCTGACTGGGAACAGGCAATGCCTGGCTGGGGAAGCTAGAGAGGTTTCTATCAGAACAGTTTCTGTTCAGGTAATTTCTATACCAGCATCTCTCAGCAGCCCTGCTTGCTCTCCCTGTCCATTTTAAACCTGGCTACCAGCAGATGGCACACACAATCTGTGTGTCTTGGCCTGTGCCTGCTTGTTTGGTAGTTTGGAAATCCTGCAGATCTTCAGCATCCATCCAGACACGGCCATTCCTCACCACTGTCTTCTCAAGGCTGATCTCCAACTCCGTCAGCTTGCTCGCTGGTGGTGGTGTCTCCACTGCTCTGGTCTTTGGAAAACCACCCAGCAGGAACTTTCCAAGGACACTTGTGAGAAAAAGCTGATTTTTGGCTTACATGAGCTAGGTCACAGCAAAAGCACAGAAAGGAGCTCCTGTTTACTTTCTCAGTGAATATTATTTTATGCACTTTGAATTAATTTCTTTCTTTATCATCTCTAAAAATTGAATTTATACCAGTAAATATTGTTTGTTTTGCACGGGGAACACAAGTGTACTTTTACCTTCCAGAACACTGGCAAGGGGCTAAGCTGCAGCACTTTATTGAATTAATCCTCAGTAATTATTAGCCCTTCTTTGGTGCTTGTCAGAACATATGATTGACAGTACAAAAGAGAACAAAGCCAGTAATGAAGAAACAGGTGCCATTCTTAAGATGCCCTTCAGGTTATTAGGAAATGGCACTAAATTTGTGTGACTGACTTGAAAGCTCATGCAGTCTACCAACAGTCAGAGAAAGACTTGGCATTTATGAGATTTCCTCATTTCTAGTAACATCCCAAAGCCTCCTGTGCCAGGCCATGACAGACGCAAATAGAGTGGCTGGAGATGGGCACAGATTTGTACTTCACTCCAGAAATTAGGGGAACTTCTGCAAAGGAGAAAGGTGGCAATTCCTGTAGTTACTCACTGCCAGGTGCTCTGCTTGGTATTTTTCATGGTTACTACTGCAAGAGAGAAACAGTTTATTCCTTGAAGGTAACACACGCCAAACACCCTTCAGAGCTGACACTGGCTTTAATTAGGACTGTCTCCACCGTGGGCTATTGTAAGGGATATTTACTTTCTGACTTTTTTCTTCCTCCTCTTCTGCTGGTAACTTGTGGAAATTGCTTAAAATCTTCATTAGTTTTAGAAATTTAGTCATAAACCTGCCAAGGGTGGACCAAATTGCTGTATGGTTGGTTTGTGAACTTAAAAGACTGTAAGTTCCTTTTTTCCCCCGTTTCCTACTCTATTTATCTTCTTCTTCTAAGCATTCTTTGTGCTTACTCTAGTGAGATTTCCCTATGAGACCTTGATTAGCTGAAAGGAAGGTTGATGTTTAGGTGTCATCAATAAGGTGCAGCTTGATCCTCCACCCAGAAAATGGCAAGGTGGTGGCATCATCCTCATACTTCTGTCCTCCAGGGATATGGAGGAGATAGCACAGGCTGCTGGAACAGAGCTGGAATTGCTGCTCCAGTGTTTGCCTGGAGCAGCAGGCAAACCAGCAGGTTGCTGCTGGTTGTTTGCAGTCCAACAGATGCTACAGGAAGACTGGAAGCAATGAGCAGATAAGAGAAACCTTCACATAATGTTAAAAATGCAGGATCTTGACAAAACGATCAGGTAAAATTAAAAAAAAATGTATTTTATAGGGGATGGAGGAGAAAACCTATGTAAAATTAAACAATAACAACAAAGGAGATACTAACCCTTCAGTAGCTTCAGAGCTCCAGGAGAGGATATTGTCTGGTCAGGATTGCCTTGTCATTTTCCTGCCCAGACACCATCCAGACTCTAGTCTTTATTCATAAAGATTTTTCTTGGGTATTTCCCTGGCAGCCTCAGCAGGTAGAGAAATCCCAGCCTTTGGTGCCTTCACTGCTTTGTGTGGGTACAGCATATGTTTATCTTGATAAACAAGGTGTGGTTTTTCACCAAGAGACTGCAAACAAATAACAGCAAAAGCCACACAGACAGTCTTTGTTCTTGGAAGGCTGACAGCCTCAGGGCAAACAAATATCTTCATCACACCATCAGTCTAGAGGATAACATGACCTCTCTGTGGTGAACAGGGAGATCATGCAGGTGAGAAGAGAATTCTCAGAAAACAAAACAAAACAAAAACAAAGCAAAGAGACAGTGAAAGATCAACTCTGGTTTTCTGGGTCATCCTCTGTGGCACACAAACTCTGCCTGGCACCAGCCTGAGAAGTTTAGGAGAAGCCACACAGTCGTCATCAGTGTAAAATGAGGAGGTTTTCACTTGACTTGCAACCTTAGTGAGGAATTTCCACGGGGCTGAGAATGAGTCTCCATCCGGGTTTGTATCAATCACACGCCTTCTGCAGAATGAATCAGGCCCATTGCATTTGGCAGTGGAAATTACTTCCCAAGTGGAGGCTGGACCAGGAAAAAAGAACTGCATGTAAGCATTTCATCACCTCCACCATTTAAAGGGAAGATTTCTGAAGGTAGTAGGAGTTGGACAAGAAAAATAGAGGAAGTTATAGCATGAAACAAAGGAACTGGTGTTCTACCCAGGTGTACAATCTCTGTCTGTCTTTTATCCCTTCTACTCCTACATTTCAACACTTGAATGCTGAAAAACCCATTTTGGTTTTAGTCACTTTTAAAAAGCGTGGGGAGCTCCTGGTCTCAGTGAGATGATATCTGAAGAGTTACTCACTTGTGCCCTTTTAGATGACATTGAGCATAAGGGACTTTTTGGGGAGTGGATAGAAGTGCCTCTTTGGGATCTCTGAAATTACAAAAGTTTAGTGAGCTTTTAAAAAATGTTTTGCCATGAAGGATCCATGAGGATGTTTTGATTCCCCAATTTGTCTTCAAACTATGGGGAGGTGTAGAGGGGATAGACTCGAAATAGCACCTCTGTCTGTGCCACACAGACAGGAACTTGCCAACTGCCTCCCCCTGCTCAGTGACTCCCATTGGAGCCCCCAAGACCCAGCCCGACAGCCTCAGGCTTTCCAGCCTCTGAAGATGGAGAGAAGCCTACAAAGCCTATTCCCTGTGTGCAGAATAGCCACTGCTCATTATGTGTTAGTGGTTAAGACTTTTTTTTGTTGTACAGTGCTTGATGTAACTAATCCCTGTTGTTACTCGGGAATTCAGGACTCCCTGAGCTGGGGTTGCCTCAGGGAGAAGGCTGAGCCTCATGCACCTCTCACCTGCCGAGCACCGGCAAAACCACATCAAAGGCGAGATAACGACTCTGCCCGAAACCATCGAGGATCCACAGGGAGTGATGAAGTCAAAGGGCCTGATGATTTCACTCCTTCGCCTCTTATGTCAGGTACTTTCCTCAGAGGAAACCGATCAGCTTCCTGTGTTTTTACTGTAAATTATATGCTGCAAAGAGGAAAGAGAGAATGAGACTAAGACAGATGGACAGATTAGGAGTGAACAGAAAAACGCAGGGGTGGTTTCCGTGCAGATAATCCCTTTCACTGCCACCTTTGTGGCTTCGTTGCCAAGGCATCCCCCAACTATGTAGCTGTGCAGAGAGGGTTAAAAACAACAGCGAACCTGAAATTTTGTCCACTGCTTAAACTGAAACTACTTTCAGGACTGAAAGTGCTCATTTCCTCCCCGTCCTTCCCCTGCCTCCTTACTTTTACTTTATTTAGTGCCTCGTCCTTCTATTTTGGTAATTGGCAAAGGAAGAGGAAAATTAATGTGAAAAATACTGGTGCTCGTCCAAGCAGAAGAAAAATTCCTGGGTATGTCATTGGAGCACAACTAGTCAGAGTTACTCTCACTGATAATTTCCACTTTTTCATCAAACCTCAACTTAAGGAGGAGCCAGGACATTTTTATTAACAAGATGTTCTAGGTTTCCATGCAAATAGAACATTGCTTGCAAAGTAAGTATTCAGCTAAAAATAGCTGTTTTCCATAGAAAAATATTTGGAAATTTTGAAGCAGCCCTCACTGTTTTAAGTCCATTTTGACAAACCCAAGAAGTGTAGCTGACTGAGACAGATAAACAGGAATGCTAATATAAAAAACCCCTCATATTCTAAGTGTGTGCATACCCTGAACAGTTCAACTTTCCCCTGAAGGAACTTAGACCCATACATATAATGACAATTTTAATATGTTTTAAGTACAAGCTGTGTTCATCCTCTACCTTATAATAATCAGATTACCTGGAAATAACACGCCCACTGCAGTGCTGGATCATCAGTCAAATTAATTACAGGTGCTTTTTTAATAAGGTCATCAGACTGTGACAGAGCTCTGTGTTTTGGTAGTCTCCCATCAGCCCAAAGGACTCTCCTCTGAAGCCCTGTGTGTGGAGACATTCCAGCTATGCTAGTACTTGGATACATGGATACCTGGGGTGGGCTAAGGGAGAGCTTACCTTAATTATGCATTTGTGACCATGCTTGATTAGCCCCATCTTTCCAAGCCCTCACAGCTGCAGTAGCTGCTCCTGCAACTCTTCCCACTGAAATGGGTTAAACTTTCTCAGCTTATGAAGTTTCAGTTCTGAGCAAAATGTTCATTCCAAGCCAAAACTACCTCCCTTGTCCCAAACTCTTCCTTCTTGGCTATGGAACTGAAAAACAGCTTTTTGCTGAGGTGATGCTCACACATGACAGCAGGAGAGCTGAACAAGCAGATGTAGAGAGTGCAGCACCCACCAGTACCAGCACAGATGGAAGCCTCCGTGTCCTTTGGCTGTGCTGCCTTACTGCTGCTGTCACACAGATTAAGAGAGGACTTAATACAGGAAACTCCCTTGGTAAAACCCATTGTCCCTTGTCTTATTTCTATATGCCCTGATAAACAGTCACTCCAACCCTTTCCCATAGCCCCCTTCTGGTACTGTGAGGCCACTATGGGTTCTCCCTGGAATGTTCTCCACACTGAACAGGTGCAACTCTCCCAGCATGTCCTCACAGCGAAGCTGCTCCAGCTGTCAGATCACCCTCATGGCCCTCCTCTAGACTCTCTCCAACAGGTCCATGCCCTTCTTGAGCTAAGGGCTCCAGAGCTGGATGCAGTACTCCAAGTGGGGGCACAGCCTTTCTGGTATACAGACCCCAAAGTGCTACCAGCTCAACATAAATTTCTGTATTTATTCTTGCAGCTTAGGAATGAAGCAGAAACCACTCAGGTTTCAGAAGACAGAAAGGTCTCAACATTCTTCCTGGTGGAGTGACAGCAGCAACCTGTGTCTGCTGGGTCCCACTGGCCCTGCATTCCCTGCATGCAGAATTCTCCAGTACTCCAAGATCTTTTGATGGGTAACCCCTTTCCACTCCTCCATTACTGTGTGATAAAAGCACCTCTATTTTTCTTGCTACAGTGTGCTTATGAGTAGGAGTTCTCTGATTTCTGTAGCAATCAGTTCATTCACTTTTAGACTTCAAAGAAAAAGAAAAGAAAGGAAGAACCAAAAAGGTGCCTCTATCCTGGGAGGGATCCATCCCAAAGGAGAATTGCTTCATGTGCCGAAGGCCTCAGCAGGTGGGGAATGAAATCAAAGTAAAGGAACAGTAATGGTGAACTCCAGCTTTGTTTAATGCTCCTCACTGGAAAGTTTTACTTCTCCCAGGGAAGGATTTTAACAGTCTGCTTTTAGAGCTTGTCTCTTTGCTACAGTTCAGCAACTTTCATCAAACATCCCATCTCAACAAAACATTGATTTGGGAGGTTTTGCAGCACACTGGGTGCTGGAGAAGGCTTTTTTTAAATCTTAGCTGAACCATGAATAAACACCACCTGACTGTGTTACCTACATGGGTACACAGGGAACTCTACAGTGAAGCAAAAAAAGAGACACAGGGCACACTTCTGAGACAAGAGCCAAATTTTTCCTCTGAATGGAATGCAGGAAAAATTAGGATATTCCTTCAGCTCAGTCACAAAGGCAACAAACCCAAAGGCAGAAATAACTGATGAGCTGTCTGAGCTTAGAAGATAGCAAGAAAGCTAATCACCTGCACTCCCAGTTGTCTGAACATTGCCCAAATGGGAAGTGGATGATGTGTTAGAGCATGGATCTGGAGAAGACAGAGAAGAAAGCAGACAGGTGGCTGACAAGTGATTTCCATTTCAGCTGCAAAGACAGCAGCACTTGATGGGTATTTAAGTTTTCTGTAGCAAAAACCACTCTGAGTTTTGTATATGTTACTGTCCAAAGAATCATCCACTGCTTTATTTTTCATTTGAAAGCTGCATGATCAACTGCAAGCCCAGAACTCATTGCGAAGTCTCTACTCCCTCCCAAGTGGCCAGATTTTTCAAAATGATCAAGGTGAAGCAAATTTTTGGGGCTGTTTTTAGCACTTCTGAAACAAAGATCACCTTGTTAAGTGGCCACCTTGAGATTTTAAAACCCTCACTGAGAATCTTACTTTATGCATGTGCATACAGATGAGGAATCAGATTAAAAGTGTATGTAAAGTGAATACATGATAATAGTGTATGCAGTTCCTGCTAGGAAATCACTTCTGTTTCAGGCAAGTGGGTGTATGATGATAGTTTTAAAATATTTTATTGATGATCTGTATATGTGAATATGTGTGGGTATATCTTTTGTATATATCTATACAGGAAGATGTTATCTGCCTCCTGTAAACAGCAAGAAGTGTCCCATCAGCACAAATGTAATGTGTGTAATCCTTTAGAGTTAACAGAGCAATAATGTTCTGTGGAGTTTCAGTGCAAACATTTCACAGAAGGTCTCACAGTAACTTGTTATTTGCCATAGAGTACTTCTTAGAAGATCCAGTAGAGAAGATGGTGCTTTAGAGCTATCAGCACAAGCATCTTAACACCTTCCCTTGGCATTTAGCCCCACTGCCCTCTTCTTGGAACAGGACCTTTGGAAAATGAAGGCAGCAGGTCCTGAGCACATCCCTTTGCACACTGGGGCAGCTGCGTTCAGATGCTTCAGAAGTTTCTTCATTGACAAATCAACCCAGCTCTTGGGCTGGTGTGACCCTACTGCGTGTCTCTGAAAAAAACAACTTCTCTTTCCAGACAACTGATGTCAGGGGTCAAACACACCGAAGAGGCCAATGAGCTGCAGGTGTCTGCAGGGCCCACAGAGGTGACAGGGAGTGGAGCCATCTTTCCATGGCCATCACAGCTCACCCCAGAGAAATCAATAGAGAAGCTAGAAGGCACTGGCCTCTGCAATGGGCAAAGTGAGAAATTAATAAAGGCAGACAAGCTGTCAAAGAGGATTTTTAGCAACCAGTACTCTTGTTAATCTTTTGACCTAGTTTCTGTCTATAGAAGGTCTATATAAGGAAGAATATTCTCCACTGAGCAAGCAGCTAATAAGCAGTGCCAGCATCTGAGAGTTTGGAGAGTATCCGTTCTCAGATTCAGTTATCTCTTCCTGGAAAAAAATAAAGCAACGAAAACAAATACTCTTCAAAAACAAATTTACTTCTAACAAAAGCTTTGCACCTTAGCAGTGCTGTGAGCTGGCACCATGGCCCCATTGGCACTGCCGTGTGTGCCCAGCTGTGGGTGAGCTTCCAGACCAACTTCACCAGAAAGGAAAATTCCTCCCATCAAATGACTGCAGCTTATTTTAATGGAATTACAGCAAACTTTCATCTCTTTGAACCGTGTGTATATACAAGTAATCAACAGTGCAGTCTTGAGAACAAATTTTTAATTTTCCCTTGTGGACTATTTCCTTTTTAAGGTTTAAAGCTGCTGACAGCCTTTAGTCTACGGTGTGTGTAGGCAGGACCAAGGTAGGCAGAAAAGCCCCTCACTTCAGCCAAAGTGATCACTCTTTAGTCACCACTTGTGACTTTGGGAGCCTTCCATTCCACTTGACCAATGTGAGAGATTTCAGGTCTTCCTTCTTCAGCCAGGCTTTGCTTTCCCTTTGACTGCCAGTAAGGTTGCAGGTGCTTAGCAAATTAGTATGTAGCTTGTCAATTTGGACTTCTAAAACCAGAGAACCTAGAACTATTGTCCAAATGTGATCATTTTTTGACAGCTCTTATCTCAGTACTTACATTCATTCTAGCTGGGTGCACATCAATAAATGGCACTGGTATTATTTCTAACTCACCCAGCTGAGAGCTACACAGATAGACCTTGTAAGAGGCATGAGATTATTTTTCATGTCATTGTCCTTCCAAGAGATGCTTCCTATGCTCTATTGTAAGAGATCACAGTGCTTTTTACCTATCTAGCAGGAGAGAAGTGTATCTGAAATTGTACAGAAGTAGCTTCCCTTCTGAGCAGCCTAAACCTTTTCTGTAGAAGACAGGGCAGAAACACCAGCTTGAAACAGGGTGTTCCTCAGGTGAGGGTGTTCTCAAGGCTATTGGGAGAAAGTGAAAACCCATTGTGTGGTGCTGCGGTTGGGACAAGGGAGATGGTTTGGTTCATTCATCATCTGGTGTCATTGATTCTGTAGCATTTTTGCTTCCTTCTTAGAAGATCACTTACAGAAGGCAGCTTTCCTTTTATATTGGTTTATAGAAACAATTGCAGAAAAAGTGGCCAAATATAGGTGTTCCCTGAGGGCACGAGGAATAGTGCAATGTAAGAGCTACTGACTGACATCCAGTAGTTAAAATCTTTTCTAGTCTTTCCTTTTCTCACATTAAATTCTTCTTGTCATGGAGAAGTCTCATAGAAAACATTATCTATCAGAATATCTCTAGCACATCAGGAGACAGCAGTCCCCTCAAGGATCTCTTCATTCCTGGGGATTTCCATTTTGCCTGTGTCAAAACCCAAGCACAGAAGCACTGAATGCCCAGTTCAATACATATAGAAAACCACTGCCAGTGACAAAAGCACATCTCTTTCCTCTGCCACTCCTATTGCTTTGTTCATTTGAGTGCTGGCACACATCCTCATCCCTCCCCTTCCAGGTGCAGGGACGGGGATGAGCTCAATATATAGATGAATGCTGCCTGGCTCCTTCCTACAGAGGCATTGTAGTAATTTCCGCTGAATATCCCCTATGAAAGAAAAAGAAAAACTCTAAAACTCGCTTCTTCTTTTTTTCCCCCTGCAATAGTGAACCCCAGGGGAAGGTATGAGACAATCACCTCCCCCCTCCCATTCATTCTGCATCATCTTGTAAAACGCAAGCTGCCTTGTAGGAGGCCCTCTGAGAGGAATCTGCCACAGGTGCTTGTAAAACTAACCACATTTTTCTTGCAGCTTTTGAACCATCTGTCTCATGGGTACATCAAAATCCCTTGACACAGCGTCCTTGCTGCAGCTACATGTAACCTCAAAGGAGGTTTACTGACTAGGGCCAGCAGAGGAGCCAGCCCCAGCTGTGCCACTGTATTTTGCTTCTCTCAAACCTTTCCCAACACCTGCCTGTTCATTAGTTCTTTAAAGTGCTTGGGCATTCTTATGGTTTTATGTCAAACTGCAAAATAAGAAATCTCCCCTGATTCTCAGGAAACCATACAAACCCACACCTCTGTCAGCTTGTCTGGAGTGTGTTTTCACTGTGTCCGCCTCAATTGGGTTGGGGGGGACTAATACAGTTCAAAAACAGAACTGACCCAGTGTTAGCTGAAAGGCAAACAAACCCCAAAACCTGACTTAGTGCTTTTGAACAGTAAAGATTGTTTTAGTTTTGACAAGCTTGAGATTACCTGCTTTTGGCTATACCTCTCAAGGCAAAGCAGAGATGCTGAGCCTTTTCCCATCATGTGGAGACCAGTCCTTGAGAAGTTTCCATCCCTCTTGTCTCCTCCAGTGGTGGATGGGGCTGGCAGTTCTGGTAGCCACCACAGGGACAAGCAAAAAGTTCTGCCTGATGCCTGTGCTTCATTCTCCCTAGAACCTACAGTCACATCTTCCCCTTGCACCATCCTCTTATTTAATGCCTCTTGCTCCAAGCCAAAACACTTTCTCTCCTTGTCTCATGAGGTTTCATTAACAGCTGCCAGTGGCCATTCCAGAGAGTCACAGCATTTCAGACTTTTCTGCTCTGCAGGGTCCAAGAGAGCACACTTTGATTTTGATTTCTCTTATTCTTTCCAGTGGTCTGAGACTCCAGGCAGCTGCTCTCCAGTACAGCCACACTCTCTGTTTGCCCAGACATTCCAGAGCCTCAGAGATGGAGCCTTGTTAGCAAAAGTGGTCAGCAGCTTAGTCATTGGAGAGAGAGAGATGCTGCCAGGGCATGAATCATGAAGCAGACAGAGATGTAAAATAAACTAGACAAACTTCTGAAAGTGTCTACCGCAAAATGAAGAGGAAAATACATAGGTAAGTGCCATTGGAGATATCTATAGCTGGATGAAAGTAACTCCCTTATGTCCTCCAAAGCCAGCAGCTGCTAAATAAAAAGGCTCTCTGCTCTCCCAGCTTTATCTGGGAGAGACCTGGAGCACAGACCTAGGGGTCATTTTGGTTAAGGGAAAACTCCTCATAGATATCTATCCCCTGCCCCCAGAGAGCTGCAACTGTGATTTACCTGTACTTTGTACCAAGGGAAAGCCTTGCACAATGGGAATGATTTTTTTCCAACCCCCAACGGGAGCTGAATGGCCTGGAAAGGAACTGGGTAGAGTTGACACCACAGGGAGGGTTAAAGGATGCAATAGATTCTAGGCTTCAGCAGCATCCCTAAAAGAGGAAGTATGAAGGAGCACGATGAAATATCGAGTGCATTGAGGCAGGAAGCCACAGATTAATTTGGTGTGCTCTTTACTTACCAACCCTAAGGGGTACCTCAGGAAAATAAACCCTTCCAAACATTTTAAACTAAATGAAAAGAACATTTGCTTTCTGCACTGCATGATTAAGTAATGGATCTCAATGTCACAGTGGGAACAGGGCTCCTATAGGAATTAGCTGACATAGGTGAGTGCCCACTATGTTTTGTCTACTGCTTACACTCTTTATCAAAGGATCTTGCACCTAATTACTGTGCTTGCAGGTGATGTGTGGGACTGGATGGGTCAATGGACTGTTTCAGTACAGAGCTCTGATTCATCACAGTGGCCAAAACCAGACAGGGGTGACCCATTTGACATTTTGTTAAGTGGCTCTTGACAAGCTGCATCTGCCAGCTCCAGGGTGGTTTTATTTACATAAGGAGCACACCTTTCCCGTGCCTATTACTGCTGCTGTTCCTAGCACAAAAATAAAATTGCAGCTCTCTATTTATCTAACTAATACTAAAAGGGCTGTTCTGCTGCAGGGTCCAGGTCATCAGCCCTTGAATTTCTAGACTTCTCTAATAGGTACACTATTCTCTAATAGTAATAGGTACTGCAAAACTGAGCCCAGGCAGGGAATTTTAACTTGGAATTTTCCTGAAATTATTATCAGGCATTTTACTACCCTTTCATTCAGTTTATGGCATTCTGATTTGTGCACACTATTTAATAATAATGATCTATTGAGGATAGCAGAAGATGGCTCAAATCCCAACTTAGTCAGAGAGGGAGATCATATCTGCAGTTATTATGGTGTGCACAACATTAATCAGCCAGTTAATGGATGATGAACAACATCTCCATCACTGACCTCATGTGTTGGCAAGAATCAAACCTGTCCTAAGTGTAAAAGCAATTAAACTTAGATCTGCCTAAACTACTGCTAAATCTTTACTTATTCCAGTCTTTTAGCACTTCCAAAAAGTTTTAACACTGAATGGCCTCAACCATTCAGGAAAATTTAACTAAAATTCATGAACTGGCTTGGACCAACTGAAAGTGTCTTTTCCAGTGAAATGATGATTCATTGAAACATTTTCTCCTAGCATTAGAGCCACAGCATTTCATGGAAGCCAGTTCTTTGCACAGAGAGATGGATATCACAACCAATTCTGCCGTAGGAGTGTTGAAAGGGCAGGCTGTGGGCTGTGCAACTGCCTAGGGCTTCTATGGTAACTTGAACACCCTCCTCTTCCTACTTTCAATTACTCTAACAGATTTATTGCTAATCAACTGCTTTATTCGGCAAGCTAGTTACTTAGGGTTCAACTTCCCTGATGAATCAGTTTCCTTAAGATTGGGATGTGCTTTGATTTGCACGTCCATCCTGCCTAGGGTGATTTTTTTTTTTTCCACCTGGCCGGTTTGCCGTCTTTTTACTCTGCACAGTCAGATGCAGGTCAGGCCAAATATTTAGATTTTAACGTTATTAAAAAAAAAAAAAAAAGAAAGAGAGGTAAAAAGTCTCAAAAGTTGCCTGTAGAAAATTCCCCTGGGCATGTAAAATTGCCATCCCAACCTCTGGTTTTAATCAGAAAGATGGTATCCAAATGAAGAATTTCCTGTATGAAATGATGCACAGTCACCAATGTCTGTCTGCTCCCCTTCTGGAGTACTCACCACAGGAGATGCTTGGCCTCTGCCTGTCTCCATCCCCAGTAACAGCATCACGAGGATGGGCACCTTCTACTCATGCCCAGGTCCCATGAAGCCTGGCCAAGATTTGTCCTGGCCATCTCCCTCTGCTGCTGCTCTCTGTTCTCCAAAGCAAGGGGATGAGAGGCAGCAATGGGGCTGGGTCTTCCCCGTTCTCCAAGCCATCACCACATCCTCTGCCTACATGGTGATTCACCCTTGGTTGCACAGTCCAGGTCCTGCACGTCACCCTGGTGTTAGCTCAGGTCATGTGGTCTCTGCTGTCCCCATTGCACAGACTTTATCTACAATCACCTCTTATTGTCTATTTCTCTTCAGTCCCCAGTCATATGTGTAAAATGTCCTGTACAACTCTGGACCATGACTATACAGCCTCTTCATCTTAGGTTTGCCCTCACATTCCTACCTTGGATCTCCATTCCTCTACCACTCTTGCAAGTGCTGCGGCAAGAAGCACAGACAGTGCCCTTTCCCTAGTAAGGCAGTTCATCTCTTGTTTAATTGGCAATGCACCAGTTCATCTCTGATGTGTGTCTGTACAGTGAACAGCAATGACCCTTTTTTGTGGCTCTACACTGCTTTTCCAGAGGAGCCCAGTCCATTCGGCAGCATTCCCAAGTGAAACTTAGTGCTGAGAGAATTAGTGAGCCCCTGCTCTAGACCACGTCACGGCAGACTTGTTTTAATGGAGAATATCCTTTCCATTCTAGTGGACCCACAGACTATATCTTTTAGCCACCCAGTCCCATACTGCTGCAATTCTCTGCTTCTCCTCCCAGTCTCCCTGCATTCCATCTACCTCATTTGCCTGCCAGTCCCTAACCCCTCTCCCCACATCTCTGTGCACCATCCAGCCCCTAGTGCAGAGGTGTCTCTTCAGGCAGCAAAACAAACCAATCACTTTCAAAGTGTGAAATTCCTTAAAATGACAGTAGGTAAATTCTCCCTGAATTACTAAATAACTGTTGTGCTGAGGATCTATTGACACTGAGAAACTACTAGTCATGAAAGTATTTATCCAGGCATTAGCTTTTTTATTTGGGTTGTAATGTTGCCATTTAAGAATAAGTTATATTCAGGAAAAAATTATCCTAGAAATGTGTCACAAAGCAAAAGTCCCTTCCTCCACCACCAAAGTGTAGCAAATGACGATCAAAGGGCTTGATTTTTTTCCCATAGTTTCAACCTGAATAAATACTTTGAATGAATGAAGTAGCATCAAGTTCCAAAACAAGGCGTCATTTCTATAGAAAAATTAAATCATTCTGTTTCCAAAATGCTGAACTTACATCTTTCAAGCTTATTATTTTTTTTTAATTTTCTGAAAAGTTTTATCAGAACGGCCATCTGTCCAAAAAAGAGTTTTCTTTTAACACCCCAGCAATTTTGAATGTGGGGTGGGGGATCCACTGCAATATTTCCAACTGGCATCAGGCCATTTTGGACTCAGGCTCAAGAGCCCCATAGTCCTAATATGGGAGCTGACTCAGACCTGCAGTTTGACTCTCACAGGTCACCTCCTGAGGGTGAGAGCTACCCTGATAAATATGTTTAGCTTGAAGGTCACTCTAAAGCTTGCAGTGGTCAGATATATCCACAGCAACCCTAAACATGCTACAGCACCCATAGCATTAATATTCCCTTGGTTTTGGTGAACCTGCCAGCATATACCTCTCACTTGTTAAGACTCTCTCCCATGCCCAGACTCCAGCTGGTCATGCAGAAATCCCTGTGGGTGCCTCAGAATACCAATCTCCAGAGTCTCTGCTCCTGTTGGTCCTCCTTTTCCCTCTGCCCAAAGCCAGATCTTCTCCCTGCAGGACCATCCCTCTTGCATCGGCACAGAAGGGCTTTACTGCCCACTACCAGTGTTGTTCCAGGTAACCAAGGGCACCTCCATAGCTTCAGGCTGGAAGATGAAGCACTAAAGACCAGAGAACCAGTGCTCCATCCTTTTGTTTCCTGTCAGACATTGCATCACCTGCTCAGGCTGCAGACTCACATGCTTGCTTTGCGATGCGTCTGTACAGAGTCCAAGACTGCACTTTTCCACCACATGCTGCAGCCACAACCCAAGCCAGGCTTTGTCAATGTGAAAACATGTGCTGATTACCCTGTCTAGCTGCTTATTGATGCTTTTGTGTCTCATTGCTAGTTTTTGGGCTTTGAGGTCTTTACATCTCTGCCTAAGTTGTCTTTTGGCAAGAACAATGCTCAAAGTACTATGGGTAGTATCAAACAACAACAACAATCACAGGCACAGATTAATGGTTGGGCCATGCTGTCCCACCTTCCCCAAAGATGAGTGAACGACCTATATTTGGCTTGTGGCTAACCTGTACCAGCTATATCACAGCTTCAGCCCCAGCCCTCCTGCTCCTCATATTGACTAATAATAACAACAACAACTTTGTGAGCTGTTTACCACCCACGTGTATCTAGCCCTGAAAAACCCCAAAGGAAATAACATGAGGTAACATGCTGCTTCTATTTATAAACAGAAAATTATGATTCCTCAGTAATAAAACAGATAGATGTTTATCTGCTATGGCAGAAATGTTGAGTCGAGTTTTTGAAATTCCAAACATGAAGTTTCCTTTCCTGGTGTCTAAGCTGTTTCATCTCTTTTCACAACCCACACCACCACCTCCTCTTTCTCATTATCTTCACCAGACTCCTTCCCTCATTCCTTGTCTTGCCTGACTTCATTTGAAGAGTCTGCTCTGGCTCAGTCAAGTTGAAAGGGACAATCCACAAGTGCCTGTGAAACTTTTCCTCAGCCCATGATGGTGTTTCCACAAGCTGAGTTCAGTGTAGAAACTCAGTGTACCTCTATCAATCTCACTTATCCATCTTTGCCTTTGGCAAAGGGTCTGGAAAAAGAAGCAAATCCCTGGAACTGAAATTAGTTAAACATCAGCATGATTCCTTGAGAGAAATGGCAGGGCTTCATGACTTGATGTCTTTGAACTGAAAGCTAGCTGTCTTTTAAAATTAAATCTCCTAATCCAGTCAAGTTTCCTGGTTCAGTTGTGCTCAAGAAGGTAATTTCTAAGAAATTCAGCAACAGAATTAGTACTGATGTATCTGAGATGACAGAATTGGCTCAGTAGATAGGACAGAGCCTTCAGAAATGTGTTCAGCAAAAACACACCCATTTGCTTATATAACACTAAGAATGTGTTATATTTCAAGGCAGATTTTCTAGTATATCTCTAGTAATGCCCATCCTTCATCTCACTCTTGTCTTCACTTCCTGCTATTTGACTGTCATGTACTCAATGTGGAAGCTCCTTCATGTGCTCAGCCCTTGCTGCACCGCACTCACATCCATGTGAGTGGCCTGAACTGGCAAGAGCTTGATGGGATCTGACTTCGAAATGTTCCAAGTTCTATGCAGTACTGGAAGACTCGGTTAATCAGTAAGAGAGAAGAACATCAGAATCTTAGCATTTTCCCAGATTCTTTAAATTCCTGACATATAAAATACCTGTGCCAAGCCTGCATCATCCATAAATCTCCTGCCATGGCAAAACGAAGCCTTGCTTTTTGTGTTTAAGACACTTATTCAAGGCTGAAGGTTTATAACAAGACCAATACAAGGGACAATCTGAGGTCCAATGCTCAGGAAACAAGGAGGGCAAATAAACCAAACTGTTTTAAATTAAAACATATTGTGAGCTCACATCGAGGAGAGAACTGTCTCTTTGCAACCAGGCCAAAGATATCAAAGACTTGCATTGTCGCCCATTTTAATACCAGCAGACAAAAGTGTATAGATAGCAATTGAAAGTGCTTAAATTCCATGCATTTTTTTTCCCAGACTGCATGAAACCTTCATAGTGAGACCCCTAAAAAGTAGGTGAAATGTGTGGTCTGGTCTGGAAACCATGAGCAATTCTGTGGTTTTGCTTGGGCTTGTCCTGAAACTAGTCCAAACCAGGCAGTTTCTTCTTGCTGAATTTTAGCTAAAGATTCTGAATTCATTCACACTTGAAACTGAGAGCGAAATTAAGGGGGCATGAACCCAAATAGTCTGAAAGTAGGTAAAAAGGGTTTGCATGAAACCACAGGTCAGATTTGCTGACAGGATTTAGTACCACTTTGAGTACATGGTGTATCCTGCTAACTCTCCAAACCATTGCTGCTTTATGGTGGAAAGACTCCTTGGCTACTTGTGCATTTTCAAGCTGTTATGGAAACACACAGGTAACCAAGTGCTGCTGTTTTCAAGGCAGGACCTTTGACCATTTGGCTCAGCTCTGATCAGATAGAAATTCATACCTAAGCTGGCAGGCCTCAGGTGTGGAGAAGTTTGGGAAAAAAAATATGGAGAATTCTGGGGAAAAAGTACAGAGGTTATATTGCCAGAAAAGCACCTCCTTTTTGGCACGGAGGTTCATATTGATGTGTTCTCTTCCAGGCAGGGTGAAAATTCTGCTTTTCCATCAGCAAAACCCACAATGACTTGAATACCCAAGGAAGTACTAAGGTACTTCTGTAAAGGCAACAAAGAAAGAAATAAAGGAATCTTTCAGGGGGTGGAATTCAAGAATGGATCAGATAAGATTTTTCAGAGTAAGCCTGCATAAATTGAGACTGACATTGCTAAGGTTCCTGGGTTACATTAATTCAAGAGAAGCTGAAGGAGAAATAATATGAATATCAATAGAAAGGCATAGAGCTTTTCTGTGCTTTGATTGGAATCAGAGACAGAAACACCAAATTTAATTCCATGGAGGGCAAACAATGCAGGTTTCATGGTGGATATATCTTTTCAGTGGAAAACAGTATTTCTTTGATAAAAGCTTTGAATATTTTTAGTGCAATTGTTCTAGTGAAAATACTGGCAGATGCAGTATTTTGTGTAACATTTACCTTTGCAGGGACAAAGAAGTATTGTCACTCAAGGCTGAATATTTTGACTTTGATTTTTCATTCTCCTGTGACTTGTATATTTTCTCTGGCTTATGTAAATGAACAGGCAGTTTTCCCAGTTGTGATCATGCCCTATTATCCGTGTCAGCTGTGTGACATTGTGATACCTTCATTTCCCTCTCCTGATGTTACTGCTCCTCCCTGGATGCTCCAGGCTGAGATGGCTCTTGATCCAGCTAGATGATGCCCTTTCATAATATCATTGCCCAATGCTATGGATTATGCTTATTAGGTGTCTGACTCCTTCAGAAGGGTGATGTCAAAAGGTAGGTGTGATGTTTTACAAGAACCACAGTGATTAACCTTCCAGTCCTTCACCTGCTAATGAGGCTCATGCTCCTAAATCAGAAGTGTCCCCAGTTATTTTCCCTGCCTTTAGTTTTCTGAAAGATGTCTAGACCAAACACTGTCTAGGCTGTTTCTATAATCCCTCTGTGATATGGGCTGGGGACATAAAAATTGCCAAACTGATTCACCCCACCTAACTCAGCTATTTTGAGCCAGGATGAATCACTTAGCAAGAAGGGCCATTGCCTGTTTTCAGAGTTGGTCTGGGGCGGCAAGACTCCTTTCATCACATTTATAAAACAACGTGCCTCTTGCCAACAAGTAGAGCTTGTGAGAAGCCAAACAATCCTGAAAATTGGCTGCAGAGAAATGCTCATCCAGAGCTGTAAATTAGCACAACTGTAAATTAGCATAATTGTAAATTGCATAAGGCTGGGCTCTGAATGGCTCTGTTTAGAAATGGTGATCACAGCTAAGCACTTCCTCTGCTCCAAGGAGGGAACTCACAACTTCTCATGATATCATGTTATAATTATTTGAGGCTAGAGAACAGCTACTGCTTGCTGGTAGGGTCTCTTTTCTTCCTCTACCATTGATTTTTTTGTGTGGATTTTGACAGGTCACTTAAGCTAGGTTGGCATGTCCTTGGCTGCAGCTTTTCTCCTAAACCATGGCACATTGACCCTGTAGAGGCCTGAGGATGTCTACAGGGAGCTTTATGGGCACCAGCACTTGAGGGTCCCCAGACCTGGGTACATGGCTGTGTTTAACAACTGACCATATATAGAACCACTTTCAGATTCTGATGCCTCATTACTTGTCTTTAACAGGGAGATGGAAGAGAAACCCCACCACTGACCTACCTTAAGTAGGTGCACTGAGGTTAAACCATCTCAGACTCTGAGGTGACCTAAGGTAGCTCTGCTACCCAAGACAGCTAACCCTTTCCCATATGCTACAATGGAAATTTAGCAAGTTCTTTCCTTCCTTGCACTCTAGGGATGGAAAAAAATAAACTTCTTCACAGGTTGCTGTGAAGAAGACTGACGGAACTTAATTATTTTGAGAAAGGTGAAGTTTTTCAGCTTGACAGAATTATAAATATACTTTCACCTCACATTCCTGCTCTTCCTGTGATGTTTAGGCCACATTTCAAGCAAGTTGTGACTTTAGCTTTTTCTTAGTTATTATTTCCCAATAGGGTTAAGTGTCTAAATGCCACACTAAACATACTATATGTCTGCCTCTTTTCTCGGGTGTGTCCAGAGACTTTAAGAACCATACCCAGCCTAGAAAGAGTAATGTCCTTTTCCTCCTCCCAATGAACTTAAATGAATGCCCCTTTTTCACTCTTAATGAATTTAAAAGTGGTACAATACTCTTCCTTTTGAATTTAAACTCCAGGGTCTGAATATATTTCTGGGTGTCTCAGGGTTACATTATGCTGCTTGAATCACACAGAAATGGCCTGATTTTCAGGAATTGATAAGGACTGGAAATTAAGATCCTTCCAGTGCTTTGTAACTTAGTAATTAGAGGTATCTGAAATCTCTGGATATGCCTAAATCATATTTTGATATTTCTTATATTTAAGCTATGTTATTAATCATCCCACTTCTTCCAGTTTTGTGACTCTTGTATTATCTTCTTCATCTCACTCTTGAGTCATTAATCAGAGCAAGAGGGGTTTAGTACCCAGAAAAGAGTTTTATGCTTGTATTGCCTCTTACCAGCAAATGCCACTGTAAAGTACCAAAGATTTTTCCAGCAAAGCAAGCAGCTCCCAGTAGAGGAGGATGCTACACGGAAGGAACTCTTACTGTTTTGGCAGACAATGACTGGTACTGAGCACTCTCTATCTGTACTCTATGACAAATCTAAAGAAGTTATTGCACTTTTAAAACTGTTCAATTTGTACAGCTTTATTACTGCCTTTTATTGTCTATCCTTAATGCCTCTGGTTTGCAACTGCATTTCAAAAGAGATGGATGGAGCGTATCACCTACACTATAAAAAGGTGATTTTCCCCCTATAGCAAATTTTCAGCTAATTTAATATCCCCATTCTTCTATTGCCTTACAAGGCTGAGTGATAAAATTCCTTTGAACAAGAAGGACAGTCACATAGTACAAATAAACACTATGTGGCTTCCCAAGGAGATAATACTATGCAATGGCAGCTCAAATCTTTCTTTTCTCATCTTATTTTCCTCCTGTCTGATGTCTATTTTTAGTCAGTAAATTTATTTGAGAAACAAAATGAGAAAAGAACATCGCCTATTCCTGGAAACCCCATGTTTCAGGACAGAAGGCTTGACTTGGATAAGAGATGCACAGCATCTCCCTCAAAAGACTGTTTTAAGGCAACAGCCTGCATTGTCCTCACACGGTGCTAGGAGTGTGATATCAGAGTGTCATTTATTTCATTCTGTGAGAAATCTTTGGGTCAGGATCACAGGAAAATATACAAGTTCTAATAGATATAATTTTTTTAATCCCCAATAAACAGTTTTGTTGAGCCTGGCTCAGGCTCCCCTCTGCCTCGGCTGGGGCTAAGAAGAGGAGCACAAACATTGTGCTGAAGTTCAACGTGAGAGAGTGATTCATCAGAGGAAAGTTAAAAACCTCTGACAACAAGGTGATTCATACCTGGAGTGCTAATGGCATTTTGTGGTAACCTCAATTTACTGATTTTGCATTTCCATATCAAGTGATTTAAAAGGAACTGCATGTGCTCCCATGGATTTTTTTGTGTGCATTCGGGTGCAACTCAGCTGAGGTTAAATATCCATAGTGGTATACATCCTCTCTTTGGCTACAAGAAGCCAAACAACATCTATCCAAGGATGCTTAATTTGGGGGAGTACTAGGAATCAATCCAGACAGTTAAGTACACATCCACCTTCTCTGAGCTCTTTTAGATCTTGAAAAGCTAAGGACAAGGTTCTGCAAAGCAAACAGCTTGGGTGCAAACATGAATGATGGTTTTGATGACAAAAGTCCTCAGTTCCAATTAAGGATGAAAGCAGAAACTTCTGCAGGCTTACATACACTCCACCCTCTGGTTTCAGCAGCAGCTGGGAACCCAGACAGCTCTGAAGAACTGGCCATCAGTATCTTACTGTAGAGTTTTTGGTTCTCACAGACTTCAGTCAAGGGTTATTCCCTTTAGTCACACAGAGGAGTTTTCAGTTCTTATCAAGTTTGTTTCCTTTCAGCGAAGGAGCAGACAAATAAATATTAACGAGCGCTGGGATAGTTTGTATTTTTCTGCTAAAGAGAGTCATTTACAAATTCTGTCAAGAAAGAATTAGAATTGCTGGTTTTGTGGTTCACTTGTTTTCTCCCTCCTTGTCTTATTATGCAAAGCTCTTTTCTTCGAGCACGTGCCCATGCAAATACAGGGCAAGCACCTGCTATTTAACCCTTTGAACTGGAGCTTGTGAGAACTGGTGCAGCGTTGGTCAGAAGGCGTGAAAGCCATGAACTACGCTCTGGAAGTCAGGCATAACCAGGCAGGTGGTGGTGTGAGAGGGTTTATGAGTGACGTTGTTAGGAACTAAAGGGTAGCAGAGCATGACTGAAGTTATGTTTGAAAGTGCATCACTGCATAGAAAGCAGGATATGCAACCATGGTCCTCCAAGAATACCTATTTATTTATTGCTGCTTATTTACTGCCAAAAAGAAATCTACAGAGGTATTCCCTTGTTCTGCAGTGTTATTATGTTTATGTCTGCCTTAACAGTAGGGTGGCTCATCTGAGCAGTATTTCACTTAATTTCAAGATATTTCACCATGAAAGTGGAATCACACATAGATCCTGCTGTCACCTGGACCAATCTTAGTTGTTTGTGGTCTCAGAGCAGCGCGTAGCATGACACCAGTGCATGAATCAATGCCCTTTGCTCCTGTACATTATTGTGCAATCTTCCCAACACATTTCCAACTCTCTCAACTCTATAGGTTTCCAGTGCTGTACTATTGGGCTAATCAAATTTAACTTAGAAAGTAAGAGGCCAGATTTCGATCTGTTTACATTCAGGATGTATTTGCCCTGTTTTCCCTCTATGGCCCACAATGATCTCTTTTCCTTTCATAGTCATCAACACTGGGCTATTTACTTCTTGGCTTACAAGCAAATTTAATATGGGTGTTATGTAGTTTGAAGACATGACCATGACATCCATGTGGAACCAAAAAAGCTTACAAGCTCACCATGATACCAAACATGGTGTGACATCCTCAGAGCTATGCCACTGTTATTCTGTCAAAAAACATTTTCCTTGCAGATGTAAGTACCTGTTCAGCCATGAACAAGAGATATTGAATCCTTTTTCAATACTAGTAGGTGCTGACAGTGAGAACTATTGCTGCTGTTGTCCAAAGTTTTGCATCTCTAAGGCAGGATCAGTGAGGATCCATTTCATTCAACCTGTCAAGCCTTAGCAACAGGTTTCCTGAGGAAAACCTGACCAAACCTGTTGCACTATTGTCTCCCCCTTAAGGAGAGGAGGCTGTTTCCCTCTGTCTCTGATTAAAATAGATTGTGTCTGTTTCCACGGTGATAAGAGATACTCTGAAAAACAGGATTTTGAAAATCTATAGATATCTTTGTAGTGCTGTGCTCTACTGATTTTATTAAAAGATAGTACTAAGTTGACAAGGCCCTTTAATATCAGGGGTGTAAAGAAGAATAAGCATAAAACAAAAATGCATTACCTCTGCTTTGGGAGTCATATAAGCCCAAATTTGAGAAAAGTGGAGAATTACATATAATAAATAACTACCTGCTTTTTGTTTTCTTCACAAGATATACCTTTTTGTTCTCTGCTGAAAGAAAGATGCAGAGCTACAGGGAATTTGATTTAGCCTCTCTGATGTCCTTGTATCAAATAATACTGATAGTCATTTTGATCATGTTACATGAGTTAAATGCTTCCATTGATAAGAATCAAAAGAGGATGCACATCCAACTGCTAACATTTTTATAAACATCCAAGCATCTTCAGAGCCAGGCTGGCCAGAAAGTCTGGAGCTGTCTGAAATAAAATATTCAGGGTTAGGGTAAAGGCTTTTCATGCTGGAATGAAGTAGGAATATATCCCGTTGAAGAAATCTCATGTGCTGTGAGAAACCCCAGAGCTGGGAGACGGTCCTGGGCTAGCACAGACAAGAGGTTTGAGGACAGGATAGAAATAAGTATTAATTCACTAGCTGCAAGGAAGGCAGGACAGGAAGATGAATGCAGCCACCCCATGTGGGTACATCCAACATCATGCTTTCAGCAGCTTGGTGTGATCACTTTCTTTCTGTGCCTCTACAGAGAACTGGCATCCTGCATCAGAGATGTCCTCCTGATGCATTTCCGTGAAAAACTTCATCAAAAACCTCACCCATCACTTCCAGGCATTCACAGGTAGGAGCTACAGGCATTAAACTCAAAGCCTAGGTCACCTCTGAACACAGAGCTCTTGAGGTGGCAGCTCTGGGATGCTACTGGGAATGAGAAGGTTGCTCCGTGTGACAGGAAGGCAGAGCTCTGGGGTGTTTACTGTACCAATTTCTAGCTGCACTGAGTAGAAAATGAAACCGAATTTGCATAGCTCTCTGTTTCACAGAGTGCCAGTGGTGGGGGAGGATGGGGACAGCAGATCTTCACCTTCTGACATCATAAACCTCCGGTGCAGCATATGAAGCTGTTGTGGCGAAATCCTTGATCAAGAACATGAAGCTCCTACCCCTCTTCTCAGCCCAGTCCTGCCTCACGCCCCCAGGTCCCTCTTTCTTTGTATTGCAAATGATGAAGT
Organism: Turnix velox; assembly: GCA_013400935.1. Lineage (NCBI taxonomy): Eukaryota > Metazoa > Chordata > Aves > Charadriiformes > Turnicidae > Turnix > Turnix velox. The sequence goes on along the minus strand of VZTY01035468.1, from coordinate 99,828 downwards.
TTTTTTTTTTCCAGATCACATGAGCCAGGATGAAGGGGGAATGAAGTGCCAGGAGCAGAGATGGTCTGCGACTTGAACCTGATCGAGGGGAGAGACAGAGCATACCCTGAGACCTATATAAGAATGTGCTCAGTACCAGAGCAAATGCTTTTTCAGGTGAAGGACTCTCATGAATCAGCCATGCATGTGAATGAAGACACCGCTTCAAGGAGGCTCAGAGCCACTAACAAAACTTATTTGTATTTCATCATCGCAACTCTTTTCGCATTACTTGTCTTTGCAGTGGCCACCATCATGGTCTTAGTCGTTCAGAGGACGGTAAGCAATTACTTACATTACTCTTTATCTTTCTTTTATTTTTTGTTTGGGTTTTTTCTCTTTTTTTTTTAACTGCTTTCCAAAATATATGTTGTGGCCAGAAAATCATATGCTGCCTCCTTCTATAAACACACACATGTGAATTAGGGGAGAGAAAAATGAAACAAGGAGTGAGTTAATAGAACTTTCCACCATTCTTCAGAGGCAACTTTAAATTCTAGCATGCAATTTCTACTCTGCAGAAGAAAGTGGAAAGCTCATAATCCAAGGTGTGAGCTGCACTCTGTCCTAACTAGTTAGAAGAGATGGGAGTGAAAGATAAGTTCTGCAGTGTCTGCTACCTTATGTCTCCTGTTGCTTCCACAAAGAGCAACCACTGTTTAAGATGATGTGATATTGCCTGGTTGTGTCAAAGTGTATTACTCTGAAATATTGATAAATTTTAGCAATGGACATCACACAAGACAATGCTATGTATTACACAGTGTGGTGCTGTCTACTGGAATGCACCATGATGTGGTGAAGCAGAGCTCTCCACCACCAAGAGCACTGGTGGGGGCAAAGGAGCTCACTGCTGCTCTCTTTTTAGTTGCTTCTCTCCTTGGGTGTGATTTTTAATGCAAAAGTAGAGTTTTAGCAAGGATGGCTGAAGGATTAAGTGAGGCAAGGTCTGACAAAAACAACAGCTCTCTCAGCCTCCAGACATGTTTTTCTTTCTAAAAATAAATAGGATTGCTCTCAGATGAATCTGAGGTTGAATGGGGAATCAGTGAGACATTTACAGCCAGGGCAGAAGTACAGGTGGTGGTAAATATTAAAAGTGCGTTTCTGATCTTGCCAGGAGCATTGCCATGAACTTTACTGTGGCAAAATGACAAGTTAGATGTTTTATAGGCTTTGAAATCTTATTGCAAAAATCAAAGTGTTGCAGAACCTTCACTACTATTCATAAAATGAAGCACCAATGCAGGGCTGCTGGAGGAAGTTGTCCATGGACAACAAAAGCTTTCAGCTCTATATTTTCTTAAATTAAATTTACCCTGTGCAATTTGTGTGTTTGTGCCTGCACATTAGCCGGAAACTAAATAAAGGCTTGGTTGATACATCTTTCAGTAGGACCAGAGAGGAATCATTTACCTGTAATCAGCATTCTTCCAAAAAATGAAGAAATTTGGGCACAGTTAGGATGTGATTTGGGAGTTTTCAAGTGATAAATAGAGGGATATTAAGGTAGATCTTTAAAATAACAACCTGGGTAATTACAGAATTGCCTCAGATTTCCTATATAGGGATGCTTCCATTTGTACTTACTATGAAAGTAGGCATTAAATTATCTCTACAGAATAGATGTACATTAGTTGCCAGAGGAACAATATTACTGAAAGAGTCAAGGTTTTCATTTAAAAGAGTAACGACATTATTGCAGCTGCTTTGAAAATGAGCTTGGCTGAAGGAGAAAGCAGGAAGCTGAGGTGTGTGAGAAACAGAAATAAAATCAAGAAGCAGCTTTGTACTGTGAATTCGGCAGTAGAAATGTAACTTCTGTTCTTGTTCTCGGGGAGCTGAAAGACCCTCAGTTCAAAGACAGCATAATCATTCTCCGTCCATGACTTATTTTGAATTTCCATACCAGGGACAAGACCTTGTTCCAAAAACACTTTAGCTCCTGGTCCTACTGTCAGCATAAGGCAAGGCATAACATTACAGTTGTGGCTGGACCAAGCATCTTGTGGTATTGATTTCAGAAGCTCCACAACAGGAGGGCTGGGGTTTTCTTGTGCTTGGAGCCCAGTGTCTGTGGAGTCCTACTGTTGTAAGGAGTAGAGTATAATTCAGTAGAAGTCATTCTTTTCTCTGTAACTTCTCAAGAGAACCAGTCTCTTGAGATAATCTGGTTTTTTCTCTAGATATTGTCAGGTGGATTATATGAGAGATTCCTGTCCACAGGAGCAATGATCTTCCTGCACTACCTATGCTGAGCTGAGATAGAAATCTTTTATTTTTTCTGTTCAAAGGAGTTTTAGAGGGTCTTAGGAACAATGCAGACCAATATCTTGAGTACTACTGCATTAAGAGGAGGCTTTTGGTGTTAAACAGATTACTCAGTCCCCTAACCCTACTTGCAGGAACATGGAGGATTTTGAGTGATAAGGATGTACATGGAGGTTGTTTTCTTGTCTTCCTTTTGATGAATTTACACTTGCCATCTTAAGATGGAGAGAAATGCATTGTGAAGGAATGACTGAACTGTGCAGAAATAAAACTGTGATTTCAAAGCTGCTTCTCACTATACCTAACACCACCTCAAATACACATTATCCCCCTGCACCCCACATGTTCCAGCACCCCAAGAAATTTTATTTATGTTTTCAAGAAGGGAAGCACAGCACACTAGTGTCAGGGCTGGAAATTGTCAATTTTTTTGAACTAAACTGTGTTTTTAGGAAGTAACTACATGCAGTGCTGAAGTCAGTTTGTTTTTCTCAGCTTTCATCTGCAGAAATCCATGGCTTAAGGCCATTCACTTGTCCTGATCTTTCACAAGTGACTTCATTTTTCTCTGGAGTAAGAGCAATCTCTGTATAGTGGTCTGTAGCCTTGATTTCTTCTTCTTAATACCTTTATAAGAGTATTGAAAATGCCAGCCTTCTGTCTGCTGCACTTCACTGCTACTGTCTCTATCATCTTTGTAGTATTTATGTATATAGAGAGATGGATGTAGTCAGTGAAAGAGTATGGCACAGAAAGGATTAGACACATTTTAAGACACCCACTAGACCATCTACTTCTACGAACAAATTTTGCCTGAATACCTAAAGTCCATAATCTGGGATGGTCCATCACTGCTCTGGATTTTGTAGTCTTCCCATTTCTAAGTTCTGAAGCCAGTGGACAAATCTTTTCAGCAAAGCGAAGGCACTGATGTGTCAAAGGCTAAGTCAGTGTGGGTATTTATATTTGCTGATCTAGTCTTCAAGGATGCTGGATTTAAAAAAAAACCGTTAAAACCCTTTAGCACGGAGACTGCCATAACCGGAGATCGCTCCTACGGCGTCCATCAGCATGTTCCTTGCACTGTCCGATGGGTGATTCGGATCTGCTTGAAAACAATCCAGCCACGGGCTGCCCCAATCGGTGCCTATTGGCCCCCTCTGGTGGACAACTCTGACAGAAAAAAAAATAAATTAAAAAACCAACCAAACAATAACAAACGATGAAAATCGCCCCTGAAAACAAATTTCCCCCTTGTTGAAGATTAGAGGAAAACCACTGAGACATTTCAGAAGCAAACTGCACTGTTCCAGCTCTTGCCATGGTTTGTCTGCACGGTTACAGCCACGTCTTCTCTAGAGGTGTCATTTTAATAAGTCTTGTCAGTTCTGGAAAAATTGAATTTCACACGGGGCTGTGTTTCCTGTGATGCTCATTATCAGATCAGCCGCGGGGATAGCGATTTGTTCTCACAACTTGTTTCTACCTTTGGTTCTTGGCCATCTACCCAAAGTGCCACTGCCTGCCTCCTCTCTCACCCGAGGGCAGGCAATGATAGTTCAGGACTAAGCAGAAACCCAGGGAAGCCTCAAGGTTTTGTTTTTCCCAATTGCAAAACTCCTTGGAGGACAGCAGTCCAGTATGCTCATCCCTGCAGAGCTGCTCTGCAGACAAGCTCTTCAAATAGCCCTGGATCTATTGAAGATAACCCCAGGCCATTTTCTGAGGGATTGTAGTTTCAAGATTTGTTTTCTTGGATTTTCAAGAAGTGGTTACGTACCTTGGAGGCCACTGGTTAAATGCATATTCACAGTTCTGATAAAGGACATTATAATGACCTTCTAGCAGCACCAGCTTGTCTCAGCTGGGGAAAATTTCTTGTAAAATAATTAAGGTAAAGCAGGAAGAAATTACTTTCCCCTGATTGTTATTTTCTCTAATGAAGCAAACTCAAATTATATGCTGAATAGAGACTGAAATATTCCATCCTCAGCACCCAGATCACTCTAGACAGGGTGAAATTTCTTGGCATGAATTCTTCCTGAGCTGGCTCTGTAGAATTTAATCTCCTTGGACTCCTACGGTGTGCCTCTTCACATTCCAAATCACAGCACTGCATGCAATACTTTTTGCTATTAGAAAAGAAAGAGGCAATGCCAGTAGTATTTCAAGACCAGCTCTAAAGCCTTGCTTGAATATCTACTCAATTGTCACTGAAATAAATTGCATTAGTATCTGTTTTCACCCACTGGGAGACTTCTCAGGTGACAATATAATGCACTAGTACATTTCAATTTTCTTTCTGTTGCCCTGACTACCAAGCAAGATGTGAGCCATCAGCCCTGTCCTATGTCCTGTATCTGAGGGTGAGCAGCAAGGTGAACACCTCACCACTGACAATGTTTCAACTGCTTTACCAAACACCTTTCTACCAAGCAAAAGATGTCCTTCATTTTCCACAGAGGGCAGAAATGTTTATATGTTGCACTGAAAAGTAACTCCCTGTGCAAGGGTCCAGATGGCAGAAGGGACACTTGGGAGAGTTTTCAGCAGAAGCTGTTCTTAGTCCTAGGGGCTGTGATGTGGGATCCATGGAATCCATGAGAGTTTGGGATGGAGGATGTGTGTAGGGGACCAAAAACTTGCAAAGCTTATGCTTATGTTTTAAGACCATTATGGATGTAGCTGCCTCCCACCACATACATGGTCTGCCTCATTTCTCCATGGATATTATTAGATCTTCTCCCAAAACTGGTACCAGCTTCCTAAATTTCTTCTTCTTGGATGTGCTAAATTGGTCCTGGCCTTGTTAGCTCACAGTTAGTCCAAGTAATTGTTATCTAGGTAAGAGGAGTAATTTTAGACTAGACTGAGCAAAGTATACTCCCCAATACTGAAGCCACTGTGGGACTCCTGGTGTGAATATGTGAAGGGGTGTAACAAAGTGTTTCCAGCTTTGAGGCACTCTCAGTGCCTTTCCTTGGCTGTTGGGAGAATTTGTTTGCTCCTTGAGGGTATTGCTGGGTGTTGATGAGCTGTCAGTGACTTTACTGGTGTGGAAGCAACAGGCAAACAGGCACAGGCATCAGCGTTTTATGTCTGAATGGCATAGAGACATGTTAAAGCAGAAGAAACACAACAGAAGTTGCCTACCACACTTGGAGCACATATACTGGGCAGTTTTCATGCCATATTAATTGAGGACAAGTTCCCATGGCATTTTGACCCTTGGGTTTGCATCCCAGCAAGATGAAGGAAGATAGGTGAAGCAAGACAACATCGTTGCTGTCAAACACATGTTGGGGCTCTAAAACTCTTACTTTCATCCAGCAAATGGCTTCCAAGGGATGGGCACTCAAGGGAGCACAGTCCCACTCTACCCCACTCTCTCCAATCTTTGAAAGCCACGGAATGAGGTATTTCAGGGCTTGTGCCTCCAAAACATTCCAAACAAAATCTTCACACATCTAGCACAGGGAGAGTTGCTGGTTGTGTCAGGAGTGCAAGTTTTCTATGCTATAAAATATAGACAACAATGAGAGGTGACTGAGGGTGATACCTGGATGAATGCAGAGACATTACTGGAGCTCTTTGCTCCACAGCAACCCCTCTCTGACCTATCAGGATCTATTGGAGACTTATGTCCTGTAGCACCTTTCACTGGATTCCGTGCATCAGGCTGTGTATTGCCCTCATGGCATACAGTGGAAATTCTTAAGATTCGCTTTTAAAGGTTGAATGCATGTATGGCCCCAGAATAGTGATTCCCTTCTCTTGCTTCTCTTTCAGACAGCTGATCCTGCCATGGAGAGCATTGCAAAACCTATCAGGACAGGTAAGACAACTAAACTGACTTTACACACCACTTGTCTTGCCTGTAATGATGAAGGGATTGGAGCACCTCCCTTACGAGGAACAGCTGAAGGAGCTGGGTCTCTTTACCTTGGAGAAGAGGAGACTGAGGGGTTAGTTCATTAATGTCTAGAAATATCTAAAGGGTGAGTGTCAGGAGGATGAAGCCAGGCTCTTCTCAGGGACGTCCAGTGATAGAACTCAGGGTAATGGGTGCAAGCTGCAACACAGAAGGCTCCACAGAAATATAAGAAAATACTTTTCTACACTGAGGGTGACAGAACACCGGAACAGGATGCCTAGAGAGGTTGTGGAGTCTCCTTCTCTGGAGACATTCAAACCCCAGCTGGATGCCTTCCTATGGGACCTGATTTGGGTGTTCCTGCTCTGGCAGGGGGATTGGACTCTTGAGGTCCCTTCCAATCCCTGATACTCTATGATTCTGTAATCTTAACATTTCATGTAAAATCTCTTCTTGATGAAAAGTCAACGTAAAGGAAAAAAAAAAAAAAAAGAGAGAAAAAAAAAAGAACAAAAAGAAGAAGATAAAAGTTTTCAAACTACGCAGTACCTCCGGAAATGGGCTCGTGGCTGAGGAAATGACAAGCATGTCTGAATCTGCCCTGAGGTATCTCTGCAAGGGAGCCTTTTTGCCAGAGGATGTGCTCATCATGCTGACTGTTAGGTCTGATGTTAAGGGCTGGCTCTTGCATGTGTGGGTGTAATATCCCCATCTTCACAAGGCACGGGTGAAAATGTGTTGGCAGGTATTTCAAAACAACTGAGCATCCTCTTGTGCTCTTCTGGCCTGGAGCAGTCATGTGTTTCCTGCTGGTTTGTGGGGAGAATGAACGGGAGAAAGGAGAACAATAGCAAAAGGCAGAGAGCAAGGAATTAAGGCTGGTAGTGCATGAGCACAGGGAGTCCAGAATAGGAAGAAACAGTCTAACTAGCCTATCAGAGACAGTGTACCGAAATTCTACATTTCCTTAGGATAGATCAGGAGAAGCACAATTTTATTTCATTAACATTACCTCCCTGCTTGCATGGCCCTTAACATGAATTATTTTGAGTTCTTGCAAAAAGTTCACACTCTGTCCTACAGGACAGGGAACACCATCATCTCACACTCTGTATGTGGGAAAAACACAATGTTCATCTGGAAGCATTTGCAGAATGGGAAATTGAAGTTCAAAGTCCAGAGAATCCTAATCATAGAACCACGTTTTCTGCAGCTGCATTTTTGGACACAAGTGATACAATTTGGGCAATGCATACTTTATCCTGGATTACTTTTGAATCTAGGATTCTTCAGTATGGGGCTTTTTTTAACCCACAAGTCTCAAAGTAGTCCCTGCCTTCCTGAGTAATTCCCATTCTGACTAAGGATTTTTTGTGTGTGTGTGTTTTATGATCCCTAGGAAGATTTTCTTCTAGAAAATGTCTAGAGATTTTTCCTAGGACATCCTAAGCACATAATGCTTTTTTCTTATAAACCTACGTAACTCTTTGAGTCTTTCTATGTCCTTCTTATGTCTGGTGTGTTCTAAATGGTGCCCAAAAAGGAGTTTTGCAAACCTAACAGCCTCCTGTAGAACAGGATAATCTCAGAGAAGTCACCGGTTTTCAGGGCTGAGTTTTATCACCAGTTGGGAGAACATGGTGAAAGCTGCTGATATGGAGTCTTGGCAAAGTATGAGTGACATTGGTATTCCAAGGGCAGGGAAGAGAGTTCTCAGTGATTTTTAAGTGCAGTGAAATCTATCTATACATGCATCTTTTTTTTTTTTTAAGTTTCATATCAGGTAACCCATGCTAATTGATTTTTCTCCTCAACAACAACTGGCAGATGCCAGATAGGAGTAATGCAGAAGATTCTGTTTCATTAGCCAGAAACTTTTCTTCCTCTGGGCCAATGTCAATTACAGGCACCCTCTTACTCAATGTCCTACTGCAAAGTCTGAGATGATGCCATTAGTGAAAGGTAAAGGAGGGAAAGGCAGAGAAACCTCTCAAGTCAGGAAGAGTTGCTGAAAGCTGTTTGCCATGGGGGTGAGCACTCGACCAGCCCATCTCTCATTGCCTATCACTCCCCACTGTGCATTTCTGGCAAGGTAATGGAGCATTAAATTGGAACGAAATCACACTGGCCTTGTATTTATCTCTCAAAATGCACAAAATGGGGCTAATTGATTGATATATCCCAGTGGGTAATTTACAGAGAGCCCCTCAGCAGGGAGCTGTGTCACAGGCTGCCAGGTATCCCTTGCAGACTCCTGAGCAGGGAAGTTCCCATCCTGAAGCTGCAGAGCAGCAAGAAACAGAGACATAAGAAATATTCCAGGATGGGGACTGTGGTGAGGCTTCAGTTGCTGTGGATTTAGACTTCTATCTGTGTCTGCCTCTAAGGGAGCCCAGATGTTGTTAGTGTTATGTAGAATCATAGAATGGAACCTTAAAGATCATTGGGATGTATTTCATACCCAGCTTGTTCACAGCAGGGCTTTGAAGACCAGCATTGTGTAAAATGAGCAAGGAAGGAAAAAAATGAGTATTGCCAACCTTCAGGGTTGGTGCTCAGCCTTGGTCCAACCCCACACAGGTACCAATGGGGAGAGTGGAGGTACCTCATGCAAAACATCTTGGAAGTGCTGGTGGGGAATGCAGGACTGTGACAGTGGGAATGGCTGGGACACAGGCACAGACCATGCTGTAATGCAAATGGACTGTGGCCCAGACACAGCTACTTCTCTGAATTAATTTTGTGGTATTAAACAAGGGAAAACACAATGATTTAATTTAGATTTCCAATGACATTATATTCTATTATTAGCTAAACACCAGTGGGTACTAAAGGAGATTTATAGAAGGTTTAGGTCCCTGACTCAGCTGTCAGTCCTCAATGGATGGGTTTGCAGGAACGCACAAGCCATAGCTGAGCACGATGCAATGTCAGCTAATTAAATGTTGCTGTAAAAAATGGGATCAATCTCCTCACAAGGCCTGTGATGTTGTTGGTGGAGTATCCGAGTAACAGCAGGAAAGAGCTAAATTCATCATGAACTAAATATTTGTGAAACATTCTTTCTGTGGAATTATTCCTCTGTGGAAACTCTTCCACATTTCCTATACATCAGATCACACATTAACTAGGAAACGAGAGGTGTTATTGCAAGATTTTTAGGTTTTTTTTAGAGACACAGAGAACTTCATGATCTAGTGGGAGGTGTCCCCATGGCAGGGGAGTTTGAACTATATGATCTTTCAGGTCCTTTCCAATCCAAACCATTTTATGATTCTATGATCTGCCAACAGCTAGAGAGATTCAGTCCTCTTCATCTCTTTGCTCTCCTCTCTGTGCTTCATTTCCCCACATATGTTGTAGTGCCAGATAGCTTTCTATGTTATTTTGAGCGACAAAGAATTGGTACCAAAATCTCTTCTCATTTATAAAAGGAAAAATCTGCACATATACAGTAAATGCTGTTTAGGCCCACAAGAAAGCTGGGGAGGGGCTCTTAGCCAGAGCATGTAGCAAGAGGACAAGGGGCAATGGTTTTAAATTAGAGCAGGGCAGGTTTAGATTGGACAACAGGAAGAAGTTATTCACCATGAGAGTGGTGAGACACAGGTTGCCAGAGAGATAGTGAAACCCCATCCCTGGAAATATTCAAGGCCAGGCTTGATGAACAACCTGATGTTCCAGCTCATTGCAGGAGGCTTGGACCTTGGAAAGTCCCTTCCCACTCTTTGAGTCTATAATTCTTTAAATGATGCTGAAGCCAGTGCAGCAAGGAAGACTTTCCAGATCAGCACTATCTCCAAGTGCAGTTTGGCTTTCTGCTGTTAAATCTAGTCTATTCCAGCCTGGAATTGTCACAGCACAACACTAATGAAAGTGCTGGATTGTCATAAGCGCTGTGATGTTGGGTTCTTCAGAAATGGATATTTCTTGTTTAGCCCATATAAATTTTTGCATTCCAAGCTTCAGGATGTGTATGTGTCCATGCACATAGATGTGACTATGAAAAGTTCTGTCCACACTTGGTAGGTCAGGGCAGATAAGCAAATTTCTCAGTTTGAAAAATTCTGGCAAAACTGAGCTTGCAAATATTAGAAAGTATGAACAGACAGCCTCCTGTGCAAGCATCCGGAGGAAACTGCAGTGAGACTGATTCCAGTTAGTCATAACAGGGGCTGCTTGCTTCTTTAATTAATATGGTATGGCTGGAAAATTCTGAATTTTCTATCTTCTATCTCTCCAATACTTTAAATGCAAGTTGCAGATGATTATATAAAGAGAGAGGAATAGCTCATGAAGTTCTGTTGCCTGTGCTATACTGATGAGCAGACTGGGAACTTGCAATATTTTGGCAGTAGTCAGGTATGCGATGAAGAGCACATAAAAGTTCTTTCTAAATCTGCAAATAACAAAAAGTTTACATCCTTGGAAAGAGGTAACATTGAGTTCAGTCACCTTCCAATGCACAGGACCAGAGTGATTGTCCTTGGGGCTTTTTGTACCAAAGATGTGACAGGTACAGCTAGAAGCAGAGTTCAACTCTGACATTGTGCCCAGGAGAGGACATCACCCAGCATCCCTCACTCAGCTGGGAGCTGAGAGTTAAAAATGGCTATGAGGGCTTCAGACAGTAGCTGCTGAAGAACAGAATTAAGCAAGTTCTGCTAACTCCAGCACGCCAACAGAGATGTATTAAATCACCTTGCCTAATTTTATAAGCATTTAAATCCATGGGGAGTGAGGAGGAATGTGAAACTCTTAATTTCCTGATAGTACTTCTTTAGTCTGTAAAATAAGTTCAGGTTTTTGACCTGCTCCTGTGCCTGTCCAGAGTCAGCTCCAAGCTGGCTGCAGTGCCATGCACAATGCAGAGGAACCTCACAGTAAGACTGGTACTAGGACAAGCATCAGAAGCCCCATTTGAGGGGCTTCCAAGTCTGGATAGCAGCATTTGGCACTCTGGCATAACATTTTCAGCTCCTAAGACTCTTTCCTCATCAGCAGCCTTTCTTTAGGCAGCCTGATCTACTACCCCCATGCATCACATCAGCCAATGAAACCAGGGCAGGTTCTTGAGCACTTAGTCTCAAAAATGGACTTTTTATTTTCCTCCTTCTCTCAGTATTTTTAAGCTCACATAATCCTATTGACTTCTGTGGGATAACTTCTGATTTACACTGCTCCTAGTCAAAGCCAATTAGGAGACAGGATAGAACATGTCCATTGATCAGTGCTGGAACACTAGTAGTTTTGGTCTCTCCTGGCTTCTGCTTAAATGTTCCAGACAAAAGAGTTAGCTTGAGAAGTAAAACTAGAAAACAGTTATAATCTGCTTCAGCAGAGTGAGAACCGGAAATGTCTCTATAGAATGAATTTTTTTTCCCATAGATTGCTTTCTCAGAAATACAGCTGTTGTCAGAAAATGAATGGTTCAAACACGCACTCACACATTAAAAAAAGAAACATCTTACTAGCATCAATAATTGTTAAGTATGGTCCCGGAAATGCAAAGTGCAGCTAACTTAGTGAGGGGCAGATTTTGAGAGATGCCAGTAATACCCTGAGACTGATGGGACTCCCAACAGCACACAGCTTGTTCTGTGCTGGTGCAGGTCTTAGCAAATATTCCAGCTTCAAAACTCTGCTTGAATACCAGGGGATTTTCTGCTTTAGAGGGTGAACCCCCGAAATCATCATAACTTCATAAACCCCCTAAATGCCACTGTGTTTCTGCAAAAGTACCCTCCATTCTTGCAGGACACCTGTAACCTGAGTGGGCTCAGATCACTGCATTAGCAGAAGATGCTGCCACAACTGTAACAGCTTTAGCATGAAATAAGGTCCAGAAGGGTTTCCTTCTGTCCTGTGCTATCTCAGCATGTCTCTGTAGTGTCTGTGTGCTCACTAAAACACTTCAGTGACATGACTAAACATCAGGAAAGCAGGTTTTGGTATTTCTTTGGGGATTTCCAAGTGCAGCCAGGGGACTTCAGTACAAGACTTACTCATTCCTGGAGTGCAGCAAGTACCTACATCCCTCAAAAGTGTTGCAACTCCTGAAATCAGAGAAAGGTTGCAGTTCATTCCAGACATGCACAGCTCTTTTTTCCAACAGTGAATGCAATGGATGCAGTGTTACCAATCACTATGCATGGGCACTTGCGTGTGGGACCAGCTTCTCCTGGATTTATTCATCCTCATGACCAAGGAGAAATCAAGCCATGCAGATACTCAAGGCTCTGGAGATTTGAGTCTCTTTTTTGTGCCCTTATTTTCAGGCATTGCATAGAGACTTAAGATCCTTGTCTCACTCTGCATTTAGTAGACTCACTGCTTCTGCAAGAAACAAGAAATATACCTTCTGATCTCATGGAGTCGTATCAATAATTAGAAGAACTCAATTTTGTTCTTTTACTGGTCCTTCAGAGACCATTGTAGGTTTCTGAGAGACTCTTACAGCAATTTTCTATACTGATTCACAGGAAAACTTAAGTGAATTGTGTATCCTGGGAGATGGGAGTATAATTTGGTAAAGTTTTAATGAGACTCCTTCCTACTTAATTCCTGGCATTCAGATGTAGAATAAAACACAGGAGATTCCCAGTCCCTCATCAAAGCTCCTGTGCACATCCCTTCCACTACAGCAGGACCAGGAGATGTATAGGAGAACAAAATGCAGTGAGAAACAGCCCTTCACCTGTGTCATGGTTTAAGCCCATGGTCACACACTCCCTCCAGCTAGGATGGGGGAGAGAATCAGGGAAGCAAAAGCAAGGAAGAACTTGTAGATTGAGATAAAGACAATTTAATAGGTATTAAAGTTGCACATGCAAGCAAATCAAAACAATTAATTCCCTGCTTCCTACCAGCAGGCAGGTGTTCAGGAAGGCAGGAAACACTGTGCTCTACCACCCATAGTGTTTATTTCTCAAAAGAAACACTGTAACTCCAAATGTCCCCTCCTATGGCTTTATACATTGAGTAGGATGTCACACGGTGTGCAGTGTCCTTTTGGGTAGTTGCAGTCAGCTATCCCAGTTGTGCCCACTCTCTTCTTGTGGTGTGAGAAGCAGAAAAGGCTTTGACTGCCCAACAACAGGCAAAATCATCTCAAATCCAAAACACAGCACTATACCAGCTGCCAGCAAGAAAACTCAATCTCATCCCAGCTGAAACCATGACAACCTGTCTGTATATGCACTGGGATATATGCTATTTTCCAGAATCTGTATCTTGCCTGTGCATCCATATGCCTGTGGGCTGCACAAGCTCTGCTCTCTAAAAGCACAAAAGAAAGGAGGAATAATCAAGGCTGTCCATTGAATGCCCAATAAGATGAGAATAGGAAAAGATTGGACAGAATCATGGAAAGGAGAAATGTGGCTGGAAAAGAGGTGAAATGCAAGGGGAAGTGGTGGGGTGCAGTATGGAATACCAGGATGCAGTGTCCCAGTGCAGTGCCCAGAATGCCATATCGGGATGCAGTGCTGTAATGTAAGAGATGGGACGCACACAGGGGCTGGGAAGCAGGACTGGAATGCAGTCTGGATGTAATGCTAGGTTCCTGTAGATGGGATACCAAGATGCAGGCCTGGATGCAACGTCTGGGATGCTGTCCTGGACTGTGGAGCCAGGATGGAGGAGATGGGACACTATATACAGGACTTGGGATGTGGCCCTGGGTTGCAGCGCTGAGATGAAGGGTCTGGCATGCCATGCTAGGATATAGGAGAGGGGACATCAGGGCCTGAGATGTCACCATGGGATGCAGAAGATGAGACACTGGGATGTAGGGCTGGGATGTGGTCCTGGGATGCAAGAGATGAAACATTTGGGAGGCAGGGCCTGAGATGCCTTGCCGGGATGAAAGAGATGGGATGAACACTGAGATGCAGGGCGTTAATAGGCTGAGCGGAGATGCAGAGAGGGAAACTCTGCGAGGCGGGACCTGGGGTGGTGCCGTCCCGCGATGCCACACCGCGTTGCAGTACCCTGGGGTGCAGTACCAAAAGTGACCGCGTGAGGGCGGTGTGAGCGCAGGCTGCGGGGCGGAGCGGGCGCTACCGGCGCTACCGGCGGGGCAGCCCCGGCGCGTCCCCGCCCTGCGGCTTGAATCCCGGGGACATTCCCGGGACACAGCCGCGTTTGGCCCCGCACTGAGCTGCCTCCAGCGAGCAGTTACCGCCTCTGAACAAGCAGCTGTCTCTTCTAAAGTCTACATTTTAATCGTGAGAGAACAGAGCAACGTTTCAAAAGCACCCTCGGAGCTATTTGCGGAAGTAGGTTCCGCTTGAAGCTTAAACGATTAAAAGCTCCGCTGGTCATTTCGCTACACAGTGGAGTTAAGTTCCGCTGCACGAAATTGCTATTTGTAAGAAGAATAAAAAATATTTTTGACTAATAACTGCAATCTGCCAGAGCTTTAGATTGTTCTAAATTTACCACTCAGCTCACACCGCTGCGATTTCCCTGCACAGATGAGAACTTAGCAGTCGAGGAGTGAGACCCAGCTCTTCAGACAAGTTGTTCTAAGCTGCTGCTGCTTTGTTGCTTAGGTCCCTCTGCCATGGAGTTGGTCCGTAGCAAATGTGAGGTGCCAAAGACTGAAAGCATTTTACAGTAAAAAAAAAAAAATCAGGAGTGGTCACTTAATCTATTGTTTCCTTCAGGGAACACCTCTGAAGACCATTTAAGAATCCTACAGAATGTCCCGATCAAGAGAGCCGCTGCGTACATGAGAGGTCAGTGGGGAGCCCAGCAGAGGGCAAGTGCTGGCAAAGAGAGAGGGCAGAGCGGGCTGAGGAGCAGGCTGTTCGTGCCATTCTGAGTGGTTTCTGTGGTTAATAGTTTTTTGACCAAAAGGTCATTTTATTGGGAAAAAGATCCCTAACTTTCCACAAATGTGTGTGTGTTTGGTGAAGCCCTCAATGTGATCACATAAACTTGGGATTTTAACTTGATGAGAAACAATAAACAGATACCTTCCACACACAAATGCATTTATTTCCCTTCAATTATCACAGAAGGCCACTTTACTGCATCTCCCTGTCTTGGGTTTCCCAAGAGTTGTGTAAGTTGAAACTTTTTAACACCCCTACCACGTGTGAACTCCCAGCCATTTGCCCAGGGCCTTTTCTTGGAGTTTCCTTCAGGAAAATCACTGAACTGGCATCTCCATTCACCAGGAAATACCCTGCTGCAATTCACCTAAGGCTGAATCCAGGTTACCAGGAAATACCCTACTGCAAGTCACCTAAAGCTTAATTCAGGTGACCAGGGCTCATTTTAAAATTTATCTGCTTTCCTTTGTAGTGTCCAGTCCAGTAAACAATTCAAAACTGAGCTTGGTCAAGAAGGGGATTTGTGAAGATATCCAGTGCAAGAGTGATGAGCTGGTGATAAGGACACAAGGTGTCTACTTGATCTATTGCCACCTGAACTTTCACTTCCCCAACTGTTCAAACAGCCCTACTGACCTCAAGATAGAGCTCCTTGTGAATGGCCGAGTCAACAGGCAAACATTATCCACATGGTGTGCAGGAGAAACGTGCCAAGGGAAGACTTTTAAAACATTGTTCCAGCTGCATTTGACACATCTGCAGGTGGAGGATCGAGTAGCAATAACACTGAATCATCCTAAACTCTTGAATGAAATTTCTCTTCCCAACGAAAACATCCTTGGGGTTTTGTGGTACAGCGATGACATGTGAGGAGCTCTCTGACTTCCCACTGCTGCCCAGGTTTATCTTTCTCTCAGCAACAGCAGCTTGCTCTTACTAAAGCAACACCTTGTTTTAAATTTCCTATCTTCCCTCATTGCTAGGGTAACCCAGGAAATTAGTGAGTGTCCCAGCACGAAACGCAAAGCACTGCAAGACCTACACCTGGCAGATTCCTCTGGTTTGCCTCCAGGTAGGATTGTTGTTGGACTATCCAGTGTATCACACACAGATCTGCCAATGGTTCCTCAAAACAAGACTGCCTTAAGTCACAGCTTAAAACGTAACCAGATTATGGGAAGAATACATAATATCAACCCCTTTATGATTAATGGGCCGCTGGCAAGGTGCCTGTGCTCAGCAGAAGGGGAAATCTATTCAACTGAATTTTATGGAGTAATATTTTGATGTGGTCTTTCCAAAAAAACAACAGTCAAAGCTTGCAACCAAGGCTTTTGTTACAACTGCAGCATGCAACCACAAGCCAGGGGTAGGTTCATGAGAAGATCATACAAAAATGAAGATGATGAAATTAATGACTGTCAGGCTGGTAGATAAAACTCTTGGACAGGACATAGGAGATACTGGACTTAGAGGGGATTCCTGTGCTGTGTTCTGCTATAGAGTTTTACTTCCAAGTGTCTTCTTTCTCACTACTTACCCATCTTTTCAATTTATATATTAATCTCTTTGAGGCAGGCATTTTCTTTATGCACAGTACTACTCAGACTCTGTTCTCACTTGGCTTTTTCAAAACAAATATTCAGCAATAATCTAGTTGTGCTACAAAACATGGTTCACTAAGGCATGTTTTCCTTGTGTCCTGCCTGTTGGGCAGTGCCCTGTGTGACAGACCATGTTGGGGTGAAAATGCACCTCTAGTGCTGGCACTTTCTGAAAATCCAAGATTCAGATCTGAGGTCAAGACTTTCCCAAAGACAATTTCAAACCTAACCCTCAGCTGAGAGTTGTGGTGTCTGGGCAGTCCGAAGGATAGACTTTATCTGAGCTTGTTATCTGACAGTAAATCTTAAATTATGAAAGATGTAAGAGTAATAAATAACCTCTTGTGCTATGAGCTGCAGTTAACACAGGCATTTACTGGAAGTGAAATTCTTAGAATGTGGGGAGGGAAAGGACCAAAGTTATCACTGGTATTGTCTTTCCCACCTTTTCATACCTCTACCTTCTTTTCTTTACATGGCTAGAGCTTGGGGAACTGTTCACATCAAAACATTTAGTCATAACTTTGGGTTTTGGCTTAAAAAAACTCAGTGTTTTATTTTTCAAGCCCAGTTGCCAATTCATGGAGATTCCTGGTGAGAGAACACACAAATTGTTCCTTATAGTAGTAATTTACTTCTTGTATTATGTCACCAGAGCTTCATGGTACGTATCGGTGAGGTGATGAAACCTCACCATGGTATGTATTGGTGAGATGATTGGCCAGGTGGTTGCAAAAGACACAAGAGACTTTCAAAGGGTTACAAGCAATTGGTGTGATTCATGGATAGAGATATCAAGTTTCTGTCTTCATAAAGTAGGCCAAAAAATCCTTTTGCTGTCAATGGCTGAGGAAAAAAAAAAAGGAGAAAAATCCATGCTTGCTTTCTTTCTTTTTTTTTCCCCATAAAGAAAATAATTTTTTTGGTTTTTTTAAGAATGAGTCTTTCCCTGTCTATGACAGTGAAACTCCTGCTGGGATCTCCCTACCCTTCTGGAAACTCTAAATCTTTTATGTCTTGGCATAGGGTTTGTAACCACTCTCTGCCTCTGCCTCAACAGGCGCAAGTTACACTCAGAGAAGTTTAAGCAAGGCTGGCAGTCAGAAATCAGAGCTCCGGAACATAGAAAAGGCAGCAAATGAATGAAAATGTGCATTTACTCACACATATCACTCCTTCCTCCCTTCTTTGAATTGAAAGAGAAAGATCATTCTTTCAAAAAATAAAGCAGCTCTCTGCATTGGGTGATTTTATTCTATTATTTTGCCAGATGGAGAAAATTCTGACAAAGCAGCACTAAGCTTCTCAGCCCCAGGCTTTTTAATACCACAGAATAAAGCAATCTGTCCTCTATTCCATTGCCTCTGAGAAATAAGAATAAATTATAGCCATAAAGAGAGCCCATTAATAGTGTGCAATTTTGCCATCAGTTATAAAAATGTTAAATAGCTTTTAGTGACACAAGGCCCTGAGCCAAGCAGCAGACTCACTTCTTTTTGGTAGACACCAACTCACTTCACTCTGTCATCCTGTTTCCTTCTCTGATTCCTAGTGGTTTTGTTGTTGGGGTTTTTTTTTGGTTGGGTTTTTTTTGGGTGTGGGTTTTTTTTGTTTGGTTGGTTGGGTTTTTTTTAAGTAGGTAATTTTTTACAACAAGCCTGTGCTAAAAGCTGAACAAAAAGTCCAGCCTCATCCTTTGCACAAAGCCACATTTTTTCAGCAATGTGCTTTGGGGAATGACCCTTTCCTGTAGTCTTAGTTTCATCACCAAACAAGCTTTTCTGCAGGTGGATCATCTCAGATATAGAAACTCTACAGGTCCCCCTATGAGGCTCAGGCCATGAGGAAGCAGAGAGTGCACTACTGAAAGCATTGAAGTAATGGAGAAACTATGAGAATACTTCCCATTGTCTTCAGATGTGGCAAGCATGTGGCTTTCTGTGCCTGGGCTCCATTGCTAAATTGACAAGAAACAGGAAGCACCATCAATCTCACCAGCAAGTCTGCTCTGCTGAGGCTTTCTGGGCTATTCTCACAGAAGTCACACTCTTCAACAGTTCTCTGCTGGGATAAGGAGCATCTATGGGAGTTAATATTTGTCAGACATTCATAATCGTGTCTAACAGGGAAAAAAAAGCTTATTATTGGCTTAATTCAGTGCACTGTTAATTGCTAGAAGAAATTTTTAATAGGAATGTAAATAGAAGTCAAGTCAATGCAGTACATTTCATTCAAGCTCATCTGGGGAGCAAACCAAAATCATATAGTTTCATAGTTTCATAATCAAGGTTGGAAGGGACCTTTCAGATCATCAAGTCCAACCATCAGCCCAACTCTGACAAGCCTCATACCGGGATCAAGTTTAATATCAGAGATTATAGAGTTGCATCTCAACTTCACCAAAGCTGTGTTGACTTTGAAACCAGGAATGCAATTAGACTTCACAAAGCTGGGTGACACCTCCCATGAAATTGGCCTGAATCCAAACTCCTCAAAGCTTTGATCTGAGAAATAGATCATGGATTACATGGCACAGGTTTGTTATTTAGGCTGCATGAGTTCTTACTGAGAGAACTGGGAGTTTTGTGTTCCCTTCTGGTTTTGTTTCATCTTATTTTCTTCAGCACTTCCCACAACAAGGAAATATCATAGTCAGTTAGAGAGGAATCCTTTCCTGGGCCACAAGTCAAACCATGGGCTGCGTTCTGCCTAAAAATGCACAGTAGTCCTATTGTAAAGATCCAACTTGGACCAATAGTGCATTGGCCTTCTTCTGCAAGGTGACTGCTTGGCTCTGCATTCCTCTTATGTGCTCAGATTCGTTTGGAGAGCAAACAGCATTCTGCAAAATCCTTGGCCATTTGCTCATGGTCTCAGATCTGTGCTATCATTCCTCAAGGTGTCATTAGATCTACATTAAAAACTACAAGTAGCTCAGATTTCCAGTACTCTGATTGGGGGACTGGACTAGATGATCTCTTGAGATCCCTTCCAATACCTGACATTCTATGATTCTGCAATTCTGCGAAATTGAAATAAGAAAGGGACTAGTCATCGTAACTAGCCAACTAAAAGGTAAAATAAATGGGAATCTTTGGCTTTTTGGGAGTTCTCACAGGGCCTTACTTTCAGGCCTTCAAATATTGGAAGTGATAATACTTGTGTGTGGTACAATTAGCAAGGCCAAAACTCAAAGCAAAGGCAGCCTCTTTAGGAAGCATTACTAAAAATGTGAATTCTGACAAAGACCACTTGTGACAGCAGGAGTTTCACGCAGTGACCTCAAAACCTCTTCCAGCCTTTTATGGTAATAACAGGTCCAATTCAAGAAATTATAATGGATACAGTCTTGAAAATGTGTGTATCCTGCACCTTCCCCTCCTTAACCTCTCCCAAGTTACCTTCTTTAGTGAGGTTTAGATTCCCCATTTCTATTTTTGATCCTGCTGCCAGCAGATCAATGATTTGGGATGGATGGAAGGTAGAGGCCAAAGAAGGGAAGGATGGCACTTTCTCAAATATGAGTACTTTTAGCAAGAGTGAAGGTGGTGAGCAACATCCATTCTCTTCTGTTGCAAAATAAGGATGTTGAACACCGTGGGTAAAGTCATCAGCTTTTCATGCAATGCCATATCCTGCAATATTGGTACACCGTTTCCCTTTAGCCATGTTCTCAGCAGCTAAATTTAGGATCCCTATTTCCCTCTATAGCCAATGTGAAGTAAGAACTTACAGGAGGTGAGTCACAGCACCCAAAATAGCTGCTAGATAAGACACAGTCAACTGCCGAGGGAGGATTTACTCAGTCCAGTCACCAGGGCCCTCATCCTCAACAGCTTCATTCCATTCAAGATAAACAAGATTATTTCATCTGTGGATTCATGATTTATGGATAACTTCTACTGATAATTTCTGGAGACCTCCTACAGCTTCCCATTGAGTGTTGCTTGTGCTTTGGGGCTGTGTGGGACTCAGGAAAAGCCCACAGCTTTCCAGCAGAATGTTTGTAAGGTAAAACACATAAGTCAGCTTAAGAGTAAGATTTTCCTGCCTGGGTAATCTTCATTTCCACCAACATCTATTGTTTGTACTGGCCCAGATCTGATAGAGGGAGTGCAACATCTTGGAACTGGGCACCAACTCAGTACTTAGGTTTTGAAGAGATTGTTTACTCATCTAAAACTGTTTCATAAATATTTGACAATTCTCTGATCCTTTCAGTTTACATATGTTTAATTTCCTTGTATTTCTGTCCCTTTGTGCCTTCCCCTCTTTGCTTCTTTTTTTCCAGTCTCCATTTCTGCATAAAAATGGATAGGTAAAAGCAAATTAAATATAAGGTAAGGTGGAGGGAATGAAGGAAATCAAATAAGTCTGAAGAATTGGGGAAAAACCTCTTTGAGCAATTTAGTGGACTCTCCAGAAGCTCTGATTTGCAAGTAAATATTGGCACATGCAACAATCTGAAAATAAGTATTTCTTAAGCTTATGCTTTAGAGAATGGGTGAGTTTAATGCTTAAAAAGGAAATGTTTTTGTAATTTTAAAAAGACTTTATATAAATGTAATTCTAGGGGCTTCAACCAAGTTCCTCAAGCTTGATGGTGGCAGAAGTGCAGAACTTCTACCTCTGGCAAGCAGAACTGTGTGCAGTATAGCAGAGCCTTTATATTTAAAGGATATTTTTTTCATGTATAAACCCGACTGTGTTGTGAGACAGTTCATTGGGGTCTTCAGCAGAAGACACATATGAATTGTCAAAATAATCTTATCATTTAAAATTAAACTCTTCTGTGTTAATTATTGCTGTTTAAGTATTGGGGGCATGGGTTTTATTCTGAATAAACACATCTGATTCGTAACACAATGGTAAGTGTGTCTTTAATCATATTCAGTCATATCACAGAGCATGTACTCAGGTAGATATTCACACAGACCTGACCCTGCAGCCTACCTAACAGCAAAACTATCCTTTATGGGCTACTTCACCTGATGCTGGACCACAGCAACCCTTTGTGAAGGGTGGTAAGGTGAACATCTTCCTTTCTCCACAAGTACTGTGCCTCCAAATAGCTGAAGCATCATGTACAAAGGTATCTAATTTGCTTTTCATTTACCATGGTCCTAAAGCTAGGGAAATGTTTGTCAAATGATAGCTGGTTTGAATGTGTGGTGAATGATCTCCTGGCATGAGTTAAAAAGAGTGTGGCCAGAAAGTGGAGAGAAATCACCCTCTCCCTCTGCTCTGCCCCGGTGTGGACATATCTGGAACACTGGAACTGGTTGTGGGCTCCTCAGTTCAAGAAGGACAGGGAACTGCTGGAGAGAGTCTATCAGAAGCTACAAAGATGATAAAAGGACTGGAGCATCTCTCTGCTGAGGAAAGGCAGAGAGACCTGAGAGTGAAGACTGAGAGGGGATCTCACCAGTCCTCATCAGTATCTGGGTGGGTATCAAAATGATGGGGCCAGACTCTTCTCAGTGGTGTGTGGTGACAGAACAGGAGCCAATGGAAACAGTTATGGGAATTTCTATTTCAACACGAGGAGAAGCTTCTTTACTTTGAGAATGCCAGAGCCCCATAGGTGCCCAGTGAGGGTGCAGAGTCACCTCTGGAGGTATTCAAAACTCACCTGGGCAATCAATTGACCAGGAGGTGAGAACAACTTCTGTTGTATTACTGTATCATGTATATTCTCATTATTATTGTTATTTTTCTTTATAAGTTCTGGTTCTATTAAACTGCATTTCAGTCCACAAGTTCTATTTTTTTATTTTTCCTCTCCTTTTCTACCTCTTCTCTTTACCTTTCTGGGTGGAAGGGGAAGAATTTCGCAAGGGGATTACGCTGCAGGGGGTTAAGCCTTGACAGCATATCACTCTTAAAGATCTCTAAAATCACATCCATCACAAACCTCCTCAGGTCCACTGATCAGTTATTAATTACTCAGCAATGTGAGGGGGAAGAATTTTTCTTTTTGCTGGCTTCTATTTTATGTGCATGATATCAGAGTGACACATTCTTGCTTGGCTTTCCTTGTTGTGTACCCAAAGCAAAACTGACTTACTTGTCCCTCACTTGAGATGTCATCACTGATTTTGTACAATTTACAGTCCATTCCACATGTTTTATCTGCTGTTCCTATCTGAGACATTCACCAAAACAACAGCAAGTGGATAAATACAGGGAGGAAACAACTGTAACTAAAGTGTACAGAGGGGAAACTAAAGAACAAAAGAGAAAACAGTGAAATTCTTGGTGAAAAATACCAAGTTATACACTGCTCTGCTTGTCAGATAATTCAGCTAATCTGGTTTTATGCATCATA
Organism: Turnix velox; assembly: GCA_013400935.1. Lineage (NCBI taxonomy): Eukaryota > Metazoa > Chordata > Aves > Charadriiformes > Turnicidae > Turnix > Turnix velox. Next base: position 76,872 of record VZTY01035468.1, on the reverse strand, counting down.
AATGTGTCACAGGAACTGTCTGTTTTTACCATATGACCCAAATCCTCTCAGATGGACAAAACTACTGCATTGAACAGCAGTAACTACAGACCTAATCCGGGAGGAGATACTCACTCCAGCTGTGGGATAGATGCTGACTCCTGCCAGCTGAAGATTTGGGCCAGAATGTCTCAGCTTTTGGAGAAATTATTGTCAGACTAGAAAAGGACAGATTGCTCAGTCCTCCTCAATAACACATGAAATCCTTCACATGGTGTCTCAACAAACCCTGTCTGAAGAAGCTGAGATGTAGAATGTTCTGAACAGTGTATAGGAATCCACTCTCCCCTCTTCCAAAACCAAGCTCAAAACCCAGAAAGGAAAGTAGCACAATTTGCCCACTCTCTGCACAGTGGATATGCTGCCAGTGGCTGGCTCAAGGAGGAACAAGGTCTGCATCACCAGAGATACTGAGAATAAGCTTTCAGCCCTTACATCATTCTGATGTAAGCTGAAAAACATATGGGAAATTTGGGATAGGTTTTATGGAAATTCTAGCCTTGGTTAACTATTGTTTTTGAAAAATACATTTAATAACTATTAAATATTTAAGAACTTGGACTTGATGATCTTTGAGGTCCCTTCCAATCCCTGACATTCTATGAATCCCTGTCATTAGCAAAAATACCAGCTTCTAACAAGAAAGTTTTCTTCCTTAATGGTTTTTAGAAGTTTATGTGCTACAGTCAATTTATCTTCCAGCATTCTAAAATATTCTGAACCTGCTTGGGTGAAACAGACATCCCTGTTTGATGGGGATCTGTATTACCAAGTATGTATCATTCATAATACTGTTTTTTTGGGGGAAGAACACAGATTCCATAGGGGAAGACAAAACTCTCTTTCTCAACTCTGCATTAGTGCTCTCCCTATCAGAAACTCAAAATGAATAGAGTAAGGTAAAGGAGTATCACTTAAAAGAGTGAAATAGTTTGTGGGGTTTTTTTTCTTTTTTTTACCATCTCAGCCCCACAAGGAAAACCTATGTCTCAGAAAGTGCAAGCTGTAAATTTTTAAACAAAGCCACCAGTTTCACTAAGATGCTTATCAGTTGCTAGGAGGACCAGGCTAGAATTTCAAATCAAAACCACAGAAAGATCAAGACACTAATCTGAAATATCCAGGGGACCTGGCTCCTCCCAAAGGCAGGATGACCATGCCATCAAGCCTTACACCAGGTCCCCATTAATGGAGGAGTGCTCCACTAGACAGCCCCAGTCCCTCCATGCTATACTCCCCAGTATTACTAGAACAACTTCACTACTCAAAATTCCATTAGTTACTATAACAATCTGATCATGACTTCTCGTGTTGGTTTTTCCCCCCTCCTCAGCCACAGACTAGATGCTGCCCTGATAATAACAGGTTATTTCTGAAGAGCATAAAAGCACTAAGCAGGGGAGTTAAAGGCTGAAGACCAAATGTAGGAGCCACTGCTCAAGACGCAGCAACTTCTCTGCTGTAAGGGTTAGTAGTGCAAATACCCCAGGGATGCAGAAGGCTTGGTTCTTCCTTGTTGTGTTCTGTACCAGAGGTCTAGTAAATGAGTTTCACTTTTTTGGTTTGGGGTTTTGGAAGCAGTGAGCAAAGCTCTGAAGGAAGTCCCGGAGAGCTGCAAACACTTGCAACACACTGGAGTATGTTTCAACCCAGTCCATAGCAGTTGGAATAAGCTGGAAAGTCCATGGCTGTGTAACTCCACAGAGGAGATGGTATCCCTCCCTTCTGGACTTTACAAATCATCCCTTTGGAAAAGCTCCTGGAATAGCATCAGTCAGCTAAACCACACCGAGACTACTCACCCTCGACCACATTCACACTTATTTTCCAGCTGAGTCTCACTCCCTTCTTGACATCAGCCTCTTACTCCTCTCACAAAAACAGAAATCCACTGTGAATATGTACCAGTATCAATTTTCTTTGATGTTTTCTTTCATGACACAGAAAGATGCAAACTGCAAGGTACAGATCAGGGCTTCCTCTTTCCATTTCCTCAAGCAGGTTTATCTCCTTGTGTTGTGCCAGTTCCAGTCTCTGCTGCCTTCCCATCCTGCTTCTCAGGAAGTGCCACGCTACTGAGAGGTATCTTGTCTCAACAGCAGAGACAGGCAGAAACTCTTTATCATAAGGGCACTGAAACAGAATTGCTGCTTCCTCCTCTTAGGAGAAACTCTTCTAGAAGTTAAAGAAACAAAAACTTTTTTTTTTTTCCACAAATTGAAACGAATCATCTTGGACTTGGCAGCTCTTAGGATAGATTTTCACTGGGGTTTTCCAAGTGGTCCAAAATAGTGAGTGTACAGCTTTCTTAGAAACTCACTGACATTTGAATAGCAGCTTTAAAAAATACCACACTCCAGCCCTGCCACTGACTAATGACTTTGTCTACACCATCCTGTGCCTACACCAACTTCATGGCATCAGGCACTGACAATGCTGGATGCTGATGGTACAACACCCACAGAGGGTGAGGATGTGATAAGTCCCATCCCTGGTGTCAGGTTGGGGCCATCCCAGAGAGGATTCAGGGACCAGTGATGCTGCTGCAAGACAGGCAGTGTGGCTACCCAGACTGAACTGGAGGCAGTTGCTTTCCTGGCTCATGTTAAGGCTTACTTTGTCTTCCTTCCCTTCCCTTACCAAATCTCACACTACATCCTTAAGCTTGCTTCTGTTTTATCTTAGTCCATGCTTTGATAGCACAGAAGAGCAAAGCTGGACTCAGGATCCAGTGGAAGCTTATATTCAGTGTGTAAATACATCCTTTGCAGAGTAGTACTATGTCAAGGACAAATATTTTAGGCTCTCTTATTTTCTCAAGCACTGCTTGAGTTGCATTCTTGTATAAGATTAGCCTGTGAAAACATTTGCCCCTATCCAACTTGCGGTTTATGTTTTCTGATCCATAATAAACCATGTCTAACATGAATTCAGCTCTGCATCATCAGATAGACACTCCAAAATTACAGCAATGACATCAACAGAGAAACTTGTAACAACAGATAAACATGAGCCAACAATATGCACTCACAGTGCAAAAGGGAAAGCATATCAGAGACTCCATCAAAAGAATCATGGCCAGCAGATCAAGAGCAGTGATTCTGCTCCCTTTCTCTGCTCTTCTGAGACTCCACCTGGAACACTATGTCCAGCTCTGAAGTCCTCAGCACAAGAAGGACATGGACTGTTGGATAGTGTCCAGAGAAGGCCATGATGAGGATCAGAGGCCAGAGCCCTACTACTACAAGGACAGGCTGAGAGATTTTGGGCTGTTCAGCCTGGAAAAGAGAAGGCTCCAGGAAAACATAATGGCTTCCCAGTACCTGAAAGGGCCTACTGGAAAGTTGGGGAGGGACTGTTTGTCAGGGCATGGAGTGACAGGACAAGAGACAATGGTTCTAAACTAGAGAAAGACAGGTTTAGAAAGGACAATAGAGTGGTCCATGTGAGTGGTGAGACATTGGCACAGTTTGCCCAGAGAGCTGGTGGAGGCCAACTGCTGAAAACATTCAAGGCCAGGCTTACTGAGTTCTGAGCAACCTGATCTAGTGCAGGATGTTCCTGCTCAGTGCAAGGGGGTGGGACTAGATGGCCTCTGAAGGACCTTTTTACTCAGTGCATTCTGTGATTCTGCAATTCTATTTATTTATAGACTAAAAATCAATTAAAGGCTTTAAAGGACAAGTTATAAGTATTGGATATAAATAAACTACCCCCATGGGATATAGTCCCCAGCACTAAAGTGGTATGGGCTGTGTCCATGGGGTCATTGATTATGCCCCAGATACTAGCTATGAAAGCAGAACCAATCCAGCAAGATTACACAGACTTAGGATACTTTGGAGACATTTCAAGCATACATCATGTATTATTCACTTCAATCACGAATAAAGAGATGGCTTCCAAGGCATAAATCATACGTAAATGTTTTGCAAAAAGAGAAGTTTGTGAGAATGTTTATGTGGCTTCTTTGGCCAAGTAAAGTTAAATTGTAGCAAATCATAATCACCTAGGTTGGAAGGGCCCTTTCCAGATCGTCAAGTCCAACCAGTGTTACTATTTATTCATAATTTCTGACATATTTCAGTTTGCTTGAAATAACTTAACCTTGAGATGTTTGATATCAGAAGTTAGGGCTCAATATAACAAGAAAGACAGAACAGTAAAATATAGCCTTATGGTGGAGAATAATTATCTGAATCTTGTAACAGAAGGTCTTTGAAATCCTCTCCCAATTATTTTGGAGAAAATATTAAGAAAAATTAGTCACAGATATTAAGCCATCATAAGCAATGAAAAGACTCCCATCAGCTTTCCATGGAGAACTGATGAATGCCATAAAACTTACAAACAACATTCATTAATTTACTCCTGTGCATCACCACAAGCACTAATCTCACCTCTTTCTTGTCCTTTGTATTATTACAAAAAGGGAAAAGCATTCATCCCTTCACAGTTACCAGACATCCATCTCAGTTTTCCAGCTCAAGGACCATTCCAGTTTTTAAATTTTCTCCCAAAAAGTTCCCATCCCCCCCAGATTGGTGCCCCAGCAGCAGAGCTGCCACAGCACCACATGAAGCTGCAGCTGATCCCAAAATAGCATCTTTCTTAGTTGATTCTTGGCTGCAGCACAAGCTCAGTACATTGTTTGCTCATGGTAAGTCGTTAGTGAAGTCATGCAGCCTGTTTGTTACAGTCAGGTCTGGATACACCCCTAGAGTTGTGTTTTTCCCTTCCCCTGATGAGCCAAATGCCATCACCCAGAGAAATTCTTTTGGACTGCAGGCATTTCTCCTGTTGCTGTTGTGGGTTTCCACAGTGGGAAAGAAAGAGTTGTTTACATCCTGTCCCCCATACATGCTGACAGATGTGATGGATCAAATGGTGACACAAGGTTGATTGGCAAAAACTTTCTTACCAGTGTAAGGCTCTGAAGGAGACCCTGTAGTTTTTTCCAGATAAACCAACAAAAACCCCAGACTGATTCATAGAACAAATCATTTGGGTGAGGAACCGGTGGAAATCACTCAAGGTAGAACCCTAAGCAGTGAATTTTACACACATTTTTTCAGGCACTAGAAATGGTTGGAGCCTCTTACAATCCAACAGCAAAGACTTCCATGGCCTTTGTGTGTGCAGGAGGAGATGGAATTCTAAAATCTCTGATCATCTCAATGGTGGAAAGAGGTTTATGACCAAGTCTTCTACAAGTGGAAGTTGTGTTTGAATGCAGGCAGTGAAGAAACCTGCAGTGTTTGACATTACCAGGTACTACCCCATGTAAAGCAAAAAGTGACTAGAGAATGAGTGTATCTTAGGAGACACAAAATGGAAAATATTCTCCAGTCTGACAACAGGTTGATTCAATGTGCTCTCTCTTTTTTCAGGCTTTATCCTGTGACAGAGGAAGTGATGATGAGGGTGGTGAAACACTGGAATAGTTTGCCCAGAGAGGTGGTGGAAGCCCCATCCCTGGAGGCATTCAAGGCCAGGCTTGATGAGGCTTTGAGTAACCAACCTCATCTAATACAGGATGGGGGTTGGAATAGATAGCCTCTGAAGGGCCCTTCCAACTCTTCTGTGATTCTAAGATACTATCTTTTTTCTGCCTTCTTCTGAAACCAAACAAGGAGTGTCTTTACAAAGGAGGGTGAGAAGCACCGCAGGTCAGACCACAAGCCCAGGAGCTAAACTGATTTGCTCTACATTTCCCACATCCCTGTGTGTGCCTGGTCTCTTGCTCAGGATCGGAGAAAACAAGTTATACAACCTCCTCACAGCACTGTGACGTCCTTCACAGCACAGGTCTTGCTCACTCCAATTTCGCCATGTGTTTAGACATGCCTGTGAGATACAGCATCTAACTCCTCCTGCCTTCCACCACTACCACAGTGCCCTGAAACAGCTTCTCACCTTTTCAGAGGGCTTGAATACTAATTAAATAGAATCTTTGCCTCAATCAAAGATGTAGAAGAATAGCAAAAAACCCACTTGACGTTGCTTTACGTTAACATTTCCATTAACATCAGCACAAGATCACAAGGTCCTATTACATTTCCCATCATCATTTCTTTCATTTGTGCCTCAGTCTGTACCATGCACATTAAGGAACCCTGCACATGACTCCTGCTGCTCTCCAGCCTCTTTCTGTAATGCAGATGCTGGGCTCTTTAATCCAGAAGATGACATTTGGCCAGGCCCTATCAGACATTGCAAAATGAATGGAATCTTGCCAGGAATGTGCATGACTCCAGGGCCTGGGCCAATCCAGCAAACAATCAGCCTGGTTTTGGCAGGAAGAGAAGATTGCTCCCAGAAGAGAAGAACTTGAAGAAAAAGAAAAACTGAATATTGTTGAGGAAACTACTTCACAACAGCCCTCATGTCCAGATCCATCCTCAGCAACACAATGTAACTCAGCACACTCTCACACTGCACCCACTGAAAAGAAGGAAAGAGCAAAAGTGTATTTCAGTTTGAGAGATGATTTTGCTGCTTCACCTGACACATGTGCCCCTGCTGAACTTCAAGAAACAGACTTTTCCAACTTTCTCACTGAAGGGACCTTTGTGGAAAACCACTGCAGGAAATGCTGGGCTTCCCTATGCCCTCATCTCCTACAGCTCCATGTTGCTGCTGGTGACATCTCATCCCCACATCTTTCTGGGGATCCCTCCAGGTCTTCACTCTCATGTGCTTGGGCAGCTGCTGGCCATTGGGCTCCTATGGCAGGGAATTTCGATTGCCACCACATTGCTCACATGTCAGGCAAAGCCTCCTGACTCTGTGGAACTCCATCATCCTTGGTGAAGCTTGTGTGTGCTTTATGTGTGGCTTATTTTGCACTTGGTGAATGTCTCCCTTGCCCCAGAGGAGGTCAAAAGGAGGCTGAGATACCCACTGTTATCTCAGCAGCTCTGCTCAGCACACACTCCCAAAGGTGGAGAAACCTCACTTGAGCCCTGAAGGTCCTCTGCATGTACCAGTGGGCCACTGTGGGTGTATTAGCAAGCTTGCAGGCAGGACTCCAACAAACCAATGTCTCTGTGACTCATGGCAGATGCTGCTTCCTTTCATTCTGCTTCCTCCATCTCCACTCTCTGTCATCATTTCAGAATTACAAAAAATTGAAAGAATGACGTATATAAGATTGCATATTGCTGCTTTCCCTGTTGACCAGTATTGCTTCATTTTCATCCTTGCTCTCTGTTACTGGCATGTGACTATCTCTGAGCTCACACTGAGCAATTGTTATCATTGCAGTTGTCTCTCAAAAGGCACCAAAACATCTCTCCATAAAATCTCAGATGAAGGAAGTTATCTGATGTGTAAACTTTTATGCAGTGATAACCAGACCCATCCCAAACCCATAAACAGAACTGTGTGCTGAAAAAAGTATTGTTTTGCTGATCACTTCTCACTGTTAATCTGAGCAAATCTGGATGAAGTTGGGTTAGGAAATAAAGGAATTTTACTATATAATTAAGGATTGTTGTTCACTTTGCACAATATCTGAGATGTCAGCAACTTGAGACTACCATGGTTCTACTTAAATTATTATTAATAACATTCCCCTCTTACTAAACTGCATCCTTCTCTGAAAGAGACAGATCTTTGGACATCTTTAGCCCATCTTTCTGCTCAAAGCAAGATAAGTCAGGTTGGCCATGACTTTCTCTATCCAAGTATTAATAGCTTCCCAAGAAAGCTACCAGCTTTCACTTCAATGCCCTACTGTGCTGTATCACTGTCCTAACCTCCATCATTGGGTTTCTAAAAAGCAATTGTTTGCAGTACCAAGGCTTTTTGTCTCCAGTTTGCTAAACTAAATCAGCCTGGCTCCCTCAGCCTTTCCTCACAGATCATGCTGCCTGGGACCCTTAGCAGCTTCGAGGTGCTGAGCTCTTCTTCTTGATACTCAGGGACTGTACATGTGGTAATGGTTTAAATCTGCATAATGGAAAGGTTTAAATTGGACATCAGGAAGCAATTTTTAAATTGAGAACACTAGAACAAGCTTCCTAGAGAAGTGACAAATGTCCTAAGCATGTCAGTGTTTATCAGGCATTTGGACAGTGCTTCTAATAACTTGCTTCAACTTCTGGTCAGTCCTGAAGTTGTCAGGCAGTTGAACTGATCTTTGTAGGTACCTTCTAATTGAAATACTTTCCTTTCCTCTCCTGCTAAAACTAGATACATTACTCCAGACACCATCTCTCCCTCACCAAATGGGCAGGTCTAACAGCACCCCTTAGTCTACTGGTCACTCTCTTCCTGACTTTAATCAACATATAAAGAAGCTGTTTTGTTTTGTCATCCACACCTGCAATCCCACATCCGGATGTGATGTAATGAGGCCTGAGTCTAAACTCCATTAAAAGCTGTAGAGTGTCTCCCCATAATTTCACTGGATTGAGATAAAACACCTTGATTTTATTGGCACTGCTACAACCTTGACAAAACTGCCAGCTGCCCACAGAGCAGGCATTTGAAATTGCCTGCCTTGAGAGTGGGGTTTTCCCTTCCCTGGGCCAAAAGGAGAGTGTAACCTCACTGGAATTACAGAGAACATTATTTCTTGCTGCATCCCCTCCATGCACAGGACGTGGAAAGAAGTTTATTTAAAATACCTTTTTCCTTTGGCAGCTCCCAAGCTCCCTGAGGCTGGAACACCCATATCATTCATCAGGGCCTGGTTTGTCAGGGAGATGCAGAGCAGTTTCTCTGCGTGGAGGTGGCCCTTCTTGGCCGCCTCCAGCCATGGTGGAGGCTGTGTTGAGGCAAGCAGTGGGACTTTCAACCCATGTGGTCACATGCGTGGGCTTCCAGATTTTCATTCTTCTATTTTTTTTTTTTCACCATCTGTATCTTTACACAAACCATATATAGAGAGGGAAGTAGATATTTTCACTGGAAATGTGAATAACAGTGCAAGAACATAAACCAAAATGACTGGTGGAAAAAATTCCAAGTTACATAAATTATGAAATAATTATGAAATTATGAAATTTATGTAACTTGGAATTTTTTCCACCATGGCTGAACACCTTTATAAACTGAACAGGGTTGCCTCTCTTACCTAAGCACTGCTCCATCAACAAAGTAAGAAAACTGAATGTAGATCTTCATTCTTTTTTGTTCTTTTTTCCCCATCTGTAGCTTTACACAAATCATACATAGAGAGGAAAGCAGATATTTTTCACTGGAAATGTGAATAAAAGTGCAAGAACATAAACCAAAATTACTTATTTATGTAATTTTACTCTTCTCCTTGGATTTTTTTCCACAAATGCTGAACAACTGAAGAGGGTTGCCTCTCCTTCCTAAGCACTGCTCCATCAACAAAGTAAGAAAATTGAATGTAGTCTTTCAGCTCAAAGAAAAAAACCTAAAAATCATGATTTCTTTTAAATATTCTCCAACTTAATTGATTCTCTGATATCTGTTAATCAAGGACCGTGTCTTCACCAGGGCTCAGGTGAAATCCTAGCACACTGTGTTCACTGGTTTTATCTTCATGGTGCTCCTCTTGGGAAATGTGCAATGAGTGACAATCATGAAGTGTCCCGTCTCTAAAGTTCAAGTTGCTCGAAGCGACCACAGGGACATTTCTGAGACGTTAACACTTCTGATTCAGGCCAGATATAACACATCCCTCTGACTGTGCTGAATGGTGGGGGAATAGTGTCGACATGAACATCTCTATGAAGGCAGTTGAGGTGATGCTGACCCAGAACAACATACCAAAGTCTCAAATAGCCTCAAAGCTGAAGTGATTGCATGTGTCTCACTTCAATGCAAGACTGCTAAACAAGAGGTGTTGGCACTCCTGCGCTGCTTTAGGAGCAAACAGGCTTCCAGCTGTGAAAGGAGCAGACCAAGATCACAGATAAGCTGCAGAGGATAGGTTTTTCTCTTCGACTTCTCAGCAAAAGCCCTGTTGAGGACGACTACACAAAGGCAAATAACTATTCATATCAGCAGACACAATGAGACAGCAAGTTGTGTTGCTGCCAGAGGGCAGACCTCAGGTCAGAAGGTTGTCCCCATCTTTGCTTGCTGCAAGCACATATTGGAGGAGCCTTTGTACTGCTGTAGCTTGCCAAGGAGAGCAGATCTGCTTAAAGTGGTATCAGGGGAAGTATCAAAAGGTAAAGCAATCCACCTATGTAAAATCCAATGAGTGTGGAGAATACCTAGGGCATTCACATCAAACTCTTACATTCCCACATGTATTTGTAATCCAGACTTTTCTGGAAGAAATGATGGATGGCCAAATGATAAGTGATTAATGATTAGAAGTTTTAGGCATTCAATGAAGTCTAGTCTTGCTCTCTCTGGTACCCTCAGAGGACATCTGGTTCAACATGACAAATATGAACTAAGATCCATAGAAAAGCACATCACAGTAACATTGATATGACTTACAGTTTGGTCCATTTTCTGTTGATTGCATCATACCACATGAAATTTATCATGGATCAGCTTAAAATTCTGCTTCTATTTTTAGCATATCCCTTTTCTAAATCGATGAGATAAAAATATTGCACAGGAAGATAATGCAACAGGTATTTCTCATCGGTGAAGTCATGACAGAGTGAATAACTCTGTAAATGTGTTTGTGCATACAGTGCACAAAACACTTCTCTTTTTCTCATGGGAATTGTCTCATGTCATGAGAATTTTAGAATTTATTTTGTCACTACTCAACTGAGATGATACTTGGATGTTTCTGTTAGTTTTCTTCTCGCACAGCATGAAAACATGAAAACTTTTTCTGAATAGAATGTCCTCATTTCTCTAGAATTCAAGAAGAGACAAGGTGCTTTTTTACAATTTTGACCAGGACAGAGAAAAAAACTTGATAGGTCAGTTTAAAATTAATGAGATTCAAGTTGAAACATGACCATAAAATTCCATTTCAATGAAACCTATGGATGATTATTCTTGACAATGACAGTCTCATTCCTCCAAGAGTTTTTAGTTCATTCGAGCAAAATTTTCTTCTGGAGTAGTAGTAATACCAATTTCTGATTAACTCCTCAAGCACTTCACAAATAAAAAGCCCGATGCCATGGCCCATATTTTCCTACTGTAAATTCAAATACCAGATAAGAAAAGCAATTGGCCAGAATGTTCTGACCTTGTCCTTCTCTTGAGGGCAGTTTATGTAGTAACTGTAGCCAAGTCTTGAAGAAGCTAATAATAATCGTGTAGTCATACACTTCATCTGTGTTTATAGAATCATATCATATAGAATCATAGAATAGTTCAGGTTGGAAGAGACCATAAAGATGATCAAGTTCCAGACCCCCTCTAGAAACCTCCCACTAGATCAGGCTGCTCAGTGCTTTGTCCAGCCTGGCCTTAAACACCTCCAGAGAGGGGGCGTCCACAAACTCTCTGGCCAACCTGTTCAGGTGCTTCACCACCCTCACTGTAAAGAATTTCATTCTTATATCTAGCCTGAATCTATCCCCTACCAATTTACATCTGTTATTTCTAGTCCTCCCATCACATATCTTATTAAAAGTTATGCCTTACAATGTTAGCATCCTCCACACCTCTAGTGATCCACACTAAGTTTTCTGGGTACAGCAGCTGGACGTGCTGCTGCACAAATGATAGAGACATACATAAATGGCAGCACCTCATTCAGTTGTTTCAGACAGGTTTTTCCATGAGTCTCAGCAGCTCCTAACACTACACAGCTTTTTGCCATGTCAGAAAGTCTTTTCCAAAAGTGATGGTCGCCCTAATTACGATGTCCCATCACAGAGGTGAACTGGGCATCCCAAATTCACAAGCCAGCCTTGTGGAACCCCATTTGTCCCAGCACAGTAGAAGTGCTCCTGGCTTCCAGGTTTACTCCGTATCTGTCTCCTGCCACTTCAGTAAGAGGGTGGTTCATGGTACATCATTATGCACTGCGGTGCCAGGGATTGGGCAAGTAGCAGTGGTGATTTCCAGGAGCAAGATGCCTTCCCTGCCATGAGAACAGCCACGACAATGAGAAAATTAACACCTTGTTTATACTGTCAGACTGCTGCAAGCAGTCAAGCAAACCTGTGAATAAGAAAAGGGCTCTGTAACATAATATAGGGAAGCTGAGAAGAGGTGCTCTAGCCTCCCACATCATGCCTGTGGCAACAGAATTAGAGAAAGGCATGGAGGAAAACAAGGCATGGAGCAAACCAGATCTAGATATGAGTGATGCCTTTCTACCTTAACTTACTATGACTTATTATTAACTTGCTAACTCCCAAAGGTTTGTGATTTCCATTAATAACAGTAGTTAATAATTTCTTGTGCTGATACCATTTGACCCTAAATTTACTCATTCTAAAAACCAGTCCTAGGTGACTCATTGAGGGAGATTTTTCCCTTGAATCCCCAAGACTTTAGGTGTCTCCTGCAAAATCTAGAGAGCTCAGTGGTAAGGCATCACTCTGGGAGTTAGAGGACTCAAGAACAGAGGAATAACATAACATTCTGCACTATAGAAAAGGTCACTGGAATGACCCAGAGGAAAGAGGAGGGATGAAGAGGGAATGGAGACATTTGGGAAGGCAATGGTGTGACTCAAAAAATGGAAATAACTAATGGAAAATTGTTTGATGGAAAAATGATACAGAAGAGTCAGCTAGCCCAGACAGAGAGGCAGGAATAGCGTCATGATTCATACACATTCTTTCCATCAGGTGAGGTATCGAGCTTTGCTAAAGGCTCAGTGGAACAGGAAAAAGGAAGGACAAGGACATTTTTCATCCACCATCTGAACAAAATGAATGCACGCAAACAATTTATTTCTATCAAGATAATTCTGCTGAAAGCCATAGAAGTGGTTTTCTACAGCTTCATTACTTTAAGTTCATTGCCTTTTCTCAGCATACAAGATGATTCAAGATTTTTTTTCCCCATCTATCATGCTTCATAATTTTAGATTACATGTACATTTTCTGGGAATGTGTCTATCTTCATATTGTTTCTTCAAATTCCCACCTGCAGAGCAAGATGTAACAGAACTCACCATGATGCTGAAAGGGAGACATATGTACTTGGAACGTCACTTCTGTGACCTAGGTGTTCTTGCTCTGGAAGGGACATTGGACTAGATGATCTCTTGAGGTCCCTTCTAATCCCTGATATTTTGTGATTCTGTGTCTGAAGGAGTGGGATATGTTTGAATCTCAAATGCCTTCTAGAAGGCCACATCACTGCTGTCTTACAGTATGCCCAGAACACTAATATATTGATATGTAATTCTTGTGATAGCTGTATGTGGCAAGGTGGGATTAGATGATGGACATAAAACATTTATATTTTGTTTTTTCTCTCATACCCTAGGATATTTTATCCAACAAAACTATTTACTCCAGCACTCTCACCCTGCCTACAATCTCATCTTCCTTCAATTTTTAGATTACTAAGGCCAGAACTGTCAGAGCAAAACCAGAAGTGATTTGCTTTTAACAGTTAAAAAGGAGAAGGTATCAGGGAACAGCCTGCATAGTACTCATGTCATATCCTCCTTCTCTCTGGCACACCTTCTGCAAATCTACTTTCCCTACACTTACAAGACTCAAAATAGAAAATTTCTTCATACTGGCAGTGGCAATGTATGAATTTCTAGGGTTCAAATCTCATTAGATTAGACTAGATAATAAAACATTACAGAGGTTGAACATTTTACCAAGCACAATGGCAAGACATCTCTATGCAAGTAACAATGACTCCAGATGAAAATATAAAAACAAGCTGATGTTTGATCTGGGAAATAAAATACATGCACAAATAGGAGCTATAAAACTGGGTTCCATTTTTGTGATAAGATAAACAGTGTCATTTAGATGACCAACTGTTTCTTAGCATTTTCCACAATAACTTTAACATCAACTACAGTCCTTTTGTCCATACAAGAGAGGCTGCAAATGGGGATAAAAGTAATAAGTTGTTGGTGAATTTTGCTTTTTAAAATAATTCTTTGATCCCAATTTTTAAAAAAAGCAAGTTTTACTTCTTAACTTCTGTATAAATTAACCTATAACTTCCTCTAGCAACTATACGTCAGAGTTCAGCTCTGTGGAAGTAATGAGCTTTAATTAGATAAAATCAGCATTATCAGGTAGCCAAGAAGTCAATGTTTTGATCGTGGCATAGTCACATCCTCTGTGAAGAGGCAGTGATCCTTCTAAGAGCCATGGCTGCTCTCCAACAGAGATTTCTTCCACCGGAAATCGCAGCTCCAATGCCCACTACAAATAATTTCTGATCTTCCCCAGAGGTCACTGACTCATTGGCTTCACTCACACAACGGGACTGGGAGATGAGGACTCTTGCATCACCCTTCCGGGCTCATGGACATACTTGAACATACAATGGCTCTCTCCCCCTGTTCACGTGCCCACACTTGCACATCCCTGAGCATTCAGAAGATGGTGCGGTTCCAGTTCTTGCTCTGGCCTGCAGTGTGGTCATGGATGGAAAGCACTCCCACAAAACAGGGATGGTGTGTACAGCAGAGAGCTCCTGTTGGGGAGATTTTGACAAGATGCCATGAGAAGTGGTGAGGGATACATACATGTTGACAAGTTTCAGGAATTGACTCATCATCTTCCTTGGCACTTGATAAAGTCCTAATTAAGAAGCAGCAAACTTCTGACCTCAGAAACCAGCCAGTAGTATTAGCCTTACAGAGACTCCAACCCAGAGCCTGTGTCTGAGGCTGGGTTGTTCCAACAAGTCTCTTTCCTCACCCACTCAACATGTAATTCAGCCTGTGGAACTGACAGAGCAATAATGCCCTTCAGTGAATTGCCTCATCAACCACACCCCCACAGCCTTCACTTCTGCTGAGACAACTCCTCTCATACTGCTCTAGGATCTCAAATAGGTAGGTCTCAGAGATGCAACTTCATTCTCATTACACCATTGCTTTTACCAAAAAGTAATGGATCACACTTTATCTGGGTACATTCAAGCCTGCTGCAAGCCAGGCTTTTGGATGTGACAGGTCCACTTTGCCACCACAGACTCCCTAAACTTAGATCCTAGTGGATCCTTACTAGCCTCCACCAGGTCCTTATGCACAGATTAGCCATAAGATTTGGCCATCATGTCTTCGACAGATCTCGTCTTCCCAGACTACTCTCTCAACCTTCTGCCACATATATCCACAAAGCCAGATGTGTCCACAGTTCAGGTCTGTCTCCTGTCTATCTTAAGTACTCTCCTCTTGTTACAGGAACCTCACTGATCAGTTCAGGGCAGCATCAGGCTCATATAGCCCCTCTACATTACTACCTCGGGGTCAAGCTGTTTTTTGAGTTGTCTCACTTTGGTAACATACAGTTGGTTTTGATGCCAACAATTATTTTCTCCTTGGTCATTACTGGGGCAGACAGTCCTCTGCATGTGCCATGAGGTGGTGGCTGTTTGTTGTCCCAGGTTAGCAGCTAGGCACTGGCAGTGGTAGCCTTACTCTTGATATATCCAATATATATTTGATATACTCTTGATATACTTGATTCTTCCAATCCACCATGAAGGGAGCTAAGTAGGCTTGCTCTTGGTAAATCAAATACATACTTTTGATCCGGCTACACTTGATACATACTCTTTCAATCTATTATGGAGTAAGTTCCCCATATGAGTCTCAAATCAAAATGTTTAACTATGAATCTCAAAGTAAAAAATGCTCAAAGCAATTGCACAGGAAGACATACATGCTGTCACAAAACTGTCCTGACAAGAGATTTCCCTCCATTCAAATGTCACTCCAAAAAACCACGAGGAATTTCCCAGGACAAGTGATGAATCTCAAGAATGCACTTTTTCCCTCAGGGAAGCTAAAGTTTTTTTCAACATTTTTGGAAATCAATCCAAGAAAAATAGGCTTAGTCTGTCCAAGAAAAGCAGATCTCAGGGACTGTTCATATGACACATGCATTTCAGAAGTGTTGAGAAGCCAAGTGAGTTAACACTAAGAATCCCTCAAAGTGAGTCCTTCTCAGCTGGAAACAACATAAACATTTGATAAACACCACATAGAGTTAATTTGATTCCTCTGACAATTCTATAAAACTGTTCTTCTCTTTAGATTTTCACAGATTTTCATATCATACCTGGAACATGAATTTTTCAACATTAAATACAGCAAAGCTTAAGTGAGTGAAGACTCAAGTCCATTGCTTCTCGTTCACATTCATGTAATTTCTGCATTTGAAGCTGTGATGACACATTTTGTGGAACACAAAAATAATATCCTCTCTTCCTTTGTAATTTCCTTCCCCTAGTCCCACTCTCATCCTTATATGAGGTTGTGGTTTCTTTGCTCTCCAATATTAGCATCTGTGCACCAACACCAGAGATTAATGAGATATTAATAGATCTTAAATGGTGTCTCTTGCTTTGATTTGCATGTCTTGTGTTCTGGTCTGAACCACCCTAATGAATCACAATGAATTTTATCATATATTAATTCAACAGAGCAGCTAATATGTTGCTGTTTTCAGGGTCAAAAATCAAGGTCAGTCTTTCAGTGATAGATGGAGAACAACCTTAATGCTGGCTGACAGCTAGTCTCAAATCAGACACCAGGTCAGGCAGGCTAAATAAAAGGATGACTTTGCAAAAGAGAAACATCGTCCTCCATGAGTCTAAATACATATCTACATACATATCAAAAGTAAGACCTCACTCTTCCCCCAGAAAAGGCTGAACATCTATGGGCCGGACAACATCCCTGGTGCTTCAGCAAAAAGCAGGAGAAAGAAAATTTTGAAGCACAAAGATATTTACTATGCTTTGTCATGCACCTAATAATTGGTTATTTCTGGTCTTCACTGCTATGGAAGGTTTGTTTTCATTAACAAATAAGGATTTGTTGTTTTGGTTTTATTTTTTTACAGAAGGAGAATCAATACCCAATAAGAAATTATCCCACTTCAAGGTAAACTATATGAACTCAAGCCTGGCTGATATTAGTGCTCCCATCTCTGTCAAGTGTCAGAATAATGAGGTGCAATTATTGCTTGTCTGTATTTCGCATTCAGCAAAGATGTACCTCTTGTGAGCTGATAAACTTTGCATCAACAGAAATAAAATCCCTTTGTGTTAATGAAAGGATTGTGCTGTGTCACACAGGGCCTCTGAGAAAAAGGGAACATGTACATGAAGCCATGTACAGTCTTCATGCCTCTTCCAGCCTGTTTCATCTCAGAGACATTTTCTTCCTTTCCTTCTTTAATTTCTTTCACAGAATTGAAAGTATATAACTGATCTTGGAGAACTCTCCCATGCCATTCTCACCTGAAACTCTGAAATTTCTCATGATACATCACATTTCTGAGAACATCAGTTCAGAGATCAGCTCCTGAAGAGCAGATGTGAAGAACCCCTAGCAAACTGTCTCTCTCCTGAAGTGTGTTTGTTTCTTAATCCCTAATTTCATTCGAAGCCGGGTAAGAGTTTTGTGTGGGCAAGCAGGTTCTTCAGAATTGCAGCCAAGAGAAAGGGTGTGTTGGAGGGAGGGGAAGAGCAATACGAGTGAACACTATCCCATGCCAAGCACACAAGCCAGCTGCCAGCAACCCACCTGGGGATACTCTTCCACAACCCACCTGGAGAAACCACAGAGATATTACACAAATAACCAGGTTTCTGTAAAGGACAAATAAGTGGGCTGAAAGGCTCCAAACAGGAAATGTGTAATTAATACAGATCAAAAGAAGGAAGCAGAACGAGTGTGTGGTGCCCATCCTCTGCTGGTCAAAAAGGTGTACCCACATAGCTCTGCAGCTTGTAGCCTTTAAGACCTGGCACAATAACTCCACCTGTTTCCTCCTGTTGGGCTAGTGACAAGTTACTAGTATCAGGAAACCACTGTGGAATCATTTCCAGATGCATCCCAGCGCTGCCTGCTGCCTGCAGATGAAGATCTACCATGAGAGCATTTCTACAGGGTGTCCCAAATATCCCCAGCCCTGGTGCAGATGTAGATGTACAGGGTAATTATATACATTTTCTCACCTATCAGATACTAGAGGCTGAAGGACTGCCTGAGACATACAAATTCTGTATAGGACCCAGAGAGAGCTCCTCTTTCATAAACGTATCTTGTGTGTGCTTGTAAATTTTCAGCATCCACTATATCGTATAGGAAGGAATTTATTTAGATGAAGAAGGAGGATTTTGATTTTCTTTCAACCTTTCTCTTGCTGGTTTAGATTTTAAACTCAATGAGAAACGTAGAAAGAACAAGACAGAGTGTTCTATATTCCATTAGAACAGAAACTGATTCAAACTTCATCTTCCTAAAATCAGTGGAAGCACACTGAACACTTGCCCCTGACAAGACTGAGTTCTCAGTGATTTATATAGACAAAGTCTCTGACTGCATCTCATAAAAGCTCTAAATAAAGTGACTAAATTGAGATCTACTCATAAAACATATGTGGTGGGTTGACCCTGACTGGATTCCAGGTGCCCACCGAGGCTCTTTGTAACTCTCCATCCTCAACTGGACAGGGAGAACTGGAACAATGAAGAGCTGGAGGGTTAAAAAAAAGGGTGGGGAGTGATCACTCAGCAGTTACTGTCACAGGCAAAATGAACTCCACTGGGGAAACCATTTTAATGAAATAACAATCAAATCTGAGACCAACAATCAAATCAAGACCAGGCTGGACAAGGCACTGAGCAGCCTGATCTAGTGGGAGGTGTCCCTGCCTATGGCAGGGGGGTTGGAACTTGATGACCTTTGAGGTCCCTTCCAACCCAAACTATTCTATGATTCTATGATTCTAAGGAAGTGCTAGGACCCATCTTACATTAATTTAATTGGCTCAGGTGATGGTACTCATAAAGACCTGGCAGTGAAGGCTGATCATAAAATCTGTGTGCAAGTTCCTGTGGTGTTCACAGAACTCAGTGTGAACCAAGCTGAAGACTTTCACACCAGTAATATCACTCATAAAATTCTGGTCTGCTGAAGACTGGGCATCCTGCCCAAAACCAGAGACAGAAGGAACTCAATGAGGGTTTCTTCTTGTAGAGTCATTACTTACATTCACTCCACCTAAACAAGTGGTTTCCCAGCATCAGAATGTTCAATAATGATTTTTATATGGCACGGGCCACAGGTCAACACACATCAAAACCCACAGGAGGTCAGCTACTTCTGCGGGGCAAGCTGCTGGTTTTGGAAGAATCCATCCAAACTTCCAGCAGTGAGACACATAAAGGGGGCTTTCCCTTCACCTCCTCACCACCAGCCGTACAGAGAAGGGCTTCAGCCCTCGAGCCCTGGTGAGCACATGCCACCTCCCATCTCCCCTCTCCAGTGAGGCTCCATCCAAGCTGTGAGAAATGCAAGTGCTACTTCCAAGGTCCGTGCTGAGTCATGGTCCCATCACATGTCACTGCAGGGCTTTGATTGTGCCTCTTTTGCTCACACCCATGTCCTAGGACAGCTAGGCCCAAGGCCTGGGAGGGGAAGTAGCTCTGAATTAAGTGTTAATGAAGGGTTCTGGCCCCAGTTTGCCTATTCATCTGGTGGGAAATGGTTCATAAAGACTGTGGCAAAGCAAGTCATAAATAATTGATAATGGAAGTGTGGCAAGAGATGTGTAAAAGAAGAATAAATGTACCTCACTGCTCATTTCATGAGAAAAACAGTGTCAGCTCTGCACAGGGAAATTCTCAGCAGATTGAGACGTACTAATTACTCTCAGATGCAGAAGTTGAAGATCACTATGCAACACAAGCTCACACAAGCAACACAAGGTCTGAGGTCAATCTGTGCTGAGCGCTCTTTCCTGTCTCTGCCCCTGGCTGGGAGCTGGTGCCCGGCCTGAGCCTGAGTGACCATTCTGACTTACACAACACGCTACATCCCACGTACAGTGATCCTTCTTTTTCCTCTCACTTAATCTCATTTCATCATGATCTGCTCCCCGAAACATAAGGATTAAATTTCCTCTGCACTTACTCAGACAGAGGGTTCTGTCCTTCACAAAACTCTTCCCTTTGTAGCACCCCAAACACCTCTCTCTCTGCTGTAGCACTGAGCCAAGTCTGATGTCAGGACGGTTTTTCTTGTATGTTGTTTTTCTGCACTGGAGAACTTCAGCTGCAGCTGAATCAGAAATACAGTGGAAAAGGCTTGGATCTGACACAAACCTTCCATTCCGCTAGAGCATATCTAGATGAGACCTTCCTGAACTGCTGATTCATCATGCACACAACCCTCTCATCCGTCTCTCATCAATGGATGCAAATAGGAAGATGGCAGATTTAGGTTGGAGATAAGAAAAAAGTCCTTTACTGTGAGGGTGGAGAGACACTGGAACAGGTTGTCCAGAGAGGCTGTAATTGCCCCCTCCCTGGATGTATTTCAGGTGAGGCTGGATGAGGAATTGAGCAACTTGGTCTAGTGGAAAATGTCCCTGCCCATGGCTGGGGGTTTGAACTAGATGACATTTTATGTCACTTTCAACCCAAACCTTCTATAATCCTATGATTCTATGATCTTTGTTTGAAAGAATCTAGGATTTGTTGCTTGATTCTTTTTTTCTCCTGCAAATCTGTTCCTGCACGTCTTGGCAATGCCCTCATGATGTGAGGGAGCAGGAGCAAGGACCCCTAGCTCTGCTTGGTCCTGCCTCCATTTATCCAGCTTGTATGCTGCCATGTCCCTTAGCACACCATAGCATCCATTCCTGGCATTCCAACCATGCCTGGGGCTATTTTGGCAAATTCATTCTCTATGGGAGCAGCAGGCCCTGACTGAGGAAACATGGAGCATCCCCTCAGGGAAAGAAGACAACTCCTATTCCTGTAGCATGTGCTTCATGTGGTGGTGACAGGCTGAAACTTGAAGCCCTGCCTCAGAAGTGAAAAAGGCATCACTCAAAAGCACTCCCTGGCAGACCAAGCCTCAAGGGTTGAGGGCATATTGGGGCAATACAGACCAAGACCTTTGTCCTGGTTTTGACCCCCCCCAGTGACAGATGGCCCCCCCTCCTCTCTCTGAAGAGAGGAGAGGAAGGAATGAGGAGATTTGTGAGTTTAGAAGAATTCCAAACTACTTTAATAGATAATGAAATAATAGATAAAATTAAAAGGAAAAGATAAAAAGGTATACAATATTTACAAAACCGTACCAAGCTCCCGGGATGATGATCACGTCCCCAGCNGATACCTCAGCTTTTATACTGAGCATGGGGCAGATGGGTTGGAATACTCCTGTTGGTCAATTTTGGGTCACCTGCCCTGTTCGCTCCTCCTTGCTGGTGGGACTTCTCTATGTTTTTTCTGTTTCCAGCCCCCCCCAGTGGGGTGGCTGACAAACATTCTGACCTTGGTCACCATAGTGAATAATGAAAATAAGAGCTTCTTGCATACCACTCCCTGGTCTTATCAGTCTGGGAGTGAACAGTGTCTGAACAGTGTGCACTTAATTTCAGAGTTTAGTCAGACAGAAGAGGCCTAGCTGAAAAGTGAAGTTACAAACTAGAAAATTTACCCTATTTTACCTCAAACCAGGACAACCTTGAAGTGAGACTGCCCTGCTGTGGAGTCTGGAGCACATGACCTGCAAGATCCCCAGATTATATTGCTTGCACTTGCCAGTTTCTAGGCTGCACTGTTTCCAGACAAGGCCAGAGCAAAGGGAAAGGCCAGCTGTGCCCAGCTGTGACGAACGAAAGATAATGACAAAGTCATTCCTCTCTAATCCACACCATATAATCCTTTCTACAGGAATTGCACTTCATAATCAGATTTTCTTCATTTGTTTGCATTTGCCACATAGAAATATCCATTGCTGATGCTGCTTCCTGTTTCTCAATGTTCAAACAATAGGCAGTGGTTTGCTTATGATGGGCATGAAGAGCATGGAGACTAGTGCACAGCAGAGTCAAGAGCTTTTTTGGCTCATTTGCCAGGCACTGTCAACAGCAAGAAGAAAAACAAAGCCCTGGATCACAAAAGGAATACTTTATGGAGCCAGCTTCCTTGTATGTACTGAAACACCTGGGAATATATCCAGCTAACCTGTCCCTGACAATTCAAATGCATTCTCACAAAACACAAGGACGACACCACTCCAGCAACAGAGCTGGGAATGAGCAATATGTCTTGTACTCTGACCAAGAGGAAAAAACCTTATGCATAAGACCTGATTTTATTATTTCCTGCTGACACTGTCCCTTTCCTAAACATCCTCATTAATTGGGTTCAGACTTTGCTCCTGTGAAGAGGTACACTGTGTGTGTCTCACTTGAATAACGGCTGGTTAGCCCATCCTCAACTGATGGGCTCTGGTTTCACTCACTCTGTATCAGTGTTGTCAGAAGTAGATCATCTGCCCCACAGAATCTTTTTGAAAACCATACCTGGAGTTCACCTGGAGTATTTTTCTTAGTTCAGCTATCAACTGGGCTTGGGCTATTGCAAAAGTAAATGACAAATTATCTTTCTGGTTGACAGAACAATGTTTTTCACTGTTTTTTATCATGAGCTTTCCTCTATCTCTATTTCATGATCAAGGGAAATTCATTGGGAGAAAAAGTAAGAGGAAATGCAGAATGTATTATGCCTAGGAAGGAATTAAGACAGTGAAACATTCTCAAATCATCAGAAATTAATTTCCAAGATGATAAACCACGTTGTGCTGCTGAGCTTTGGCAACTCCTAAGGACAGGAAGCAAAATATCTTGGTGAAATGTACAGAGTTCTGGAGAAGGACTAGGAAGCCCTACACTTGACCTGAAGAGAGAGATTGACATGTTCTTACCCTCTTGAAGACCACGGCTGGGACTGAGGTGTTCTTCCTTTGTCAAGTTGGTTCTTTCCTGTGTCATGCTGCAGTCTTATCCCTCAGTCATTTAAAAGCTGTGTATGTTACTCCCTCCTAGGTTCCAATTTTGGGCAGATAAAGTACCTCCCTGGTGAGAAATCTATTTACAGAAAATAGAATGAGTTCTTACAGGGTCTACATGCTGGATTTTGGTCTCTTTGCTCAATACTTTGCATCTTAGTTGTTTTAGGAGACCTTGTGAACTCACACTCGGCCTTATGCCATCCTTTTTTTCCCAAGGCCACTCAGAACATGAGGTCTGGTATAGCACAAAGCATCCTGTATGGTTTTTACCTTTTTTTCCTTGAAGTAAAGGCAGAGAGGCACCAGATGAAGCCAAAGATCTGGTTTGTCTGTGTTCCACCTGGGGTTTTGCTGTTGGGAAAAAAGCTGCCTGTCAGCAGCACTAGAAGGTGAAGCAGTTCAGCACAGAGACAAAATTGGTGCCCAGCACAGCTACTTTAAATCTAAAAAATTCAAATTCTTCTATGTCATGCTGTCAGGCACCACTGTTTCCCACAGCATATGCAAGGGGATAGCCCAGGATTTATCCTGAAAGTCTCTCCCGGAGTCCCTGGCATGGCTCAGCTCCCATTCCACAGCCCCTGCCTCCTCCGCAGCCTTGGGCTGGAGCCAAGGACACAGGAGCAGCATCTCCTTGGGCCATGACATTCCCACAGCTTCTGACACCACAGAAGCACCGCCCAACTGCTCATCTCTCTTCGCGTGTGTGTGGGAGGGAAACGTGCTCACAGCACATGCGCTGTAAGGAAGGAGGATTTCAGCAGCAGAGAGTTGTGAGGTCACAGCAGAGAAATAGCAGCTAGAGGTGGGGACCCTACTTGCACTCTCCCACTCCTTCCCATCACATGTCATACCCTGGCAAGGGGCAGCTCAAGGAGCTGCTCCCCATCTCCTCTCTGGTGACAAACCCAGTCTAATTGGGCAACATTTCCACATAGTGACCAGCTATATCCTACTTCTGTACATTGGTGATCAGGGGTTGTGTAAGAGTATTGAATGACTTGAAAATTCTACCACATATCCGCACCTGACCATGTCTACAGCAAAATCCTCCCACAATCATTGTTCACAAGGGAGGACACAGTTCCTCTTCTGTGGTGATGCTGGTCATGTTGAGTCCCCGTCCCTTTGCCTCCCCATAGCCCTGTATACATGACGTCTGGGGTGTGAGGCCCTCAGATGCCCTATCAAAATACCAAGCAGGAAGGATATGACAAGACCAAGAGAAGCAAACACCATGCTCTGATTCCTCCTTTTCCCCCAGCTGAAGGGTGGCTCTATGCTTCCTTCTTGTCTTCCTAAGGCAAATCTCACAAGATTCATTTGGAAAGGGTGGAGATAAAATGTTAACCACGCTGAACAGTGAACAAAAAGCACTTTGAAAACTCTTAGAAAATGTGTGAAATTGTCTTTGAATGTTCAATTACTTTTTCTCGCTACCCACTGGAAGCTTAAAAACTAAAGACACAGCCATCACTGATGTAGACAAAGATTGAACACAGATGCAATATACTAAGCAAGTTCCATGCTAAAGACTGAAACACCTGTAATTACATCTTTGTGTATTCTGCTTTATCCTCTGTATGATTCAGCTTACCTGTCCTCAGACACACAGGAAGGTGATGGGTGGTGAAACACTGGAACAGTTTGTCTAGAGAGGTGGTGGAGGCCTCATTTCTGAAGCCATTTAAGATTGGGCTTGATAAGGCTGCAAGAAACCTGATGAAGTACAAGATGTCCCTGTTCAGCTCCGTGATTTTATGATTCAATGAGTATAAAGTACTATAGAAAAAAGTGAAAGCTCAGAAGCACAGAGGTACCCCATTGACAAGCACTTTCTCTGGATCTCCTGTTCTTCTCATGCTTTTATTTCTCTTTAAAAACATCTCAAAATCACATGTATTAAAATCTATGATAAAAGAACTCCCCTCTTTATAGCTTCAAAAAGTACAGAGGTGAGGTGAATCAGTATCTACTGCAAATTTCTCTAATCAGTAGAAACTAGTTGAGGATCACAGGCTGGGACAAGTTTGAGAGGAGTTCCAAGACACAGAGCAGAGCAAAACTGCCCCTGCCCACACCTTGCCTGCAGGGTGGTCCCCAACCATCACCATTCACTGATGGGACCCCAGGGGATGGCTGAGAAAAGCTTCAGGCAGGAGCAACATGCACAGGGCAGCAGGAGTGCAGTGTAGAGCCAGGAGGTCTGAAGACTTGAGATTTATTCTGGACAATCCATAACTACCCTACCAAGCCATCATGGCAGAATCAACTCCTGGCAAATAAAAGGCAAACTGTGTGCCTGGTGGACCTGTGTTCTGGAGAGGAAAAGGAAATTTTTTCTTCTTTTCTTGGGATTTTTAAGAACAAATTCTCAGCTTGACTTCAAAAGCCAGATGCAGAGCATGAGGTAGAGCCAGGACAGGTTTAGACTAGACATTAGGAAGAAGTTCTTCACAATGTGGGAGGTGAGGCACTGGAACATGTTGCCCAGAGAGGTGGTGGAGGCCCCATTCCTGGAGACATTCAAGCCAAGCTTGATGAGGCTCTGAGCAACCTGATCTAATGGAATATGTCCCTGCTCACTGCAGGAGACTTGGAGTAGATGACATTTGAAGTGCCCTTTCAACTTAACACATTCTATGATTCCATGATTCCACGAACCTATTCCAATCTCATACCAAAAGCCCTGCACTCAGTTTATGAGGCTACATCAACTCATCCTCTGAAAGTTTGCAGGTCACACACCGCTGCAATAAGTCTAATGCTACTAAAAATTCTTCCAAGCTGTTTTAACTCTGAACAGGAGTCACTGGAATTCCTTGTAAAATGAAAAAAAAAAATTAACTTCAGGGAGGTTGCTAGTTAATGCTTGGGGATAGCTGCCTGTCTGCTTGTAAGGCACGTCACTTCAATATGTATTAAGCATTTTGTGACACGAAAAGTGAAAAGAAAGTTAACTTTGACATTCATGGCCAAAATATTAACATTAATTTTTTCACACTCCACCCTAGAATAAGCAACTGGGACTCCAGGGAAAAGAAATAAATGAAATGAAATGAAATAAATTATAATAAAACTCACATCTCTAAGCAGCACATTCACAGAAATATGAGCAACACCTTCCAGCCCATCAGCTTTGTATGTTTATGACAAATGGAGCCACTCCTACCCTGATATAAGCTGTGGGTGCTATAAAAAGATAGAGTAGTCTTTGTCCTAAAGGTTTTACAGCCTAAATTAAAACAAACAAACAAGGAGAGATATAAACAGTCAGTTACTAGCCTAAGGTCACAGAGAGGTGATGTAGCTTGGCTTAGAGAAGAGCGCATGGCTTTTGGCCTTTACCAGTTCTCTTGTCCTGTCTCACTAAACCATCCTGGCTTTCACTGTTTCATGTTTACCTGCCTCACACTCTCTCCTTCCCAGGCCAATCCCCCATCCATCCCTGCTGGCAGGGGACCCCATCTTTGCTGCTGGCATCCTCATTCATCCTCACTCCCTAAATTACGCCTTGTGCTCAGAGCATGACTTTTAGATTTCTACTGTACCAAGAGCTACATCAGTCTGCTACTATGAGATTTCTATCAGTGTCATTGAAGAGCAAGTGAGAAGACATGGTTGAATTTTTTTTTTTATTATTCTCCCTACTTGAGTCTCTGGGAAGGATAGCAAACATGACATGAAAAAAAAAAAATTCTAGTTTTGGCATAATTTTGTAATAGTCCAGAATACATTTCACAGAGAGGTGGGGGAAACCAAACCTTGTTGCTCTTGCTAAAAATTAAGTTTCCACCCAGGAGAAAAAGGAGAAGTTTCTGCACATCAACATGTGCATGGGGATAAATGACAGGAAGTTTCAGTTTTGGTGCAAACAATGTTTTCCCGGGACAAAAAAGTTTCCAATTTCAATAATCTGGGAAAATCTACATGGCAACATCCTCACTGAGGAGGAGGTGGAGAGGGGGTGGGCTGATGATGCTTAGCTGTGACAGGGCAGGTGGCAAAGGGAGAAGGGACCTCCAGCTGCCATGGGAGGGTCTTTTTCCCAAACTAGGTGCTAAGCAACATCTAAGGTTGCCAACAGGTCATTTAATCACACATAGCAACTATCAAGAAAGTAAAACAACGTAAGCGTTTCGCAAGTGCCATAAAGTCACAGTGTATCCTTGCAGCCATAGCCATCACCTAGAAAAGGAGATGGGAGAAGATGAATTCCACACAGCAGGAATTTTAGGCCTGTCCTTCCACTCTTTGGTACAAAAGGCACACAGAGCAACACTGGAAATTGACCTAAAACACAGGTATGGAGCAACATTCCAGAGACCCAAACCCTTTCTTCAATGGACTTGTGAGAGCCTAAACTCTCCGAAACGACTCTAGACTTTTTTCTCTCGGGGCTGCACTGAGAGCTCCGGACTCTGGGACTCTGCTCTCTGCAGCGCTGCCTCTCGCCTTTCCCCCCGCTTCACTTTCACTCCCCTCGGTTTCGTGTTCCCTTTGCCATGCGGAAAAGCTCCTCCGTACTAGCAGCGGGGTTTATCCTGGTTCCACCCACTGGGACTTTCCTAGCTTCCTTCTGCAAGGCGAGGGAGGGGGAAAGGCAGAGGGAGGGATGCGGTAGGCACCTCGGGGAGCCCGAGCAGCCGCCGTGCTCCCTTTCCCTGCGCTAGGTTTCTATTGTAGGCGGTGCATTCCTTGGGAGGGAGGGTGTGTGTGTGTCTCGGTGCCTTCCCACACTCGGGACAGCTCTTATTTAATGGGGGTCTCCATGCAGGGCAGAAGCCAGAGGAGATTTGTGCCCTTCGTGGTTGCCATCCAGAGGAGCAGAAGCTCGCACGCCAGGCGTCAGCATGAACCACAGGACCGAGATAACCCTGGAGGAGGTGACTCCTGTTGGGACCAGCCAAGCCTTCAGGATGCGCCTCAGAGAGGATTTGAGGAGGATGCGGTGCACGGTGCTGCTCTGTCTCCTCTCTGTCCTGGTCCTGGCATTGCCCACAGCCTACCTTCTGGCTGGAAACCTCAGAGCCCCCAGGTCCTGTGCTGACCAGGTAAGAGAATGACTGAAATTTCTGTCCTTGTACTCCGTGGGGAGAATTACACATCCCGTGTCTCCAGGGTCTGGTTTTGTTTGGGTATTTTATTTTCTTCATGACTTTCTCAAGTTTTAAGGAAACACGAGAAACTTGCTGCTATGTGCCTTCTTCCTTACTCAGAGCAAATCTTCCAGGGATAAATCTTATGATCCTACATTCTCTTTAACTAACGGTTTCTGCTCCTCTTGACTCAGCTTCCCTAAGGTCACAGTATAATGTATTACATCAAAACTTTTATTGACACTCTACGCATAAGAAAAACTGCTGTTTGATGGAAATCAGTGTCTCTCCACTGATTTCAGACAGATTTTGACACTATGGCTCATCTTACTCCCTTCTCCAGGGTTAACTCTGCAACTTCCCCTCCCAGGAAGCTGCTGATGTCAGTGGGTCAGTGTCATCAGCCACCACTGGACAGACAGCATCAGCTCTCCTGTATTATTAATGCAAACTCCTGACAATTTGGGGTGATTAAAGGGTTAGACCCTAAATTTTGCATCCTGTTTCTCACTCTTTATCAAAACTTTTTCTGAATCAAGGGATCTGCTCATCTCTTCCTCTTTAACTGATAGCTTGAACAGCTTTGCAATGCAAGCTCACTGGTGTGGCTGCTTCCAATGCTCTTCTGTGCCACTCTTCTCCTATTTGTGCCAGACTGCAGACAAGTGCCCATTTCTGTGGTAGACCATGAATGGAGCAGGACTATTCAGTGCTAGAAGGGTGCATGTCTGCATATGAGTCTTAAGAATTAAGGTTTAAATTTTAGCCTCAATCTGAAATTCCCCAACTAATTAGCGTTCTTGTTGTAGGCTCACTTAGGAGCAGCAAATAAAAACAGTGTTAGCAAGAGGCAGACTTCTAACCCTGCGTATGCTTAGCCTAGGGATATTTCAGAAGTGTGAGGGCTGTACCCATGAGCATGCATGCTCCTGGTGGCACAAAGACCTGCCAGACTTTGTTTTCCCTGCAGTCTGCACAGTTGGAGTCTGGCACCCAAGTGATGCCAGCTCCTGGGTGCACCATCTTCTGTGCTACCTTTGTATGTAGGTGCTTATATAAGTATATATTCTTATATGGCTCAAAACAGTACCTCAGGCTGTTAAATCTACCCACTTCTTGCCCATGTGAGAGTGCAAGTTACTGTGCTGATCCTGTTACAGCTGTTCAGGCACCTAAAGGGGTCCACATGGCTCTTTGGACTGTCTCAGCTGCATTGGTTTTTGTTTGCATCCCGTGAGGTTGTACAGAGAAGTTCAGCTGTTGAAACGAATGAAATAGGAGCAAAACCTGAGCCTGTTTGGTTGGAGTAATGCATTCCTGGCTTTTGACTCTGTTGGCAGAGTTAGCAGAGAAAAGTGTTTTCATGACTGGGTTTGGCTTCTTCAGAGGAAAAGCGCAACGTAAATCATTAGAGGTTTGCTCCAGCCTGGGCTACACGTGTGTGTCTTTCCATGCATATGCAGCGAATTATCAGCGTGTAGTATTCCCACAGTGATGTCACGGGGTGATCAGATGAGTTACAGCCTGTGAGAGTCCCCGTGCGGAAAAGCCGTGGGGCTGGCAGGGTGCCTGCGGCCACCGTGCCAAGCCCTATGGGTGGAGCAACCGGCTGCAGCTCAGCTGGATCCTACTATTTCTGCACTTTTTCATCCTCTCTCCAGGGGAACTGACTTTATCACCGGTGTTATCCAGCAACAGAGTGCACATGACTGGGTTTTTATGGCTGTGTTGCTTTCTGTTAGTTCCCCAAAGAGTCAGGTGATGGGCTGAGCTCAGACACTCAGTCCTGTGTGCAGATTAGCAGGGCTGCAGGCTCTTTCTGTCCTATAGGTCAGCCCTTGGGAATGTTTCTGGGCATAAAAAGCTCTTGAAAGAATGTCTTTTTTTGCATTTCCTTCTGTATTTGAAGTGTTAGAGCTGTACTGATAGAGGAGGGCTTCTTCACGTGCCCTATTAATAGCACAAATAAGGAGTAGTTTGGGACCAGACACAAGTGACTGAGCAATCTGTGTCACTGGTTTTGGGGATGCAGATGCCCTGGGAACAAATCTGCAATAGATGCCCATTCACTTGCTGAGCCTTCGTGCAGTGAGCTCATTGCAGGAGCCCTCTCAGTGCCCTAGGACCAGAGCTCAAACCACTTGTGCTTGAACAGTCCTGGGAGGAGGGAAGGAGCTAGGAGCTGAGCAGGGGAGAAGCAGATGGAGTAAATTCCTGAGCCTATCCTTCCTGGAGCAAGGAGGAGGAGAAAGCGAGCCAAGGAAGGTTTGTGCAATAGGGGTGTGGGTCTCTTCAGTTTGCCTGTGGGGTGAGGCAGTTTATTCATCTCTGCTCCTGTGTGGGAGCATGGTGTCATTCTGCTTCTGAAGATATACAAACTCAACTTTTCCTGAGGAAATGTCCCTTTGAGGACAAAGCAAGGTGTCATGTCATTGCAGCAACACATGTGAGCGAGACATCGGTTCTCTCTCTCATGACATAATGTGCCTTGCATGAATAATTCAAGTCCTTGACACCTTCCACGCTCACTACCCTGCTTCCCTTTTGGAAATAGAAATTGCTTTCTTTTGCACTTCAAACAGAGCAAGGTGAAGAAATAGGGTTCATGTAGCAACAACAACAACACATAGCTTGTGTGTTTAGGTGGCAATCTATAAAAGGCTCCAGTGGTGCCTGTCAGAGGAAGGGCCAGACCTGATGTTCATCCTTCCCTAAAATGAAGCCAGGTTTCAGCTGGAGTGTGCAGATCTATCAAGAGTACAGCACAGTAGCCAGGAGAGCATCTCGGGCTGCCCTAGCAACTTACACAGCTAGTCCAACACAGCAGAGCATACAGGCCCAACGCCTGGAGATGTCAGTACTGAGTGTTGTTTTTGTGGCATCCTTGGTGTGGCAGGACCACAAGCACCACAAAGGGAAAATCCCAAACCTGTCCAAAGGGTTGCATGTGAACCTGTGAGTTATGTCAGCCTTGCAGTGGATCAGGAAGTTGCTGCAGGTATATGCTTACACTGGACACTGGAATCCAGTTGAAATGCTCCCATTGAGACCAGTTTCTAGTGGCACAGAATAAGTCGATACCAAAAATACCCAGCACAGGTTGTGCAGCATATCTGGAACAAATGAAATTGTGAGAATATGAACTGTGTATGACCTGCAGAAACTCTGCCAGTAAAATAGCATCTTGTGCTAAATAAGGTGTGGATGGAAGTGCTAGGGATATTTTGCTTATTAATCACTCTGCCTGCAGAGCCAAGCAGCTTTCTCCTCATGGTTGGATATCCCCAGCCATTCTTGGATGTGGAAAAGTCAAAATGTGCAAACAGGGGTTGTTCAGCTCTTCCTTTGGGCCTTAGCAATATATTGATATAAATGCAATGGGGCTTTTTTGGTATCAAACAAATATAGAAGTATTTTGCTGACTGCAGTCTTCAGGATAATTTAAACTGGCTGCCTGAGATGTCGTTTGTCTGCAAGTGAGATGTAAGGTGGGATTTTCAGCATCACTCAGTGGTGGTGGTCTCTCCACAGTAACCGCAGGAAAAACTGAAGCCTTGCTGTGATTTTTTCAGAATCACAGCAAAGCAAGGAAGGAAAAAAGAGAAGACCACTATCACATAAATGATCTCCCTTTTGTCTCATGCTGCTCAGTTCTCCCTCACCATCTCATCCACACAATCAGTGTACAACGTGTGTGCCTATTTGGGACAAGTACTAGTAATAACTGGTGATTATGTAGAACTGACTAGTGCTAAAATATTTTCTATTGGGTGTTTAGATTTTTATCCTTATGAAACAGCACAAACACAGGGAAAATAATCTGCTTTTGCCAAGAAACAGAATAATTTCACACCTTACATCACCCTGCTGTCCTTGAGCATCTATGAGTACAGCTCCTGCATCTGGAGTTTGCATGTGGCCTTATTTAGAAAGAGGTAAATTGAGGTTGCATAAAAGAAATATTCCCATTTTATAGTCAAAAGCATTTTGTTATTTTTATAAAAAGAAATAGAATACTCCTTGATATGCTTCCCGCTTTTCCATCACCTCTGCAAGTATTGCAACATATGAGTTTATATAAAGCACTTGGGCAGAAGTCTTTAAGTAGGTAAACAATCCCACTCAAGTCACAGGATTAAACACCAGTTTGTGAATGATTTGTAGCACATTTCCATACATAGCACTGTAAGAAAATATGTCAATTGATAAATACATAGGAAGTGTCATATAAATAATGGAGTAAAATATACTCATAAGCATATGCACCTGGCCAAAGGAAAGACAGAGTGTTTGCAGGAAATCATAGAATCACAGAATGTATTGAGTTGGAAGAGACCTTCAAAGACCATCTAGTCCAACCCCCCTGCAGGAAGCAGGGATACCCTGCAGTAGATCAGATTTCTCAGAGCCTCATCAAACCCGGCCTCAAATGCCTCGAGGGAGGTGCCTGTGCCTCACCACCCTCAAGGTGAAGAATTTCCTAAGGTCCAATCTAAACCTGCCCTGCTCTAGTTTAAAATTATTGCCTCTCATTCTATTGCTACATGCTCTGATAAATAGCCCCTCCCCAGCTATTCTGCAGGACTCTTCAGAGAGCCTTCTCTTCTCCAAGTTGAACAGCTCTAACTCTCTCAGCCTGTCCTTTTAGGAGGCCATCAAAAGCAGAGTCGTGTTTAGACAGAGCAGCAAGCAGAAAGGATCTTAGAGAAAGTCATTAATCATAATGAAAGGCCCAAAAATGTCATTGACAGCATATCACCATTTCTCTGTCTGCCACACACTGAATTTTCACCCCACCATCTCTTCTGGGTGACATGTCCTGCAGAGCCACAGACTCCCATGGCTGGGCTCTGGATGTGTGTACAGGCAGAGGTGGGAAGAAAAAAAATCAGCATTTTCCATGCAGTTTTCCTTCTCCATTTTTTCTCCAACACACTGGAGCAACTTTTTTTACAAATTATGTTTTTTTGCAGGAGCACATGGGTATTTATTGCCAGTAAAGCATTAAAATATCTTTGAGCTTATTAGCCAGCAGTCCCCAAGCCCTGACTCTTCCCATAAATACTTTCCTTTCCCTAGCTAGTACAAATTACCTATTTGCTACTTCTCCCGCAGTGTCTGAAGCTGTGTGAGAGGCAGCCACTAAGAGATAGCTTTAGCAGCTACATACTAATGCTATTTCAGCTGGTTTAGTCAACAATGTGCATCAAATCCTGAGCTGCAAGCTGACTGCTTGCAGTTTAGTCAATGTATTTTTGTAAATGTCATTAAAACTGTCCCAGCTCCTGACAAATTGGGGTTCCCAACAGCCCTTAGCTGGTTGCACCACCTGAACTCTGTCTGCTTTCCACAAGCATGCTCTTGGCACCAACTTACCATGAACTGTGTCCCAGGGAAGGTGTAAGGGATGCCCCCACTCCGCAGGGAGGCTGGTTCCAGAGCAACACCCTCTGTCTTCTGTCGACACTTGACAAGGAGCCACTAGCTGTGCCCAGGTGTGACTCAGAAGAGCCAGCCCCCATAGACAAGTGGCTGGTAGGCAGCAATGTCTCTTTGAATCATTTGACTGGGACATCAGAAATGTGCCCTGCTGCCACGCAAATGCACACTGGCGTGGGAGTGTGTCACAAGTGCTCCACTGCTCCACTTGGGAGCAAAGTATAAGGGTGAAAGGTGAATGGCCCTGCCTTCCCTCAGTGGGGAATTGGAGCTCATCTTCTGCCCTCTCTCAGATCCATCCGACCCTTTCCCTCTCCCTTTAGGGCAGACCTGAGCAGACTCCCAGTCTGAAATAAGACAGTAGGAGAGAGAAAAGCAAGTGTGGCTGATACACCTTGGTTAGTCTCTTCACTGGCTCAACTGGCTCAGCTTTTGCTGCTGCAAAGGCTCAGACCTGCTGAGTCTTGATATGGGGAAGAATCACCCACATTGCTCTGTTTGTTCCATGCTGACTGAGTGACAGGAGAGTCTCCAAATAGCAGAAGTGTCTCAGTAGTGCTGGAAGGAGGCACCATCCCAAAGGAGGGTTGCTGAAGACTAATTCACACTGGCTGCTCTGCCAGTCCTCTCCCAGTTATGTCAAAAGCTTGTCCAGCCTCTGAACAAAACTGGAATTTAATACAACCACTGCAGGAGCCCAGGTCCTGTCCCTAGCAGCCCTTCAGCAATGCAGGCTGTTTCAAACAAACAGCAGAAAACTCTTAGCATGAAGCAAAGCCCTGTCAGGGCTTGTCCTTTTGCATGAAAGCTCTGTCTGAACTCTACAATGTTACTGTAGCATATTCTGTTTTGGGGGGTAAGGCAAACCAGCTCCTCTGGGGATGGGAAGGTAGGATGCTGAGCTAACCGTGTGCAAATCTCTCCCACAGGTGACAGAAGAGAGAACCTCTCACTTCCTGAAGCAGCGGGCAGTAGGCACTGGTAAGTTTGCCTCTCACACATCCCCATCCCAAACAACCCTGTTTACTGAGGTTTCACAATCACTGCCGCAGCACCCTGCTGGCAGAGTCCAACCTGCTGGCCCTCACCACCCAGATCCTTCCCAACCCAACAAGCTGGGGCAGACAGAGACAAACGTGGGCAATAAGAGTTAACTAGGGCCAGAGTGAAAGCACAAGCTTTCTGTCCTCAGGGATGTGCCAGTTCATGCCTTCTAGTGCAGGCACAGAGCTCCCAGCAGCTCTCTGAGATCAGTGTAACTCCCTGAACATGCTAAAACATGGAATCAGGAGATTTTGCACCACACCTCCACTCTGTTCACTCCCCCGATGTGCACTGTTGTTGATACAGCAGCAGGCCTGAAGCTACTTGCAATGGGACTTTTATCACCTCAACAGTGCCCCTAAACAATCACAGCAAATTACTCCTGACCCAAGTACATCCAGAAATGAAGAGGGACTGCACACTTTTCCTAGGCAGCACTGATGTAGTGGTTTGAACAACTGATTAACTTTCACATCCCATTGACCTGAATAACAGCAAATGACCTTATGTTTTTTTTTTCTCTCTTTTCTCTTCAGTGACACTTTCCAGCACAGAAAAACCAAGAGCACATCTGACAGGTAATACCTGATCCCAAATAAAGTATTTCCCTGTGGGTAGTCCAGTGCAATAATCTTGGTTTATATGGGTCTGATAGGATCAGGTGTTACAGGAAATATTGTGAAAATCATCATCAACTTTTCTTTGTTGACCACAATAGATTTACTGCAGCATGTGCTTGTAGAAAAGAGCTCACAAAGGAGATAGCTGACAGAAATGGGGGTTTTTTTACAAATTTTTCCAAGCTCTTCATTTCATTAAATGAAATGTAACTGAACTTAAACTGGTGCCTGACATTGTAATGATCTGCTGAATCCTCTAGAAAAGGTAGTGGGAAGACACCAAGTGATCTCCCAAGAGCAAAATCAGATTAAAATAGAATTTTTAGGGCTCCTACAAGGTCTGTCTTGGGTCACATATACCACATTGCTGTCAAAAAGCTCTCTGTTTTTAGTGAGATCACCTCTGATTCACATAGTAGAAAGCAAGAGGAGAGTAACAACCTGAAGGATGCAAGAAGCAGCATGATACTTCACACAAATTCATCTACAAAACTAAACCAGATCTTGTTTCTTTCCCAGCATAATTTACTTTCCCTGATCCATAAACTCCTTCCTAGTAGTACACTTCCTTAGTCCCTTCCCCTTGTGCACACAGGTTGGACAAGGACCTGCCTTGTCCAAAATCTCATCTTTGCTAAAGTGCAAGTTTGTAAGAGCTAGTGTAAGTCTCTCTGTATCCCCTGAGTACTCCCATGGCAGACTCATAAGAGCAGCCAAAGCTCAGTTTTGCTGATGGAACTTCCCTGGACTGCACAAAAGTCCATTTGCCACAGGGAAACACCCAGCAGTTTTCTCCAAATTTCCTCAAACCCCCGCATTTGCAAAAATTCCTTCACTACCATTCCTGATCAACCTCCACAGGACTTTGCCCATCCTCTCCAACTTGTCATTTTAGGCCAGTCGCTGCTGGCCATAGCAATGAGTGTGTAAAGGAAAAAGCTAAGGGGCTTTATCGTTCCATTTCTGTGCAAAAAGGTTAACCCATGCCGCTGAGCTATGAAGACTTCAGTGAACCTAATTTCCAATTTTTCAGTGACCTTATCTTTGAACTATGTTTTAGCCCAAGCATATTTTGGTGCTGCACCCTGTGGCAATGAAGTTACCAATCTGAATAATGCATCTCAGTCAAAAAATATTTTCTGTTCTTTTCAATTTACTGGATAATAATTTATTGGGTCCCACCCTGGTCTTCTCAGAAAATACAACTCATGAAGAAAATGAAAAAGATATAAATAACCTTCAGAATTTTCTATACATGCTCCCCCAACCCCTGGTAGGAAATCTGTTCCTGATCTCTATTCTTCTTCTCTAGTTCAAGACATGTGTACTGCAGGTGAAAACAGGGGAGTGAGAGGGATGAGAACTAGCCACTTTCATGGGAATACACCACTGAATTAGCAGCAGGAGAATGACTTGATGTTTTTGTCCCTGTTCCTTTATGCTTAGTTTTCCAACTCCTCTTGGCCTTTTTAATACTTAGAATTTTGAACTTATCCAAACTGGAATCAATATCTCCTCTCCCAAGTGGAGATACAGTTAGGGAAGAATGACACAATCCATGGGAATACCTAGACAGGACTTTCATCCATCCCCATTCTCTCCTAAGCACTAGTTTATACTTGGGACTGATTGTGCTGTAGAATGGTTTGGGTGGGAAGGGACTGTAAAGACCACCTAGTTTGACCACCCTGTCCTGGGCAGGAACATCTCCTACCAGATCAGGTCGCTCAAGCCCAGTCCAGTCTGTTCTTGAACCTCTTCAGTGATGGGGGCCAAGCCTTCATCTCCTCTCTGATGCAGGCAAATGCCTATTCCTGTGGCGTGGGTGGATGAGCTGTATTGCAGAAACCTCACTAAGGCCCTGGCTTACACTTACCATGGTGCAATGGTATCTGAGCACTTTGCTAAATCTGAATAGAATATAATTTTCTTCTTCTACTTAGTTATTGGAACTAACGAGCTTTTAAGGGCAGTCTTTAAATTGACAGGGCACGGTCTTGAGCATCAGAGACTCCGTAGCCATGGGACTTTGCAGCAGATGCTCTACAAGAGCTTTTACTTCATGAGACTCTGACTTCATTCTTTGGCTGATTCCAGCACATTTCAGTGTCAGGGGAGGGCTAAGAATTGTAGAAACCCAAGTTCAGCAATATGCCACATAATGTACCTGAAATGAAACTCCTGCAAGGGACTAAAGATGAAGGGATTTTGGCAAAGGAGAAGTAATTTCACATGTAAGGGATGCCAAAAATTTATAGTGGATGAGAAAGTTGAAGGAACTGTTGCAATAATCCCTTATTAAAAGCAGATTTTATTTACATCAAGAGCTAACATGATAGGTATATTTTCTAGAAGTATAGCTCCATATATTTATTAAATAAGTAAGTGACAAATACAAACTACAACTACTGCTATAAAACGAGATGTATTGTATTTAGAGGCACTTGAATGTCCATTTTTCTGCTTGACTGGTATTGAAAGCATGGGGAAAATAAATTAACTTGGAAATAGAGAGCATCAATAGAGCAAGCTTCATCCTAAAAGGGAGGTTATAGCTGTAAATCAGAGAGTTGCTTAATTCTGGAAGTTATGAAATCATGTACTTCGTTTGAGATGCCCATCACTTACAATAAACATTGAATAATTGAGTGCCATTGACATTTTAAATGCGTCATTGTACATGGAAAAATAATTTTTCACGTGCAGCTTCTCTTCAATTTCCCCTCAAAATTCCCAAGATCGAGATATCCCATAATATTTTCTGAAAATATTCTGATCTTTTCTGATTCTTCCCATCCTTGTCCAGGTACAAGGCTTGTCAAAGTTTGGTTGATGGTTGGGCTGGATCTCAAAGGTCCCTTTCAACCCATGGGATTATGATCCATTATGATCTCAAAAAAAGATTTCTTCTGCTACCAACTGATCTCTGAGAGGTCTTATTCCGAGCTCTTGTACACCTCAGAGTGACCCAAAGGCTACTTTATGCCAGGACTCAGACTTATCCCTATATGCCTGAGAGGTAGATGAGGATGAGTACTTTCACTTTCTGTTAGTGCCCTGTCTTTGTATCAGACAAACCTCCATTGGCTCTGAGCCTTGTCATACACGTTATACTTCCGTAATTTAGCTTGGCTTGCTGTCACAATCCCTGTCTAACCTTCTCCCACACACAAACACTCCCCTCATGCACTTAGCTTCCTGGGGCAAGTTCAGAAAGATCTGATACTTCAGCAGCTCTGACAGGCAGACAGAAAAAAAAAAAAGTTATTATTTTGTTGTGCTACTCAGGAAATATGCCAGAAATCACACTGCTAACACTGTTTGTCTCCTTATGGATTATTTATTGATAGAAAAGCATGGGAAATGGATTCCACCGGAAACTGAGCACATCAGTTTTTCTGAATTTCATTTCACCCAGAATAAACCTAATGGGTATTGCCAAAGGAATGTCAAAGCTTTCTTTTGCCTTCATTCTGTTTCCCTTCCTGCCTGTGCACACAAACCCTTTCCTCAAATACTGAATGAAAATCAACTTTAAGCAGTATCTCCAGTTCACAGAAATAGTCTTACTTACTGGAAATCAGTTGCCTCAGTCTCTCTCAGCAGTTTGACACTAACATTCCAGATTCCTTTTTGTACCTGATAGAATCTTAATGGTTTTTACCCCCTTCCATTTCACTGCCTCTGCTGCTGTTTTACCACAACAAATTTTACATGGCAATTAGGCAAGAGCAGAGAAAACTCTTTTACTTCCATGCAGAAAAATGTCTAAGTACTAGGGCTTGTTCTCCTGGCTGTCTTAGGAGGGAAATTACAGCAGTGG
This sequence comes from Turnix velox, assembly GCA_013400935.1. Lineage (NCBI taxonomy): Eukaryota > Metazoa > Chordata > Aves > Charadriiformes > Turnicidae > Turnix > Turnix velox. The sequence goes on along the minus strand of VZTY01035468.1, from coordinate 37,920 downwards.
AAGAGAGGTGAAGAGAATAGGACAGCATTCCCTGGTTCTCTTGTGCCACTCCAGCCTGGCAAGTAGCCACAGACTAATGCTGGAGTCCATATTAGGGTTCTGCTTGTAATCAGCTAATTACAAGACAAGGAAAACGGTTTGGGGGAAAGCTGAGCCTAACCCCAAGCTTAGTGGTTTTTACCACCAAAGCTTTTTGGGAAAAAAAATTGAGATAAAGCCAGTTCTGATAAAGCCATGTGCTGCTTTGGAATCATGTCTCTGGAAGCACAGTGGGGTCTTTGATAAAATCAAATGACACTGGTAAACCACGGACAGTTCTACAACAGGAGTTTTCCTTGTGAACACTGGGGGACAAACTGACACAAGGGATAAAAAACCCTAATGCACTCCAGAAGCAAATAGGCAGGGAGGGAAGTTCCAAGGCATCATTGCCTGGCAATAGATAACACTGACCTTGCCCATGGCAGGGGGATTGTAACTAGATGATCTTTAAGGTCCATTCCAATGCAAACCATTCTGTGATTCTATGATCATTGTGATCATATTAGACGATCTGCCTAATAAACATAATTGCAATCCATTACTACTGAAGAAAATCACAAAATCATCTAGGTTGGAAGGGATCTTTTGTCTTTTCCCACCAGCAACCCAACAAAACCATCACTAATCTAAACTTAGATCTATGTCTATCCATCTTAATAATATATCCAGGGTTAGTGCCTCAACCACTGCCCTGGACATCCTTTTCCAAATGTTTAGTATTTCTTATTACTGCCCAAAACCATTAGGTACAGGCACAGTACCCATGTGTACAGCTGCCTCAGCATGTGTTTCATTTGAGGATGAGGTTTTTACTCTGTAAGTAAATAAGATACCTGCTCCACAAGTGCCATGAGACCCAGCCTTAGGGAAGAAGAGTCTCATCATTCAGGATCTGGCCTGCAACCAGGATATCCATTCACAGGCTACCTGCACTGGACCAGGTCTTCCAAAAGCATCTTGGCTTTTATCTTGATTGCTCAGATCTGGACACATAATAGACACCCTTAAAAAATACCACTGGACAGCTGGCCCATAGCCAATTCACCTCATTTTTCAAACTGTAAAGTGAGAACATTTCTGTCCTAGCTTTTTTGTTACCCTATTTAAATGGCTTGCCCTTTGGAACAGAGATTTCACATTTGCAATCAGCAGCGGCAAACTAACCCACATCTCCTCTCTCTCTCTCTCTCTTCCTCTCACAGTGAAGAAACAAGATACTGCCAACATCGTGGGAAACTATCTGCCCATCCTGCAGTGGGAAGACGAGCAAGGCTTGGCCTTTACCAAGAACAACCTGAGTTACTCCAGCAAATCACTGGTGATACCTGTGTCTGGGGACTACTATGTCTATGCTCAGGTCACTTTTCGAGGGTTTGCTGAATGCTCCAGCAAAACAATCTCTGTCACTGAGATCATCACCAAAATCACTGACAATTACCCTGAGCCCACCCAGCTGCTGACTGGCACCAAGACCCTCACTGAAAAGTGTAACAATTGGATCCAGCCCATTTATCTGGGTGCTGTGGTCTCCTTAGAAGTAGGAGACAAGCTAATGGTCAATGTCAGTGACATCAAGCTGGTGGATTACGCCAAGGAGCACAAAACTTTTTTTGGTGCCTTTTTACTGTAGGTCCCTGGCAGCAGCTGGTTGGGGCTTCCCTTCAGGGCCCTGGTGGGACCTCGGCTTTGTGGGTGTGCATTGGGGTGCAATCTCTCTGCTCTTATTGTCTGTTTTGTCACTCCCCTGCAGCTCCCTGCAGCCTTGAATTAAAGGGTAGGGAAAGCTGAAGCCATGGGATGGATTGAAACAAACCAAACCAAAAAAAAAATAAATCAACTCCAAAACAAACTAGAAAGAAACCCAGAAAAATGAAAAAGAGATTGGGGGAAAAAAAGTATATTTTTGAAAGTAAAAACTGAGAACTCTTGAAAACTATGTAAGCTAGAGAAGAACAGCATATACCTGTGGATAGGCATATTGATCATGAATATTGCAGCTAGGTTAGATCACTAATTCCACCTCCAATATATAATTTCCTCAACTCATAAAAGTGTTCTGAACTTTCTCCAGTACTTCCAGTGTAGTTTTGCCTAACCCTTCTTCAGATTCTCAGTTCTAAAAAGTAATTAATTTTCATAATTTCCTTACAAATGGATTTGCTCAGTACTATAAAGCTCAGATTAATCATTAACTGCTAAATTAATTTTTACCAATTTCCCTGAAAAGTAGATTAAAATTATATGTTATATTTTGCAGAATCTACTTGAAATTTTTTACCCTAAGAAATTGTTTACAGTTCTTTAAGTTGATATGTACAGCCTCAAAACTTGATGTAAAATTTCTAGGGAACAGACAGTAACACTTTCTGTTTCAGCATGAAAGTGGAATCTCCCCACCAGGCTCTAATGTTAGGACAACAGAAAAGATGAGGCAGAGACAGAAACGTAGCAAATTTTAAACACTTTTTAAATCAACCACTAAAACTTTGAAAGAAAAACTCTGCAATATTTTGCTTGCTATTTTGTTTAATGCACAGCAAGTGCAGCCCTGTCTTTGTGGTCCCCCTTGCAGCTATTGCCAATGCTGCAGCCGTCCCCTAACCAGCCTTCCCTGAGTGAAGGCTCACAACCAGTAGCTCCTACACACCATCAAAAGATCCAAAACCTCGTGCCGTGGCCAGGTGCAGAGCTCAGGAATGTTTAGCTTCCCACTTTGCACTTACTTATTTTCATAATCCTTATTGTCTCTCAGGGAAATTCCCCACCTTTCCCTCATCTCCCGCAATAAACACAACACTGACAATAGCTCAAGTCATGTTCTCATAGGTTTGCACTTTACACCTTTAACTGTCTCGCCTTTTCATCCCTTACCTCACTGGGCTTCTTCCAGTTCCCACTTCCTGGCCAGAAGTGACAGCAAAGCTCCATTGCCTAGTTAATATTTCCACTCAAAGTCATGGAGGGACTCAAAAGTAGACTGTTGGCTTCAGGGAGGCACTGAGGTTGAGGACTACATAGCACTAGGAATGGGAGGTCATAGCTGAAGAGCTCAAAGAGAGAAAGAAGTTTTCTGGTGAAGACTGCCTACCTACTATGTGTGATATTGCAACCAAAGCAGTAATGGAACCAGACTGTTTCATCCATAGTGAGCTTCTTCCAAGCAGGAGTACAGTTTATTGCTATATAAAGATCAGTTTGAGCTGACAAGGAAAAGTTGTCAAGAGAGCCAAAGTGGAGAAAAGCCAATTGGCTTTTGGAAGTGAAGTGAGGAGAGGAGAGGAGTAGGAACACTAGGTAGCAACTTTAGTTTCTGTGTCTCTTCATTGCATGGTCTAAGTTCTTTCATGAAGTAGTGTAACTGTACCTCTGAAACCTAGCAGGTCTTTTGTGTAGTAGATCATGTCATAATAGAAGACTCTTTGGCCTTCCCTCCCTGTTGGAGTCCTTCCCATCTGTCCCAAAATGGAGGGCAAATTCTGGCTGTTCTGTGACAGTTACAGAAATTCAAAGAGCTCTTTATTTCTACAAATGAGATGTTGTAGTATTCTTCTGAGGCTGTAACTAAATTCTCCTAGTCTTTTGCTGCAGATTTCCATAAAAACTGCACCTCAAGTCATCACCTTAGTGCCTGGTGCACTGAATGATGGTGAAGGTGAGGTCTGGGGGAGACGAGTGGTGAATACACTATTTGGCAGACAGTAAAAGGGCCTACTATAGGATATATTCCATAGACAGACAAGTATTTGTGGGTATATTCCACAGAAATTCTAGGAAGCCCATTGGCAATAATGAGCTTTTACTACCACAAGGCACATAATTGGTGTCCACTGTACGCTAGCAATAAGATTCACAAGCCAAAAATTGCCTGCTGCAGCTCCATTGCAGGTGTGAGTCTCTTGATCCATTCTCCATGGCTCAGAAATATTTATTTCAGTCTAGTTACAGCAAGCTTGGGCATCCTGTTAAGCACACCAGCTTTTAGCACATTTAGCACATTTTATATGACATGAAACAATATATCTGGCATTACTTGTTGTAAAGTGGTGCAGGCATATTATCCCAGTGGAAATTCTCTTTTTCCCTCTTTTTTCCCCTCTCAGTGCTAACTATGTTTCTATAACGGTGACTAGCAAACATAATAAGTATACAGATGCTGATTCTGCCCCTGTTGTGTGCCAGAAGTCAATGGCATGAAGTCAGAGGAAATCCACTTAAGTGAGACAGAGATTAGGCTTAAAGAAGAATGTCTCAAGGGGACTGAACTCAGACTGTGGTTTCTTGTATTTTACTGAATATAAATAAGGACTGAAGGGTTCTCAGAAATAGACCTTTTGAGTTAGAAAACAACCTTTCTGGAGATGTGAAAATGCATAAGTGTCAGCATTTTTAATTGAATAAGAAGGTGATGAAACCTGGTCATGTGAACAAGTGACCTTTCAGTCTGTGGCCAAAGTGAAAATCTGTTTTATTTTGGGTGGATGTGAAACTAAGACACTTACAAGAAAAAATCCAAGCTGGAGAAAAGGGTGAAATAGGCAGCTTATGCTAAATGAGTTAAGAAACCTATGGTTTCAGGTTTTGCCTCTTCCATTTCTTAGGAAAGAAAAAAAAATTGAGCACTTTTCATTTAAAAGAAAAAACTAAACAAAAAGTAAGTTTTCTTTTACTATGAAGTCTGATCAAAATATTTTAGTTCTTACACATTCTCCCTCTTCGATCACAAAAACCTAAAACTAAATTTAATCCAAATTCATAAAAAGGTTCACTTACCTAACAATTCCTTTCCCCTTAAAAACTAAATTGGGTTAAATAAGCATTAACTAAATTTCTGTACACATACAGAAGTAAATTTTAATCAAGCTGTAAGGGTCACAGCTCTCATCTTATCAAGGTGTACTTGTGCTGTGCTTAGTCCACAGCAGGCAGCTAAAGGGGATACGTTGTAAAAGTGAGCTCAGTTTATCCTGTTTGGTGTATGGGAGAAGTAAAATCTGCACTACTTAGATTAAAAGGGTATAAAATGTTTTCCCTGTTGTATATCTTCAACCATACCATTGTAGGAGCAATCCCTCCAAATCAAGGAGCTCTTATGCAGACCATCTCCAGCACATGTCTGTTGGAAAGATCAGGGTCCAGAGGTGTCAAGTCAATGGTAGTGGCACAACAAAGGATTAAAAGATGCTGCTGAGATGATTTTGGCCATAACAGCCCAGTGGATATTAGGATGGGCAGGCCCCCTGTTTACAGGGATGCTGCCAGGGCTCTACTGGGCTGCAGCACAGAGCAAGCTGGAGCAAATTATTCACTTGCCCTTTTCAACACAGATATTTCAGAATTTTGAAATCATCTCCTTTTTCACCTCTGTATAAATTGACCTCGCTGGGCTTTGTTTCATTCGTCTCCTGAGCAGCCCATCATTTCAGATGAGAAATGAGGAGAAAAATTCATTCTTTAGAAGAATTGGAAAATGTCAGGAAGTTTTGCCCAGATCTGGGTATTTAGACGTCAGTATAGCATTTTGCTACTGTAAGGAATTTTATAGAATTGATTGTATATTGTCTTGTGCTTCAGTGCTGTTGTGTGTCTTAGCCAGTAGAATTGACTTAGCTTCTTGTTTCCAATGTTTATTTATGATAATAAAAGTTCAAGTTAACTAATGTCACAATTTCTGATCCTGCTTCCCTTCCAACAGCATTAACCAATGAACACACACACTCAAGAGCTATCAGCTAATACAGATAATACTTATGTATAACACACCTATTTGTTTTGTGTTAATGTGTAAACAATCATTATTTTATGCACAGTTAGAGGTTTCTCCCCAAAGTGAACCCAGATTCAGACATTCCCCCAGGGTCTTCTGCAGACTTGAATTTCAAAAGGAAAAAACTTTAAAAGCTGAGCAGATTTTCTTTTCCTTTTCCTCATTTTTATGCCCTATTCCATTTTGAAAAACAAAGTTCTGTGGAGAAGCAGTGCTTATCAGTAACTGCACTTGTGCTTTCAGACAGTGGAACTGGGGAGCAATAACGCCACTGAGCACCCAAGGGACACATTATCACATAGTATTGATGATTTGAAAATCACCACCTGCCAAAAAACCAGGATTTCCCCATCTGCTCCTCCATGTAAGAGAATCTAGGCAGCTTGGGAATTGAGTGTTTCCATTTGCCTGGGTCTGGGCTGTCATGCATAACTCAGGTAGGAAGTTTGGGCCAAACAAGAGTCAAAGCCTTGTTTGGAGGCAGCAGAGCTCTGAGCAACCTTAGTCCTGTTCTAGCTCCAGCTTTGCTGTCCTTACATTGGCAGCATGATAGCAACACCCACTGTGTATTGTTTATCCTGAGTGGTGTTACCATCAATCCCTCTGCTGCAAAGAACACAAAATCTCTCTTTCCACTAGCTAAACTGAGAGACACTCTCCCACTGAGCATATCATTTTGTATTTCTGAAGTTAATTTTGTTTTTCCTGGCTTGAATGCAGAGTATCATATTTAAATCACTTCAGAAGAATTTTTTGGTTAAGGGTTCTCTGCTCTGGCTCAGGGAAGATTTTCACTTGAAAACTCTGACGGGAGATGTTTACTCTGGCTTCAATCCACTTGCAAATACCTGAGATGCTTCTGAGCAGCCTCTGTAGATCAGCCAAGAGATAATGAGCCACTAGGAATCAAACCACTTGCTCCTGTAACACCAGAAAGATGTTTTGTGCTTTTTTATTTCTTCAAATCAAACGGCTACCTCACAATTAAAAGAACAGCAAAAGAAATTTATAATTTTATTACAAAAATTTTATCACTTGAGCTAAGTGGAATTCACTTGTTTTATTGCCATTTTGCTTTCTGCTTTACACATACAGGCTAATGGCTTGAGTTAATATCTTCTTCGTGGTCTAAGTACACTGGCACATACTGCCCCTCCTCACAAGCTCTGTGCTTCATTTTGCCTACCTTTAACCATACAGTTATGTTTTTCTAATCTCTCTTTCTACTGAGGTAGGAGGAAGAGATATTTCTGAAAAGCTGCACATGCTATTATTCACTTGCCCTACAGAGGTGTTTTTCTTAACAGAGGGATGTATATAGTATTTTTCTAGCTAAATGCAATTAAGATAATAGCACCACTCAGGGAAAGTGAGAGTCAAAATACACTGTTCTGTATCCACTTTCTCTAACAGATGGTAAAGCTGCATGCCTACTGCCTGGGTAGAATCTTCATTTTGATTTTGTTTTAACAAATATACATGAGGACATGATTGTTGACATGAAATTTAGGTTCTCCCTTCCCACAATGGAGTTGTTAATCCATGACATTCATCCTGCAGGGTAGGACACTAGCCACGAGAGTTTAATCTTCCCTCCTCTTATCTGCTGGCCAAGATGCCCAACCTCAGCTGGATCTGCTACTTGCCAGCTTTGATGTTACATAACTTTTCCTTGTCCCTCCTGACTAGGAGACAAGTTCAGATTCACAGTTCATATATCCAGCTTTCAGGAAGAGCTTTGAGTTCACTCTGGCAGGGCACTGAGACTTTGTCTCCTGAACACCCTGCAGGATGGAGCACAAGCTGAGACTGTGGAGGTGATCAGCACTCACAGGAAGATCCTGTGCTATAAAAATTTCAGCTCACGGACAGGCACTTAAATGAGGGACATGTTTTCTGTCTCACTCAGTATCTGCCAGACAGGTTCTCAAAGGAAATGAGGACAACTCCACTGTTCAACTTGTTTCTGAGACCTGGTGCCAAAGCTAGATACAGTTCTCATCAAAAGTGCAAAAACAGGAGCCAAGTTTGTCGAAAGTGACAGTTCCAAACTCATTTTGCCTTAGAAGAATTAGTGCTTAATCCTTCAGAACTGTGTGAAAGACATTGCCTGAGAAGTTATAACCTGGTTTCTTAAGCACCATAAGTCAGGAGCCTTTGGGTTTTTCACTGAAATATGAACTGAACTGGCTTTCCAGATGCCCTCATTCTTGCATAAATCAAGATATGTTGTTACACTGGTTGTAGAGTTTTATATTAAAACGTCAAAGAGGCACTGAAAATGTTTGCTACATATTTATTGGTACTGTACATATAGATGTCTTAATTTTATGTATGAGGAATTGTAAAAAACATGATATAAAGTTTAGATCTGATATACTTAACAGTTATTTCTTTGAGAAAACAGCTTTGATGCCTTCTGACAATGAAGGTTATTAATATGTCTTTTCAATGTGATTTGTGTCTTAAAGCCAAAATTAAAAGCATTTAATTTGATTCTTGCTTATTCCTGACCCTTTCTTTATTCTAATAAGCATCCACAAAGTGGATTTACACATTTACAGTGAAGAAGGGCAGACATTTACCTCTGCTAAGGTGGTTGAAAAGTGCCATGTATTGCATTCTTATGTGGGGTTGGGGTTTTTTATTAATAAAAGCTATTAAACATTAATCCTAACATTTCATGACCAGTAAAATTAAGTTCTATTTATCTCATCACAAGTTGCAGGCCTTTTCATGAACCTTTATTTCACAGGCTTTAGTTAGACAATTTCACACCAGAGGAGTATGATTGAGTACCAGGGCTGTAATTTTCAATTCAATACAGATTTAATTTTTTTCTTCTAGATATAGCTGAATCTTACCTTCATTTATAAGGGTACCTAACTCTCAATGACAACAATCCCCTGCAAAAAAAGCAAGCAAAAATTCATCCTTACAATGATGCCCCTTACTTTAGAATGAAAACCTCCCATTTAACTGCTTTCTGCTCAAAATTTCTGATCAGTCTATCACAGGGTGTCCCAGAATACTGCAGGGATTAGGACTAGAATGACCTTCCAAGGTCTCTTCCAACACTATGATTCTATGAATAAGATTATTTAGTAAGACCTCACTGTATTTTGAGATTTCATTAGAATTTCAGAACATTGGAACGGAACAGCAGATACGATTCAGGAATAAGAACTTTGTGTGGATTAATTAAATTAAATTAATTAAATTCCATATTCTCCCAATAGGATCCATTTGATCATCCCTGTAAATTACTTTGCAGTTAATAACACCGAAAGGACAAAACAATTCTGTTTTCCACAGCAGTGAATTTTGTTCATGAGATCAGGTTCTTGTAAAGACTGATGGAGATGGGTCAACACTCTCTCAGGGATCATCTCCCTTTCTCTGTTAATTACAGTGAGCTTAGAAACTTCTCAGGGCAGGTGAGGTTAAGCAGCAGGAATCACACCCTGAACTTCTTTTCTGAGCTGAATGAGTTTGGGTGGGCAGATCTTGTTGTGGCCCCCAGAAAAGACAGATCAATGTTTCCCAGAATCAGAACCTGAAGTTTGCTCCAGCAGTTGACATGACAGCCAAACATCTGGCTTTCCCCCTTCTCCCCTTGCCTTATTTGATGATAATAAACTCATTAATTAAATATGAGAGTGCTGTCTTATCTGCCAGATGGGGAAGAGGTTCATCATTCCCTGCTGATAGTCCAGCCGGTTGATTTCTGTAAAGGCAAACCAACATATTCCCCAGTTTTGAGTCAATCTCTGCTGACAGAATCGAGGCACATTTCTGCATACAGAGACCAAAGTGGTAAAGATCTATTAAGACATAACCAAACCAACAGCTTTCAGGGTATGGTTATCTGTAAAATCATGCAAAAATAGACCTTTGTTCACTACACCTCCCTTCTCTCATCAGTGTCTGAAAGCTAAGGATGAAAAATGACATCCTTACTAAGAGAGGGCTAGCAGCAAGGGCTGCTCATGTCCTAGCCCTTTAGCAAGATGACTTCACTTTTTGAAGAAAAGGAAGTGGGACATCTGCATGTAAATCAGGGGAATCTCTAGAATAAAAACTAAGGAGATATAAAATGACTTTTTACTCTAGCAGTGAGACTGTTCTACTTTGCTATTGAATTAGTGGCTGAGAAGGTGAGAAAGACATTACAGCATGTAGAAAATCCCAGTATCTGTGTACAAATCTCTAGGTCTACTGAAACTAGATAGTCCCTAGGGCTCTGATACCATTACCTCATGTGTAATTTACCAATGGGAATTATCCCTTCATACTTTTTCAATGGAGGAGGTGAGACAAGGAAGACCAAAAAGGACTTTTTCATTGACCTTTTCATTGGCTGCTCCAAATTTACACATAAGCTTGAAGCACAGGACTGGTCTCCTGCATCTCACAATATTATTGATCCTCTGAAGTCATAAACTAGACTTCAGCTTTTACTCATTCGGCACAGACTGTGGAGAAAGTCTGCAATTTCTTTTCCCAGCTTCAAAATTCCATCCAAATTTCAAGATACTTATGCAACCATTCAAAGCTGAGTACGTAACCGCAAACCATTTTTTTGGCAAGTGTAACTTACTGTGGGATCATTTTCTCGCCTCTGCAGAGCACCGTGGGGTCACACTTTCAAGCAATGACAACACAGCTCTTTAAGGAGGTTCTACTTCACTTATTATTGTGGAAGGTTCTCAAGACAGAGGTGAGCAAACTCCCTCTATTTTGCAGCCACTGTGTTGGGCAAAGAAGAGTCCTGCCAGAGTTGCCACAGGGAACTTTCAAGCCACCTATCTCCCAGTAAACTCTTACTGCATCACAGAGATGTTCTCAATGACAAGGCAAAGTATGGTGCTACACCATTCCCCGCTCTATATTTTCCTCTATAGTAGGAATTATATCTCCCAAATTCAAAGGTTCACAAGGTCCCTCTGCTCCCATGCTGGACACCTTCCCCTTTGCTTCAGAGAATAAAAAACTGTTTAACATCTATGTCTGTTTAATGTCAGACCTAATGGAAATAAATCAAAGCTCATTGATCAAGGTTAATTCTTACACAGTTTAAAAATCAACAGAAGACTAAAAGCTTCAGCTCATACTTCATAAAACACTCACCAAGTCCTCTCTGAAAGGTTCTGATAGCCTTTAGAGGCTTCAGGTATCAGTAGCCCAAGATCTATGTCAGTCATCCAGACCAACCATTCTCCCACTAAATCAAAAACTGAAGACCCTTAAAGATGTAGGGAACACATTCCATTGAGGATGGTTTTTAAGCAAAAGTGGCAGAAGCTGCTGTTTACAGAGAAAACAGGGTGTTTTGTTTCCCTCCTACCCTTCTGCATCCACACTTATATCTACCACAGCAATGGTTTCAGGAGGGTACTTCCAAACCTATTCACTTTAGTATTAAAGTAATGAGTAACAAGTCCATGAGAAGATTAATCACTTTCTAATTTATTTGTTCCTTCAGTTTTCCTGTGGATTCTTTAAATTCTTTACTGGCTGTGTAAGAGCATTCTTACCCACTTCAACCTGGAGATGGGAACAGCCCTTGAGCCCGGGGCTAAGGCACTCACCTGGAGCACAGGAGATGTGACATCAGCCCAGACTGAGACAGGTTCACCATTTTGGCTGAAGCTTTGGAACATGACAGCTGTGTGTCTGCATTTGTGTTTCCAGTTGTTTATCATGCAGCAAGCTGTACCACATAAAAGAAACCTCATCAGAAGCTGCAATCACACCCTCTTTCTCTGCCATATGGATACAGTGGCCAACCTGCCCATATTCCTGGCTGCCAGATCAGTCTTGAAGCCACAGGAATTAGCATGGATGCTAATAACCCACAGACCAGTAGGCTCCTTGCACCATATAGAGGCATTCTCCAGCCAGAGAGCTCCCTACCAGGGCCTTCTGTCAAAGGGACTATGAGGACGTTTTTCATGAGAAGGTGATGGTGTCGGTGAGCTTCCAGATTGCAGTGAGAAGTGTCACTCAACAAGTTTTATTTCTTTTTACTCTGTCATCTCCTTATTCTTATACATGATCAACCTCTGATCTGTGAGGCAGAGAGAAAACAGAGGTCAGCCAGAATCTTGCTGGCTTATTGTTGTTTTCCCCATCTGGCTCCTCAGCAAAATCAAGTATTTTTTATTTTCTCTCCCTTTTTCCCATCACCCACCCTGTAGTCATCACTACTAATTGCCCCTGTGGATAGAAATCAGAGAAAGTCTTTGGCTGAAGTGCTAACTCAACTCAGAGCCCCGTGCAACAGAAACATCAGATAAGTGCAAGCCTGAACTATTGCCTGTCTTGACTACTTAAAGGAGCCAGAACTAAGAGGTGAAAAATAAATAAATAAATATAACCATTAAGCATCAGGTTTTACCATCTCTCCTTACAATCACCTCAAATAATTCATTGAGCCTCAATTTCCCTCCATCCCTTCAGGGATCAGCACATCCAGACAACAGAGCCCCAAAGCATCTCCTGCAGCCCCTTCTCCCAACCTACAACTACTCACCACCAATACACCCCCCTCCTTTCTCACTTCCACTTTCATCTTCTCCTCAATCACATAGTTGCTTTAGCTCTCATCACCTTAAACAAATCAACTGTTGGCCAACTTCTCAACTCACCTGCACATGTTACTGCCCAGGAGTGACTTCTCCAACTCAGTACAGGCTCTGTCTGACCTCTGCACTACACCCTCCTCTTCAGGAATATACAGCTTTTGACAAAACCACACCAAAATGCTTAAGCATTGCCTTGGTGCTTTCCACAGTCTTCTGAGATGCCTAGGATCCCTCTTCTCCACTTCATGAACCCAGCCTCCACTCCACGAGCAGAAGCGCATTCCTCTCATCACTTTTCTGCTTGCACCTTTGCTCTGATTAGTATGTAGCTAAGAAGAACCTGACATTAGTCTTCTCACATTTCTGGCAAATGATCCCCTGGTCCCCACCCACAGATCTCAAAAGTCTCTCTCTTTATAAGTGAGCTCCACAATCACAACATGGATATTTACATATATATATGGGAAAACATATTACTTGCAATTTACTCCTTGTTTTCTTTCTCTTTCCAGCCTTCCCTTTATGTATCCACAGACTAAAGGCAGCACCCTTCAAACCTGCCAAAATACATGACAAATAGAATTGCTAACCAAGAACAACTTCTAAGCTCTGCCATGTGCTCTGATGCATTCACACAAAATATTGCTTCTTTTCTTAGGAATAGTTGTTCTATTCCCAGAAAATCAAGACTTTTGCTGGCTGTCTACTCAGAGGAGGTACTGCTTTAACTGGACTCTGTCAGTTACTCTAAGAGTACCCAGGGCAGTTTTGTCAGTTTATTTGTCATTCTGTCATTTCTATGAGATAGGGAAAGTCCATTTTTTGCAAATGGGGAACCATGGACACAGCAAATGACTCACTTGAGGTCACACAGGAAATCTGTGGTGGGGAAAGCTAGGGAATTGGAGAGTCTCTCTAAGGTCTCCCTCTTGTCCCCTAGCCTCTTCCTTGCTCCCCACCACCCGGTGGGGGAGCGTTGGTCAGGAGACAGTGAGAGCCTCCACCCCTGCAGCTGATCTCGTAGAGACTCCGTGGAGTTTCCCCTCCCACACAGGCTGAGTCAGGGGTGGACACTGTTGACACCCTGCTCTCCAGCACGGGCTGAGTGTCCACTCACCTACAGCCACCCAAAAGCATCGTTTCAGTGAGAAGGAGGGTGGAGGAACCCAGAAAAACTGAGACAAGCCTTCTTCAGGGTCAGCTGAGAGCCACGGGCCTTGGGTTCCCTCACAGCCATCAGCCATGGAAACACATTTGGAGATATGGAGTGGAGAACCTCCATCCCAGATTCCAGGCAACAGGATGGGTCTTGGACCAGCTGGCTCTGCAGCACGAATGGTTTGTAGACACCAATACATCACACTAAGAAAAGCTCTCATCCCTCTCCCTTTGCGTCTGACCAGGGTCTGGCTGTCTCCACAGGGGAACTGGAGGCAGTCTTGTCAACGTTCTTGAGGAGGAAATCCTCAAGATTTTGCTGGAAAGAGTGCTTTAAAGGAGGAGAAAAAAACATGCAATGAGATGAAACCGATCAAGAAACAAATTAATTTTCAAAAGCCATTTTTTCTACCCACTAAGTTCTCACTCTAGAGGGTTTTACCTTGAATTAATGTGGGTTGTCTCTGCTGTAGGATTAAAGTTATTGATCTGATCCTTGATTACTATCATTCATCCTTGTTCCTGGTCTTAGAACCATCTCATGCAGGATGAAAGCCTCTAATCAGCAGCAGTAGCAGTTCAGTTTTACTCCAGAGAAGCACCAGTGAGGAAGCCATCAGCATGCCAATAGGCTGTACTCTCTGGGAGCCAGCTCAAGTTCATGGGGAACAACGCCTCTCAGGAGCCTTCATGTGGGGGACTCATGGAGTCTGGCAGCATCCCACAGCCTGCAGGGAAGGAGAGCCTATCCAAGTTCAGGGCTTCCCCAGCATTCCCCACAGGATCCCACAAAATCATTGGAGTCACAGGCACAGCAACAAATCCCACCCACAGCTTCTTGGAGCAAGACATGTCTATCTCAACTTTGAGGTACACTGTGATGCAAGTGAACTTTTAAGAAGCATTTATCATCCAGCCAAGTGACTTGATTAATATTAAAAGTATTTAGTGAGCTGCATTTTTTCCTGGTTATCCATCACCAGTCCTTGGGGCTGAGCTGGGAGTAGTGCAGAACTGAGGAGACATCAGACACACCATGGGCCTTCATGGAGAAATCTACTGGCATGAACCACCTCCAACAACTGTTGTAACTAGTAGGAGAGATGTATGCCAGTGAATAATTACCAGGAGCTGTTCAAGAAAGCTGTGTGAAGTCCCCTAAATAGCATTCCTATGAGTATTATGAGTGTCTATACATCACCCAACCTCACCCAGAGGGGACAGGCTGCTGGAGCCTACACACATGGAAATCATAGAATAGAATCATAGAATGACCCATGTTTGAAGGGACCTTTGCGATCACTGAGTGCAGCTACCAACTTCACTCTGACAAGAACCATTCCCAAACCAGGGAACCATGTCTACCTAGGCACCATGTCTACCTGTTTCTTAAGTACCTCCAGGAATGATGCCTCATCCTCTTCCTTGGGCAGAGAAACCCTAATCCTCTCCTGGACCTCATGCTATCCCACAGGTGTTTGAGGAGTTTTTGACACTGATGCAGATCACTGCATGTCCATGATTCTCTGTTCACCTGTAGCTCCCCTCATCTAGTGCAGGAGGAAATGCAAACTCCAGCAGCTGCTGCTCTGCCCTGATCATTCAGATACTGCATCAGAGGAAACCATGGCAGATTTGAGACAGTATTTATTCATGGTTGAACTTCAACTGGGCATGACTGCAAGGCTTGTCTGGATTACACCCCTGGACCTCTCAATTAAAAATAGCTTATGGAACACGAAACACAATGCTGTGGCAAGAATAATATCACCTCCTGTAAATTATCTGATTCTAGGATTTTTAGCTAAGGGAAGACTTCACAACATCTACACTCAAGAGTTCTGGGGGAAGGGCTGAACTAGCACTTCAGCTTCTGCTTTTTGCCAAACCAAACACAAAAAAGTTGTGTTTAAGCATGCCTGTGCATTAACACCATGCCCTCATGCCCAAGAGAGCAGCCTCTGCACTGGTTGCATCACTGCTCCAGGAGCAGAGAAAGCATTTGCCTTCCCAGGGCACCATCAGAGAAGGCAGAGGGAAAGTCCTTACAGATGACCCTGATTTCAAGCCTGGAGCTTGTGTCAGCACAGAACTCTGGTCTCCCAGGACTTCTATTCAGACTGTACTCTGAATTTTCCAAGTAACATGGGGGTTTTATAGAAACCCTTGGGATTAAGAGTCTGAAGTATATTTTCCCTTAGTGATCTTCTTTAATTTTCTGAATCTCTTTCAAAATAGAAACTACCTGAACAATGACTGACAGAGCCATAAATCCTGTTCACATTCAGTGTGATGCTGCAGTTGCTGTTCTATTGGGAGTTTTGGATGTTGGACAGAGGGCCAATTTTTGTTTGCAGCAGAACAGGCTGTCTAATGCTGTGAGTAAAGCCTGGCTAACTGAGGGCTCACTAGTGGCTCTGGACTTTGTAACAAGTCACCTGTGTTTCAGCAACAGGGAGAGATGCAAATTGGACCAACGGCAAAGGTCTGTCCATTAACAGCTGTCCCCCGGAGAACATTGCTGAGCCTTGACAGTGAGCCTTGACTTGCAGGAAGTGGTGGGTGACTGACAGGCTCAGGAGAAATCCAGCTATGCTTTGAGAGATATAAGGACATGGGAAAATTCCCATTTTCTGTCTGGTTTTAACTTAAACTAACCAAGTAATTATCGTACATCTCTATCTGAGAAGCTCATTGCTATCAATTTTGTCCTCAAAAGTTCTCTTTAAAGGAGAACTATTTCTAGGCAGGCCTAAGATGTTTGGGGTTTGACTCAGAGAGACTAAATAAACACAGCACACTGAGTAAACTCACAAAAATTACATGAAAACTTTGAGTCTGTCCATCTCCCATGCACAGAGAGGCTCAGGGATTGAGCTCTGTAGACATGGCCAGTATGTCTCATCCAACATCCCAGTACATCCTTTCAAATGCTCTCTCTTTCCCAAACTATTTTAATCAAAATTAAAGATTTGTTTGTTAACAGTGGAGCCAAGGTATGCTTTGACCATGGCAAAAGAGTGATGAAAACAAGAGCAGCACTTAAATGGGAATGGGTGGAGAAGGCAGCCCGTGGGCAGTAGTCTCCACTCTACAAAATAAACAGTTGAATCTGAGTTCACAGATCCCCTTCAAGGTCACTGGCCCTGAGCTAACTGGGAATGTTTGCAGTAACTTGGGAGTTTTCTTTTGACCCCTTAAGATGGGCAACTTCATTCAGTTAAAACTGTTTGGCAATTGCATCAGACTTTCAAGACGTAGCCCAGACACCTGTGGTACCTCTCCACAGGTAACCAACGGGTGGAAAGACCAAATCTTAAAATTTCTCTTCAATCAAAAAGAAAGAAATCTGTGGGCAGCATGGGTGTGAGGGTTACTTGCTTGCTGAAGCAGAGCTCTGGAAAGTCCTAGACAGAGTCCTCGAAAGTAGAAAGGAGCAGAGAGACTGGGACTGGCCTGTCCCAGCCCTGTCTTCCCCATCCCTGGTGGCAGAAGCAGCTGGACCACAGTGAATTCTGCAACTGCAGTTACAGAACAGCCTGTTTTTCTCACGGGAAGTTACCTCTGAATCTCCCCAACATGCTCAGGGCTGGCTCTGTCTTATTTTAGTTCAAACCTGACATTTCAGATTTTGAGGCTTGGGAAAATGTGATATTTACCCACAGGTACTGAAAACCTTGCTGGCATTCAGGAATCCTATGTCCTTTCCCTGTCTCTAAAAGTACTACGCAATTTCCACACAGTACATCTCATGGAGTTTCCTTGACCTCCGTCATACTCAGCTTTGAAAAATACAGGCAAAAAACAATCTCAAATAAAATCTCCATTTTGTATTTGCTCCTTGGGTAAAAGCCCTCACAGCTTTGATACCTTTAACCTTCAAATACTCAAAAGTGTTTAATCAAGGAGCGAGTGACAGGTTAAGTTCTTACTAAGTGGTTTGGTTATTTAGCTAAGCAAATTTAATGATGGCAACACTGAGACACTTGTGGCCCTCAGGTCTTGATCTACCACAATCCAAAGCAGAACTTCACTCCAGGGCAATTTCTGACATTTGTTTTCTCTACCATTAAAGTTTTATGAAAACAAAAAGTATATAAGTTCACTGAAAAAAGAAACACAAGAATTTTTTTCTTTGAAAAAGGTGAAACAAAACCTTGAGTAATTTCTTGAGAAATTTCTCTCCTTTCCAATGCTTATGTTTCAAAAATGCCTCCCCCCTAAGTATTTCTTTATCTTTAAACCAGAATTTTTACTCTAGTACATGATGCTACCTTAAGAAACAGCCAATTTAATGTATCACAATGTCTCATTAGGATTATTGTTCAGGGTGAAAAGGTTTTATTCAACCTTTTTTCAGCCTAGAGTTCAACATCAGATCCTGAAACCTAGTTAATGGCTTTCTTTTAATAAACATTTTCAAATCATTGCACATAAGCATCTAAGAGAAAAGGAATTTGGAATTATAATGGATTTCATACCCTCAAAACCTGTCTGTGTTTTGGTACCACACCATCCAGTTCAGCCTGAATGAGAATGAACAAACACTGCAAACCTGGATGGAAAAAATATTTGACTGTGAAGGAGGGATCCATCAGCTTTACGCAGTGTTTTGCCACTGACAAGGAGCCAGAGAATTACTCACATTGTTTTTCAAAAGGAGAAGCTTACCAACAAGAGCCTTGAGAAAAGAAACTGGAAAGCAAGAAAGCATTGGGAAAACTATCAGCAAAGAAACAAACAAACAAAACCTCACAAGCTCTTTTGAATTTTATGTAGCTTCCTCCAGAATATTTTGTGGCCTTAAGAACATAAAAAAGAAAAGAAAAATTGTAAAGGAACTTCTGGAAAGATGAAAGAAAAATTCTCTGGGGAATAGGAAAAGGGAAAAGCTATCCACATAATTAACTGTTTTCTCTTTCTGCTTGTTTTTCATTAATCAACACATCAACTCATAGCCATAAATACACTATAAGTTAAATTCTGATTAAAAGAGTGAGGTAAGCACCACCAAAACATACAAAACCTAACAACTGGCCCAGCTCCAATCTCAGCAAATTATTGATGCTGGCTGTAAAGTTGGGAGCCTTTTCCCTCACTTCCTGAATAACAATTCTAACGTCTGCTGTGACCTTTAGCAAACATCCCCAGCAGCCTGCGAGCCTGCAGGGACCACCAAGTGTCACAACCAAACTTATCTTAGCTTGTTTTACAGTGTTCATTTGAAGTCTGGGAGATAGAGCTGCTCCCTGGACAGAAGCCTCTGCACAGCCACAAATAATTCCCTTGTCTTTTGTTGCATTTACCAAACCTAAATTGCCTCTGGCTTGCAAAGGACACATCTCTCATTCCATTATTCCTGGATGAGTTTTTTTGTTCTTAGTGTGCTGCTGTGAGATGTTTCTGCAGAAACATTGCTGTAGGAAAAGAGACCTTAGGGGAAACCTGGGAAGTTTGGGGTTTTTTTGCTATTTACTCGTAGCCTCATGTTATCTGATCAATGAAACAGAGCAGGATGGTGCATTTTTAGTGCATGAGGATAGGAAAACTTCACTCAGATGTTTTTCATCAGTGGATTTGCCTCACAGACACACAAGAATCTGGCAGACTCCTCCATCTGCTGATGGCTGCAGCCTGGACCACAGGTAGAAATGGGGAAGTGGGATGTCCCAGGCAGGGAGCTGACAGCCAGCATAAGGCAGTGGAAGTGCCAAGCTGAATCTTAGCATCAATAGAGAGAGGAGAACAACGTCACTGCCAACTACTTCTTTAAAAAGAAGTCTTTCACTGAAAATGAGATCACAAATAATGTTAATCAGAGAGAAGGCAAAGTGGTTGAAAGCAAAGTCTAAGGCACCTGATACATGATCTGAGCCCTGCCTGCCTACAGAGGACTCATATCCTCCCTCCTACTGAAGGATGCCAGCGTCAGAACCACATGCACTTCTGTCCCCCAGACAGGATACCTGAATGCACGTGGTTATGACAGCCCCTTACTCCTCATTCCATTTCTCCTAAGATGCTTCCTGCCAGGCTCTGAACAATGTTTTTGAGGAACCAAGTAGTACTTAGTCAGTCCGATCTAATAGAATCATAGAATCATAGAACAGTTTGGGTTGGAAGGGACCTTAAAGATCATTGAGTTCCAACCCCCCTGCCATAGGCAGGCACACCTCCCACTAGATCAGGCTGCTCAGTGCCTTGTCCAGCCTATTCTTGAACACCTCCAGAGAGGGGGCATCCACAACTTCTCAGGGCAACCGGTTCCAGTGCTTCACCACCCTCACTGTAAAGAATTTCTTTCTTATGTCAAGTCTAATCATTAGGGATGATGGGCCAAGTTGAATCTTCTGGCTGTGGAGCTCAGTCTGCTTGTGAAAGCTGAACAAAACAGCCATGGCCTTCTGTGACACAATGAGAAAATCCTTCTTAGATAGCAAATTGCCTATCATTTCTCATAGATGCCACCAAGCGATCAGCAGAGGTTGTTCTTATCCTTGGTCAGAGGCCAGAGTGAAGGATGACACCCAATTTGTCCTCCATCAGTTACAGGAAGAGACTGGTTTTCCCTCAAGTGTTCCATTAAAACTACATGGAGTAGGTGACCCAATGTTCTAATTGCTAAGAAACCTGTGACTTTCAATTCAAATGCCAGGAGAAATCAATCACTTTCCCTTCTGATTCAAAGGCCTCACCTGTCTTCGAAATGGCCAGCTTGCCCTGTCAGCTGCTGAGTATTCTTCAGCAGAACCAAGGTACCTAATTTCAGAGACACCCTTACCTGTTCCAGAGAGAAAGGAAAAAATAACGTCATTTATTCATTGCTTATTTAAATGACACTGCTATAAATACTACTGTGTAGGTAGCAGAAAGCACACCTTGCCCTGTGGGCCATCCTGTTTCCTCAACAGTATAAACAATTTTAGGCAAATTACACACAGAAGCCTCAAAATTAAGCATTTCCTATTCAACAGTATATTTGCAGTCCATGGACTATGCAGCCTCTCCCTTCCTGTTGCAAACAACATCCCACATGAGGATTAAGCATTCCTCAGAAGTAGTACGACCCATTGCAGAGCTCTTGGCTCCTCTCCCATCTCATCAAAAACTGGCAGCTCTTATTATAGCCTGAGTCATCTTCTTAGCAGCTCTTTCCAAGCATCTTCTCATCCAGGTGAGCAGACTTCTGATTTTCAACTAAAGTGACTTTGACCTTTCTAGTTTTGGCCAAATCCCGTAGCCTGTGGAAGCAGAAAATAGCTGGCTGTGATTTAGAATGAGCCCCATCCAATTGCAATCAGCACAGCTCTACAGGGCACAGCAAAACAAACTCATCTGCTTTAATAGAAAACTTTGGTTTCACAATCCCTGGAACTTGGCAACATTATTCAACTTTTAAGAGCAAGAAACAGAATAAACAACAAAAGCAGGTCACTGGTTGAAAAGGACATTCATTTTCTAGCACAAAATCCCATTTTTACATATTAAATATAATCATTTTCTGGCCTGTATGTCTATTTTGGGTATGCATTTACATGGATGGAAGTGGAAAACCCCTTAGCTGAAGCAGCAGCACAGTCTGGGTGCTTGATGTGGAGCTGCACTCCACATTCTGCAAGGCAGATCAAGCCAAAAGTTACCTTAAAAATAGAACATTTGTAGTGAAAAGGGGATAGCATAGCTTTGCCAGTATTTTCATTCTCCAGACATAAAATTGCAACTTAACTAGCAGGACTCAGTCTTGTCCAAAAGAAAGGAAATTGTAGTCAAATAACAGGGAGGAAGAAGAAAGTGAAAGAGTTTCTGCCTTGAGCTCCCTGACCTTGATTACTAAAGACACTCATCTGGGCAGAATATAAACAGGAACTGAGCTCTAAACCAACTCTGAACCCAAATATCACACAACTATGTGTGTCCTGTTCAAACAATATCTCTGGATGGGTGGATAGACTGACCTTTGCTGAGTCAATTCTACCTCAACCTTTCAAAAGCAAGCTCAGTGCCCTCATAAGTCAATAAGATCAATTGCAATGAAACAAAACACATGGGACATTTCCATGAGGTTGAAGCATCCAAAGCATCTATGAACACGAAGGTGAGGTGAGAATGTGACTATGAATGCTCTTCTAGATGAGGCTCTGTCAATGATTCACCTATGAAAGGGAGGCAAAGGCACAATTTGGGTCAGGGACCCAAAGGGTGATTTTACTCAAAACCATAACCAAATCAGGATCCAACATAAAGAAAGCTCTTGGTGGTGCCATTTTAAATTTCCAAGAGAGATGGTAATTATAAAAAACACCCACATATTGTAGAAGCAAGAACCTCTCAAAGCAAGTTTGTGTCTACTCATCCCTGGTGTGCACTCCCACTAAGAAAGGAGTTTTCCTTGGCTTGATCTAGCTCTTGCTATATTTCTATTATACATGAGGCAACAGCTTGAACCACTTCCAGATGGAATTACTGAGCATAATAACATTTCTACCAACACTGAAGCAAAGGATTTAGTTTTTCTTATATCTGCAGAGACTTGAAGTTCTTTACTGAAACTTAGAGAAGAGAGAGAAATGAGTAGAAGAGATTTTTGATCAACTTGAATACATTCCTTCTTAGTGAAGAAAAATGCTTGTGTACTACTCCAGAACACACTGAATAAAGTTCACCGGTCTGAAGTAATAAAGACTTTTCTTTTAGAACATAAGTCTAGAGTTCAGCAGTATACATGATCTGATCAGGATTTGCCACTATGAGATCCCATCATTTAATTGACACCTCAGTTCTTGCAGAGCTCTGCAGCATCACCAAGATTTAGGATGAGGGTACCTCTGAAGACCAGAACATGCAATCTTCCAATCCCAACCTGAGAGGCTCTGTGTTTTCTTTAATGCTAATTGTATCACTAGTCACAGGGGAGTTTCACACATGTAGGAACCTAAAAATCATGTTAGTTTATGGGAACAGAGGATTTCTACCCTGTACATGCTTTTGGATCTACCATCAGTTACTTTGTGAACTTTCCTTTTAACTTCATTGCCAAAGGTACATTTTCTTTTTATAAAGCTATTCATTACTATTGCATAGATTTAAAGTATCCGGCAGTGTTATAACAGTGGACTGCAACAAATGAACCATTAAAATGTACAGTATTGTACATTACACCCTTAATTGTTCCAACATTATTGAAAACCTGCACTGTGGTTTTAAAAAGGTAAAGATTTCCAATGCCACATGGAAGAATTGAAGCAATTCTATACTCTCTAAAAAAAGCTATTGGGCTTTGAAAATCCAATGGATCAAGTGCTGATTTAGAACTGTTACCTTTGTTCAACTTTTGCTGCTTTTACATCTTGTGACTATTAACTCCATCCTGCCAGAGAATTTCAAAGAAATCTGCATTTCTTCCATGAAAATTTGTGCATAGCCAGTGGGTTTTCTTTAGCATAAACTAGGAAAATTCTGCATGCAGTGCATGAAATTCATTCAAAAGGAACCCAATACCCATCTGAGGATAGAGCAGGTAGAGTACAACTGGCTCACGGACCACATTCCTTGGGGCATTGCTTTGTGACTGTTCCTCCCTGTGTTGGTTATGGGCTCTAGGGCAGTTGTGCTTTGGCATAAAGGTGGAAAAATCACATTTCTTGGACTCCTTGGGGAACTTCTCTGTAATAAATTTAAAAGAAGCACCAGGTAACCAAGCATGTGTCTTGTGTTAGTTCTTACATTGTTATGTTCCAGTTTCATGTAATAAAAAGGAAGCTGTGTTCTACTCAGTTGTTGTCCTCTAAATGATTTCCAAATGTCAATAGATGTTAATGAGAGGCTTTACATATATTTATTTGGGGTCCTCTTTGTAAAGCAGCTCCTGGGAGGAATTCAGATAAACACTGGGAATCCCCATGTCAGAGGAAACCCAGCAGAGTGATGTAGGAAAGAAGGAGTGAGATGTGCCTCTGGGCTAAGAGGAAGCCAGGTCCACCTTCTCAAAAATGCTTTCCACAGAGGGGCAAAAAGAGACAGATACAGGGAGAACAGGGAGGTACAGAAGGTGGGTGATGAAATCAAAAAGTTGCCTTGCCCCTTCCTTTGGCCCAGAGACATCCATACCTGGTGGCATAATTTCCATGCTCCTTTCAAATCAAGCAGTGGCATAGACCCCCAGGGCTGAGCTTGCAGGAGAAAGCTCATGGAAAATTTTAGGTTCTTGCCTGTCAGCAAAAAGCCAGACTTATTCAAAGAAAGAGGGTGGGAACCACAAAAGCATGCCCAAAGCAATGAATGATAAAGAGAATATGCCGAGACAAATATCTGGAGCTTCTCAAACAGGAAAAAACAGAGGAAAATCAAAAGGCAGGTGATAGATTTAAAAGGAAGAGTCTTTCTAGTGGACTATTAAAATTATTTTCACATGATATATAATGGACTAGAGTGATATCCTCTGAAGTGACAAGTTAGAAATTGTATCATTTGTTCCTTCTGCCATCAAGAAAATGTATTTGTCAAAGTCTCAGTCTCTGTTTCATTGCCATGTCAAATCAGAGTCCATTGTCAAAGATGGTGCAGACACACGAAGGTGCTGAGAAGACACAAAACTGATTACATTATAGTACAGAGACAGACCTGCAGTCTCTCTGCAGTATGGGGCCAAGGACCCCAGATTCCTGTGAGGAATGGCAAGACCCTGCTGGGTGTGAACCCATCCCTTAACTGCAGCCAGGCTAAAACCTTCTGCCCCCTTTGCCATGATTGCACATGTGACAACAGGTTGCATCACCCATATGGTCAAACATCCACTGCTACACATGAGCCAGGACTTGCAGGCACTGTGACTTCATGCCTGCTGGTCTCTGGACTCCCCAGGCATCAGGACATGAGTTTGTTCTTTCCCACAGATGTACATGAAATCATCAAAAGTGCACTCTACAGCTAGTGAAGCTCCTGAACTTTCCACCAAATCAGTGAATGAAGTATAATGTCATCCTTGAGCAAAACACCATCAAAGAGCTTCTGGTAAACATTCAACGAATCAGCACTTCCCAACAAAAGTCCCACATTCTCTTTTCACTTCACTCCACTCAAAATAACCATGTGATCTCTGGTCCTTTGAATTAACCATCTGTGGCAGAAGAATGCTTGCATGAGCCATTGGTCAAAGATCCCTCAGATTTTCCATGAAAAGCACAGAGGGAAACAATCTTGGAAGATGCAGCTGAGTCCCAACTCAGGAAGGTCATCTGTCCATGATGACCATAGAGAAAAGCTGGACAGCTGGGAATTTGTGACACAGAAATAGGTCATGGCATGATTTTATCTGCTCTCAAGTTAACCACCCTAAATATGGGCTGGTTTAGGAGCTGAGGTAGGAAGACTTTGACAGGCATCCAGTTGCTGCAATATCTCTCAGTAATTAAAGCTGCCCTTTTATGTGTCCCAGACAGCGCATCTGGACACAACAGACATTTCCCTGAAGAACCTTTGGAAAAGAGGAAGCACAGAAAGATAAAAGTGATAATTCTTATAATGGGGTCATTACTGTAACAAGATTACAAAACAACCCATCTGGTTCTTGAACTTTAATCCGAGCTGAAGGAGGAAGGCAGACCATGACGTTTGCCTGCAGCCCTGCATGTTCTGGACTTGTGCTGAGGGCCTGCTGACTAGGAGGAGATATGCAATAAGATGCAGAGATGGCCACAATTCATTCTCCCTGTATGCCAGGGTTCCCAGGCTGGTAACCAGCTAACAGCACACCCTGGGTTAAGAGGAGGACACATTTCTACTGCCTAACATGCAGCTATCGCCTTTCTCCAGGGGGGTGAAAACATGAGGAGGTCTCCAATCTTTGGTGTGATTCATTCCCAGAACAGAGACACCAATTTGCCTTGGCTTGGATGCGTCAGATCAAAAGATTTATGTCTCCTCAAGTTTCCAGGTGTTTTTAATTTTTGCATATGTTGCAACCCCAGCCAGCCACAGCCACACTAGCAAGTCACTTCAGACTAGGACAATTTAAGTGCATTTAACTGACACCAAGACTTGTAAATAACTGGACCTGGTCCAGGGATTAACAAGGGGGTGAATTTCCCAGGCCTGCTCAGGCAGGAGGGGCAGTGTGCATGCCAGGAGGTGTTCTGTCATCTCCTGAGCTCTAGGGAAGCACTGTGATAATGTCTGTGACCTTCTCACAAAGAAGCATTCGCATCTTTGCAAGAGGCATTGGCAGCAGCATTGGCACAACATGCACCAAGGGGCTTATGCTCCTTAAAACACTAACAAAGTGATGCTTTGATCCACTTCTGAATTTCAATACATTGACTTTGGTCTGGACCTTCTGAGGCACTATTCAGCTGTGTTTACAAACCTGTGGCTGAGACATCAACATCATCTCTGATTCTTCCACTGGCCCTCTGAAGCACTGATTTCTCCCACCATTTGGTCACAAATGTCTGCATAGTTTCAAGGAAATTGAGGGATGTTAAGACATGACTGTTGGAAACAACATTCCCTGCTTAGATGACCTCAATCCAACAGTTTGAAGGAGATCAGAACAAACAAAACAAGAATTGCTTATGAAGTTTTCTCATTTTCTAGTGCTGAAAACTGGGAGAAGACTTCCACTGAAGTTTTCCTGGCATTTTAAGGTCAAGACTTCAACAAGCTGCAGCAGAAGGAATGAAGAAAAAAGCCCACATTTTCAGAATAAAATTTTTTGAATTATAGGGAATATGAATGCCTAACTCCTTATCTCCTGTTAAGATCCCAAACACAGTGCTTCCAGCTTTCCCTTTGCTGCAACAGCCTGCTCCTGACAAGCAGGGTTCCATCCAGTTGCAGCACCAGGACCGTCCCTGGGGGAACCAGCTGTCCCCCCAATCTGGTCCACAGACCCTCACAGCCCAACAGGCCATTTTACACTGCTGAGATATGAGTTACGTATTCACACCTTGTTACACTTGCAGTAACAGCAAGAACATCACACCAGGAGCAGTTGGTAACTGATGGCTGGGAGAAATGCCAGGCTTAGTCTTGAGAGGTGAGCCAGGGACAGCATTCTGGGGGAGTGTGGCAGGTACTAGTGTCTGTTATCATGAACATATGGCATGGCTTTAAGAGTCCTGGGCACCACATCCTGCACAGAATCATAGAATGGTGAACACTGTGGTTGTTTCTTGGGATGGAATTACATCTTGTCAACTGTGCCACCTTTATCTAAAAAGCTCTTTTACAGCACAAAGTAATTGAAGATGAGAAGTGTTTCTTTCTCAGTATGTCCTCATGTGCATCTTTGGCTCTGGAATAATTATAGGAGAAATTCTGGAGTTTGGTTGATTGACATTGGGACTCAGAGCTGAAAGGGTAGAACTTGCTCAAAGCTTCCATACCCCAACACCAAAAATGCAGCAGCTCCCAAAGAACTTCAAGACTTCATTTTAATTTTTTAAAATAAGGGTGGAAAGGGAGGACAATACTTAGCATTGCCTACAGCTCCACGTCACCCATTTCCTTAAGGGAGCTCTCCCATGTACACCCTGCCAGGGAAACTTCCTGCAGGTCAGAGCCAGGAAAAATTTGTGGACGAGAGCAACATTGTGAATAAAATCTTACTGACAAGACCAAGTGCCAACCATGCACGTGTCCAGTGCCCTCTCAGCAGCTGTTCTTTGTCCTAGTCCCCAGGAAGGGGAGAAGAAACTGAACCATCTGTAAGGAGTCAGGGTTGCAAAACCTCCGAAGCAGAACTGCTCTAAGGGCTGTCAGCACGGAAAGAGGAACCTGTCTGCTGAGCAGAGACCTGGCAAAGCCAGAAATGCTGCAGAAAGGGGGAGAAGTGGGGTTGAGTCACCACCATCCTAATCGAAATTGTCTCTGCATGCTGCTCAGGGATTAGACAAGGAAAGACTGAAAGACTCTGAAGTCGAGGAGTGGATTAGTTTAGTTAGGACTGATCCAAGTTTTACAGGACACGTCCCACATGAGATTGAAATGTAGGAAAAATGGTGCCATCACCATTACCTATCCCAGAGACAGGAGTCGGGGGAAAAAGCCCAGATGCAACTCAGCCTTCAATCAGCTCTAGGGCTCAGAGAAAGCTGATGGAGCTGGATGCACTGCAGACTAAGGAAAGTTAACTTATCTTACTGTATGCGAAATTACTTCAGGACAGGCTGGATGTTACAGCAACTTTTGCCTGGGACAGGAGAGGTTGCTAGCAAGAAGAAAGTGTTAAGAAGAGACAGAGTAAAACCACCCCCATAGATGAATCACAGGTCAGATATTTTAAGGCTCCCCAGCTGAGCCATGAAATGTTTGAAATGTTAATGGCCAGGGTGTTGCTTAGTGCCCTCTCAATTTGTCACACTAAGTTGACGCCACATATGCACCCAAAGGCAGTTGATGAAGCAGAGACCCTTTCACTGAGGCCACAGCTCAGAGGGGGAGCAGATCATCCTCAGACAGTGTCTCAAGTAAACCCCCTCAGATTGACTAAAAAAAAAAAAACCAACCAAAGCAGTAAAGCAGACTTTGTAGAAACTAGCAATGAGAACCCTTCTGGTTTTTGACAGTCACCTGATGATATCCTGATATCCAGGCAGAAAAACATTGTGCATGAGGATAAAGTTACAAATGATGTGTTTTCTCACTCATGTGTCTTGGGACAGACACCTTCTGAGAGAAAGAAAGGAGCAGAGGTGAACATTGTGGGTTTTTCTTGGGATGGAATTACATTGCATCAATTGTGTCACCTTTATCTGAAAAGCATTACAGCCTTTCACTTCAGAGCTTCTTTACAGTACAAAGTAATTGAACATGAGAAGCTTTTCTTCCTTGGTGTGTCCTCCATAACAAAAGCAAGCACACAAGGGAGACCCCCACATCTCAAAGGACTGTGAAAAGAAAGAGGAATGAGAGGCTGAGCAGAGCAGCTCAAGCAGCACCAATAACACAGCAGAAAGAGAGGATGAGGGATGCTGCAAACAGTGAGCCAAAAAGCTATCAGCCCTTCTTTAGCTCTTTGTAGGCTCAGAAGATCAGATTTTTATGAATGATCATCTATTTCTGGAGGAAGTATGTGAAATGGAGGCTGGCGATGCAGGCAGAGGAGGATCCTACCTGCCCAGGAGGCATCATGAGACCTGCCATAGACCCATCACTGATGCCATTTCCTCCACCTCCCTTGGTCCAGGCACACTCCGGCTTCTGGAACCTGCCCACAGTTTCCAGCCAAACACTACAGTGAGACCCACACTGAAGTGGCTGGGGCACCTCCCTTAGGAGGACAGGCTGAAGGAGTTGGAATAGTTCAGCCTAGAGAAGAGAAGGTTCAGGGGGGACCTCATAGTAGCTTATCAGTACCTGAAGGGGGCCTACAGAAAGGCTGGGGTAGGACTTTTTTATAGGGTACAGGATGGCAGGACTAGGAGTAAAGGATGCAAACTGGAAGAGAGTAGATTTAGGCTGGAGATAAGAAAGAAGTTCTTTACTGTGAGGGTGGTGAGACAGTGGAAGAGGTTGCCCAGAGAGCTTGTGGATGTCCCCTCCCTGCCCATGGCAGGGGGGTTGGAATTAGATAATCTTTAAGGTCTCTTCCAAATCATTCTATGATGTAAATCCCAGAGCCCTTGATCTATAACTTTCTCTTCAAAGCTGTTTTTGATGCACCAGTCAGCCTCCCAGCTCAGTATGGGAAACATTTCTCTCAGCCACTGTAATACTTTATCTCATTTCTTTACTAATTTAACACCAGCAGACGCCTTTGAAACAACTTAGGTGGCCAAAGAAAAGCAGGGGCCGCTGCAACACTGCTTTCTGCTCCTGATGCTCATCTCCTCATCTCGGCTCATAAATTGGCTGCAATAATATTTTAGTTATAAAAAATGAAAATATAGCTCTGCCATTGATCTCAGTACTGTTTCACTAAGGAACAAAACCACTGTCTGCCACTGAGCAAAAAGGAAAAAATCAATTATCAGAGAAGCCTGGATGAATCTCTCCATCTGTCAATATTTTTGATGAAGAAAAATTTTGTTGGTAAAAGCAAAGTTCCAGGCTTGAGAAAAAAGGAGCCTGAGTCCATTAATACTGGTAGAAATCAGATCACCAGACTCATGCAAGAGAAGGTGTAAATTAGATAAGGGAATGATAGGAGCTGGAGAGGTTAGAAGAGAAGCTTCATGGGCTTGTTTGAAGAAAGGGGAAGAAGGGGGAATAAAACTGTGTTCAAGGGGAAGTGTTAAGTAGGGCACTCCTCTGGGAATCAGCCCCTCATCCAGCACCTGAGAAGGGACTGAGTTAAAAAAGAGGAGCTGTCAGAGTTTGAAAATCAGCCCTTCTTTGAATCAGAAATAGACAAGCAAAGGCAAGGTCTTCATTGAAGGCTCTAGGGCCAGACAGCTGCCAGCCCAGGTGCATTGCAGACTACGCTGGAGCCCAGACTCAGAGCTATTCCTGCCCTTTGGGATAAAAAGCAAATAAATCCAAGCTGCTCACAACAGATGTGAGGAGATGACTTCAGCTCATACCCTCTAGCATGTCAGACCATCACTCTCATGGTGTGATTCCCCTGGTCTTGTGCCTTGCTGAGATTTCTTTTTCTGCTGTTTTTCCTGGATGTTTTGCCAATTAATAACAAGTGAAAACCTGTCCTATGGCACATAGTCCTTGTTCATCATATCTTCTTGGGATGTACCAGAGAGTAACAGGCTTAAATTGTAACAAGGAAGAGAGATTAGCTGGGCAATAGAAAATATCCTGGTGACAAGAACAGAAATAACTGCAGTATTGAGCTTTGAACAAAATGCAAAATTCAAAACCACTAAGGCAAACAACTTCAAGAAGTCTGACAGAAGTCTCCTTGCCAACACACTGCAGTTTCATTAATTCTCCCTCAGTTTTCACATTCCCAGAATAAGAGAGAAGGCTGGTGCAACAGTCAAGGACAATACAATTATTTAAAAGCCCTTTCAGACCTGATCAAGAACCAAGAAAGGGCACAAGCCCTTAGAAGTGCTCTCCCTTTGGTGTTGGCCATCAGCTGAAAAACAGTGATAACAGCTAGTGAGGATGCTTTCTGCTTGAATGCAACCAGCCTTGTGTTGCTTTAACTTAAGTAAATATAATTAAACCTCAGCTAAAGCAATCACACCCAACCAAGCCATGTAGGGGAAGTGTACAGGAGGGGAAAAACGCTGCATTGAAGCAGCTGGAAATTTCAGATGTCTTGACACACAGCTTCATTCACAGCACCTGTAAAGGTGGCTGTAGGGGCTAGTTAAATAATTCTTATTAAATAAACAAGTGCAAGAGGGACACACTGGACAGGGCATCCCAAGAGACATGTCATATGATACCGGCAAGACAACCCCAGGATGACCCTTCAGCGAAGGGGAGGGGGTTTTCCTTATAAAAGTGAAGTTCTCCAGCTTCCTGCCTCTCTCTAATTAACCTGGACGCAGAGATGCTACAGTAGATACATGGAGCTGTGATTTCCCACAGTACATTGCACTGGTGTACCTGGTGCTTGCTCCTGTGTGGTCTCTCTGTTTCTCCTAAGTCATCACCTAAAGCTGCTTCAGTCCTTCAAGAGAGGACGAAATAGGAGTCCTCCAACTTCAGCCTCCTGCTGAGAGATCTTAGATCAGAGTGCTTATTCTTAGCAGGACACATGAGAACAAACAGGCAAGGAAGTGGCTGGGATTCCCTCCAGGGAGAAGGGTGGGGAATGGCTGGGAATGAAAGAGGGGAATCGCATGCAGCCCTGAAAATACCTAGGTTCATTCCTCAAATGCCAGGAAATATGTCAGTCTCTCCCATTCAAGTTGCAGATATGTGCAGACATGAAGAATGCATTCAGGTGAAATATGCCTGAATTTTTATGAGTTTTCCTCCCTGCAAACATGCCAGAGACAGCTGTTAGGCCAGGCTATTCCTCTGCAGGCTAGAGTGCCCCAGGAAGGAAACCCCCAGGGCTTCTTGCCAACCATCCACAAACCATTCCATCTGATTTTTTTTTCCAACTGTTTTCCTGAATGACTTTTTGGAGAACCTGGCTTCAGATTTTATATCTATTTATAATATATATTAAATAGAAAATACCAAGTCACAAAGGAGGGGAGCAACCTCAGCTAACTGCCACCTGCTTGTGTGAGAGTAAGCCCTCATCCTGAATGATTAATAATCCCATGTTGTCATCAGCAGTGAAAACTTTCTGGTCTTGACATGCATGACAGAGAGGTGGGAAGACACCTCTCATAAGATCACTTTAAAAACTGTTACAGTTTGAGAAACCCACAGCAGTTTATCATCATTTAGACAGTTATTCTCCCACCCCATGACCCCTCCCCAGCAAGGAAGGAAAATCAGGAAAAAACAAGGAAACAAGAGGGCTGAGATATAAGCAGATTGAAAAGAGTGAGTCTGAATAGTAAACGTTAATAACACTAAAAAACCTTTACTGAACTCAATACCCATATAAAACACGTGAGAACTTTACCCAGCCCATTCCATCAGCAGAAGTCACGCACACCCTGCAGGGACGGCCACCATGGGACGCTACAAACACTGTGGCTCTGGGAAGGGAAAGACACAGGGCTCCATCACCAGTAGGAAGTTATGTGAACAACAATCATCAAGGGAGAGAGAGAACTCCTCAATAAACATTCTAATTTATATTCAACAGGAAATCCATGGGATGAAATAATCCCACTGGCAGCTTGAGTCAAGTGCCCAGGTCTCCCTGCTCCTCATCACTACACCTGGAGAGCTAGTAAACACCAAGAGCTTGAAACCACCGAGACATTGAAACACAAACACCAGAGCTGTCTGTCTGTAAAGTAAACAGTCTCATCAATTCAGATGTAAGAGTCTCCTGAAAGTACAGTTTTCTCAAGCATTAGAAGAGAAACTAATCTAGTGTTGCTCAAACCACAGCATAAGTGTTGTTTTTTTTAAATAAAAATGTTAGTATTTTCTCAGTTTTCCAGTTCTCTGGTGGAAAAACTCCTTTCTGCTTCTGCTTAGACAGCCTGTCTCACAGGCTTTTCTAAAAAGCAAAAATGTAAAAGGAAGCCAACATTTGAAGGGCAAAGCCCAGCCTGTGGACACCAAATGCCTGAACTGCTGACCTGAGCCCCTGAGAAACTCACCTTCACACCTTGCTTTTGTTCAAGCTGAGAAGAGCAAACTCTGAGCTTGAAAGTGAAAGAACAAGCACTCACACTTGTTCTTGTGTGTGAGAAGGGAAAACAAAGCAGTACACACCATGCAGCAGCTTTTGGAGCTTGTGCTCCAGCACCCACATCCACACTCGGCCCCATCACAGAGCTAGAAAACACCACACAAGGGTTCTCTGAGCCTGGACAGGAGCTTCACTGGGACCCTGCCACTGCTGATCAAGTGAAAAGGTGTTGAGAGACTCCAGAATCGGGACTATGAGAAAAGAGCTCTATCTGCCTACCAGTCTGGAGGGAGACATAGAGATAACCCCTGAAGTAATGCCTACAGGAAGGAAGGTAAGATGCTGAACTGCTGATTACAGAAACAGAGACGACCTTCACTGTTTGTACAGCACCAGAGGAAACTGTTAGGAGACTTCAGTGGCATTCCTTGTTTCATCTGTCCAATGGGTCTTATAGAAGCTGGCTAAACTTTTTACTGTCACGAGCTAAGGGCAGTTTTGCCCTGCTGTGCATCCATTGGGAAAAACAGTTCTGCCAGAACAAGAGTGAAATGGTACCAAATCAGAGCTTTCCACTGCCACTGGTTGGAGTGTTTTGCTTTTGCTTTCTGCCACTGCCATTCTGGCAGACAAGCAAAGTGCTACAGTCAGGCTTTATTTTCCTTGTGGGATCAATAACTCAAGTGCAAATCTGTCTAGATCTCAGGTAGCCCATTCCAAAAAAAGACCTGCTATTGGTGTGGTGGGAATGGCTGTGTAAATAAGTGTTTCTCCTCCCTGAATCAGGAATTGAAATCATGTGAGAGAGCTACAGAGAAATAGATGAGAGAACAGTCACTTGTGCTAGTATTGACAAGGGAGCACACAGCTGTACTTCAGGAGTCCCTGCACTTTATCACAGGAACCTGTTGCTTTCATTTCTTACGTGGCTTGGTGTAATCCAATATTACTGCATGTTCTTGCTAAATACAGAAGGGAGATTGGCATGAGACCCAGGAAATGAACTTTGTGATATTCTGTGAGAAAAAGTATATTTCAGGGGAAGAATGAGCAATCTTTCCCCTCACCCTACTGTTCTAGGGCTCAGGCACAGCAAAGCATGAGCTGTTTGGTGTTAATGATGTGAATAGTTTGCCTTTTCTTCAAAAGAATATTGGAAGATTTATTTCTATATACTCTGGAGAGCAGAAACAAAGTGATATCTTTCCTTGGAGACACAAAGGTATATCTGAGTAAATAGAATCAATAAGAATAGGAAATCTCATGAAAGCTGGACAACGCAGCCACAGGCTTTGTAGTTTTATACTTCATTTGCACAGCAAATTGCATTTCCAGGTGCCTATTTCTGCTCAATAGCCAAGATGACCTGTGCACATCTCAGATACTTGCATCTACTGGGATTCAACCTGTATGGCTTTCCATGTGCCAGCTGCAGAGGAGAATACTGCTTCTGTTGATACTGGTGTAAGCCAGAGGCAGGTACGTAGCAGAAGACCAGCAAACTCTCAATCATGATGAAGAACTCAAAACAAAATCAAATTCAAAGGATTTAATAAAAAGTTTTGAGGCTTATTAGGATGGGCTTTGCTTCCTGCTACATGGTACCACCTGGATTATCACAGCAGAAGAGGCAGTGGTTGGCAGGGATGCTTGCTGAAGCAGCAATCACCCAAGTTAGTCACTGTCAGGTCTGGCTGCAAACCACCAGTGTCAGCAGAAGACCAAAGCAATCTTGTTGCCACCCACAAATAGCATCTCAACTGATGCCCAGAGCCTCTGGGCATCTCAGCTCCAAAATTAAACCTTCCTCTACAGATGTTTGTGCAATGGGCACAGCCACTCGGATTAAGAATGTTCTGAGTCAAGTGAAGGGTGACTGCATCTTGTAATGGAAAGGACATTTCTCTAGTTGAGAGAGTTTCCTGGCTGTGACGCAACAGGGGGAATTATTTCTCAATGTGTCAGCTTTACTGCCAAGGCCACTGCCATGCACTCAGCATAAAGGCTCAAACTTGTCTTGCTTGTGGCAGAAGCATGATGGCTATTTATAGCATTTACACAGCTGCCACTCCCAGAATACCCGGGGCCTTCCCAATTTGAAGGTGTTCCTGCATCCTCCATCAGGAATTCAGACAAGGGATAGAGGAATAAAGAGGGGCCTTGAACTGATTTGCCAAGGTTCTGGCAGATTAGCTATTTCCACAGCACCCTAAGTCACAAACTGTCTCCCTTAACCTTTCATCTTTTGTTTCTCTGCGTAAAGGCAGCAGAGGGGATAGGAAATGATGCAGATGTGCAGGCTTTGGCCATTCTGCATGTTTACCTGAATAGCAGAACTTTCTAGAGTTTGCAAAACAAACACGGAAATTGCTCAACTGAAAAATTTCTTTAACTTAGGATGGCTAAAAATACAGTAAAAACTTTGTGCCAGGCTCGCTTCTTCTGCAACCCACACTCATCTGAGCAGTTACATGGGGGAAAGCAAGGGCCTTTACCATTTTTTTTTTTCAGCTGTGCCACTTCCAGTCATCACCAGAGCAGGGAAATGGAAACCAGTGGGGAGCCAGCTGGCCCCAGCATCACTCCTTACTGCTATGTCCAGCATCCCCAAAACTCACTCAACCTCCTCCTGCTCAGCACCAACAGCAAGGTGCCTGTAAGATGGCTGATTGCAGTGTGCATCT
The DNA here is from genome assembly GCA_013400935.1 of Turnix velox. NCBI lineage: Eukaryota > Metazoa > Chordata > Aves > Charadriiformes > Turnicidae > Turnix > Turnix velox. The sequence continues at coordinate 2,511 of VZTY01035468.1, read as the reverse complement.
GAAAGACCCAAGGCATGACCCACTCCAATCCCACTTTATAAGGTCCTGGCACTGTGTTTGTGCAGGTGTTGGGCACAGCTTAAGGAGGTTTGAAGCTGTCTTGTTTCTGCAGATCTGTCCTACAGCCTTGCCCTTCCTTGTCGTCTACAAAATTGGAAGCTCATTTTGGTTTTGTTTGCTTGGAGATGATTCACCTCTCCTGGAAGTCCCATGCAGCACATCCTGCAACAGGAAAAAACTCTATTAATATATTACCAAGGGCTAGAAGCTGAGTAGATCTACCTGACAGCCAAATTCTGCCCCCAGCAGGGTTGTGACTATAGGTGTGAAAAAGCTAATACTGTTACATTTTTGACCATCACAAGAACGGTGCCAGGAGTTAGGACCCTGGGATACCAGACAAGATACAGGACTTCTGTCTGGATGTTCTTTTCCCAAGTATTTAATCTATTACAGGAAAAAACTCTATTAATCACTGATATTTTTTGTACCTGAGACACCTCATCCCAGCAGCTTCCCTTGGCACAGTTCAGGGAAAGGGCAAAGGCCATGGCAGTAGGTCCCACACACAGCAATAGGAAGGAGACTTTGAACTCTGGTAACCTTAAGTCTTGTTGAGGGAGTTTCTGTAGTGCTGGGAGTTGCTGCATCACTAGTGGAAGGGGAGAAAGGAACAGGTCCCAGCTTGGGAGTTTTAGAAACCAGTGAGTCAAGTATCTTTGAGGAACTGGTTGGGCACGGCCATGAGCCAGGATATGGCTCTTTGCTTGAAACACACTGAACTCCTTCCTACCTACCCCCATACTGCCTCCTCATCCTTCAAGGGTGTATCTGCATATCCTGGGGAAGTCAGAGAGCTACGCTCAAAGACAAAGACTTAGTTACTTCAAAACAGACCTTTTTGAGCACTCGCACTCTTGATGCATGCAGGAGAAGATGCTCCCATGGAGAACTCACTCCACTCCAGGGTTATTCGAGATCTACAACACACCACTACTGCCGCCACCACCACACTCACAGAAACATCTGAGTACTGCAAAAAAGAAGTCTTGACTACTGTTATGGCATTTCAGCCTGTTTTGAACCCAGTTTGAACAAGAGAGAAGTTCAGACAGATGGAGACAGTTTGGGTCTCCCTTTCCCAACTGCTCCATATCAACGTGACTCTGCCTAGGGCAGGAAATCTACAGACCTTGCTACCTTCCTGGAGGCTGCCTGCTGAGCCTTTCCCTGGCACCAAGGCAAGTGTCTAATGTGACATGGCCCATCAAAAGTAATCAGATGCTGACAAATCCCAAACTGGGTTGGTGGAGGCATATGCCTCTCTTCCACTTTTAAAATCTGGTGCAAACACAACATTGATGATATAGGAGCTCAGAGTCTAAGCCAAGGTCTGGTTTGTCTGGTCCTAAAGACAGTGTGAAGCTCAGAAATAAGAGTAGTACCACCATGCTGAAACTCCCCTAGTTTCTATGCTGGGTGTGGACTTTCTGCTCTAAAGTCTATGCAGATATGCTGAAACTGTACTGGAGTTTCACTCTCCAACTAGCACTTTGATGAGAGGTGTGACAGAAGGGAGAGAACAGAGTCAATTAAATAGCAAGTAAATTCCTAACAAATAAATGGGAATGAGCCTACATGGGCTGTGTTGTCAGCACACTGGAAGGAGGTAAGACTGAGTTCCTGCTGCAGAGATTTTATGAGAACTGATAATTTTAAATCCCTTTGGTGTCTAGCAACAGTGATTATATTTCGCACTTTGGATGAATAGAAGAGTTTCTCCAATATCTTACTGCCTGTCTGACAGGGTGAATATAGAGCTGCCCTGGGACAGGATGTTCAGGTCATCAGTAGAGAAAATGCCAGATAAGGTCAGAGAGATATGCAGATCCTGAAATTTCCCCTATTTTTCCTTGGTTTTCTAACCACTTCAGCTCCTAGGGGGAAAAAAAAAATCATATATACAAGTCTTTAATTTGAAAAAACAGCACTGTACTGGCTTAAGCTCAGAGCCCTAGTGGCACAGTCAGGCAGACCTGGACCATGTTGAGCAGCTCAGCAGCATCAACTGAGTGATTCAGGACCTGGCAAAACTCCCATGGAGACATACTCTTTCCTCTTCCATAGAGACCATAATGGAGTCTTCCCCTTACTGATGCAGCCTCGATCACAACCCATTGTGATGCAATCACAGTTGTTGTGATGAGGCATAGAGCATGTTAGACATCAGCCTTGAGAGACAGTTATTTTTTCCCTGTATATTCTCTATCTATGACTAGAGCAGTCTCCAACTTGCTGTAAACCCTGCTGTCTGCTCACTCAGCTGTGGAAGTTTAGAAAAGGATTCTGCCTTCTGCCTGACAAAGGCAGGCTGCAGGGGCTCTGTTTTAAGAAAGCTTGATGAAACAGGGAATTTGAAGAACCCTTACCTCTGGAGAATTGGTCTCTTCCTGATGCTTCAGCTGGGAGACACAGAGACAGAGCATACCCGGGGCCAGAGGATGGAGCTGC
>VZTY01035466.1:0-29988 GCA_013400935.1 Turnix velox | reverse complement strand
CGGTCGGGACGGGGTGGGGGGTGCAGGACCAGACCGCAGAGCGGCTGCTGCAGGATAGCAGGCGGCAGTGGTGTTGGGGGCCGGAGGGACCGCGGGAAGGAGCTCGTCGTGCTCCCTCCGCGCACCCAGAGCAGGAACCGAAGGCAAGTTCCAGGTAGAGGAGCTGTGCCGGTGGAAGGGCTCCCGGAGGACTGCCGCCGTCCCGCTCGCAGCGAGGATGTCTTTCCTGCAGTTCCTTTGCAAGAGGATACTGGTGCAGACGGAAACTACCCACCCCGCCGTGCGGCATCCACGCTTCCCTTGTCCACAGGACAGACTGAACAATACACTTTCAGCCTTACCCCGCTGCCCACTATGAACAAAATGTTCGGGAGGTCCCCCTCCCCTCTTAACCGTCCCCCTAATCTGCGCTCACTCAGCTCACGCGGCACTACTTCCAGCGCAAGGGCTAAAATCCCTGCGGCGTGAAGGTGCAGGGAAAAAGCATGCAGGAGGACGGCAAGAGATCGGTGATTCGGATGAAACGTGGCACCGACATTTTGTAGGAGAGTTTCGCAAGCACTAGCCGTAAAACTTAAACATAGCTTCTCAGATTCTCTCAGTTTCGTTTTATTTCTAAAATTTAAGAAGAAGATGGCTAGAACTACTTCTAGAAATTTTAGTCATTACTTGGTTTCATAAATCATGCATGCGCGAATCCACCAGACACTACATCTACCTACACCTTTGACAGGATTGTGAAATGTGGACGAACTGAGGCCTCGAGAGACTTCTATGCATCAGGATCTGCTGGGCAAGGCTATTACACACGCTTATTTCTGCTCATAAGGGCCAGTGAATGTATCACGAGAACCGGAGAACATACTTTTTCAAAGGAGAGGGGAAGGAAAATACTTACGGAGGTAGAAAACACGACGTGAGGGTAATCCTCGCTGAAAAAGTGACGCGATAGTTTGTATTGTATGTTTATTGCACGATGAGCATTGAAATTCTCGGTTTTGAGTCATCCTATTTCAATTGGTTAAAATAAAGTCGAGGACTACTAAGACTAAAACCTCTCTGTTGCGTCCGTCTCAGACTTTCGCCTCTCCAGAAAGGCGACAGGAATCCCCGCTCTGGCAGCAGCAGAGCTCAGTCGTCGGGGGGCGGCCGTCTCCGGAGACTGCCCTGGCGCTTCCATCACCGAGAGCCTGCTCCAGGGCTGCCGCCGTCGCTCCTCGGACGAGAACGGACTGCTGTGTACCCCCCACCACCGCGCCCATCGCCCCTGCCCCTCGTCTCCCTACCTGGATAGGAGTCCGGCCGTAGGAGTTGACGGCATTGGGGTCCACCGCGTCGTCCAGCAGCTCCCTCAGGCGCTGCAGGTCGCCGCGGGCGGCAGCGTTGGCCAGCTCGTCTGCCGCACTCCTGCGTGCTTCCTGCGCCATGTCTCCCCGTCGACGTTCGGGCTCCGCGGAGTGTTGCAGCCGCCTCTCGCTCGACCCTCACTGTTCAGAGCTGTGGGCGATGAGGATCCTCGGAGGGACCCAGACGATGCGAGCTATTGGCTCCGCTGCTCCGCGCCCCTGGCAGCCTGGGGCAGCGTGACCCAGTCCTGGCCGAAGAGGAGGCTCCGCTGTGTCGTTGCCGGGGCCGCCTCTGCCTGCAGAGCTTCCCGCTGCTTGTTTTCTCCCCACGGCCGGAGCTGCTCCGCCCCGGACCTCCCCTGTCCAGCCCCCCGGGATCCGTCTAGCCCACACCCTTGCGCCCCTGTCACAGTCACCGCCAGGGAGCCGAGCCCAGGCCTGGACCTTGCCTCGACGGGACGGAGAGCTCTTTAGCTGCCCTCGCAAGGCCTGACTACGGGCGGACGTCGGCCGAGGCCTCTCCACTTTTTTTTTTTTAAATGAAAAAAAAAAAAGAAAAACTTGCAGCAGGTCGAGTCTTTGCCCCCATCCTCCAAAAAAAAAAGCCGCGGAGGCCGGGCGAACTCTCCTTCGGCATGAGACCGCGCTGGCGGCGAGCCAGCCCCGTGGTGGGCGGTGGCTGAGAGAGGTGGCGGAAGAGTGGGGGCGGTGCGCAGCACCACGGACAGCTCCCACCCCCACCCCCAGCTCTCCCGGTAGCCCCGCAGCCTCTCGTGTCCCACCACCGGGGTGGCCTTTGTCACCGTTCTCGAGGCCGGGGCCGACAACAAAAATCCTCTCTGCTGAACCCACCGAATCGCCGCATGGAGTGATAGGTTTCCTGAGAGTGGAGGAAGGAAGAGCTCTTGGCTTTTTCACCCAGAGTTCTTCACTGCTTTCACTCAGAGTAGCTCACTGCTTCGCTTCTGCTGCTTCTCGAGCCTCACAAGCACCCTTGCATGTTCCACTGTAAAGCGTTGTAGAAGTGACCTGGTTCCTCACAAATGTGTTGAGTTGGAAGAGACCTTCAAAGGTCATCAAGTCCAACCCCCTGTACTAGATGAAATTGTTTAGAGTCTCATCAAGCCTGGCCTTCAGTCCCTCCAGGAATAGTGCACTGGAGGAATTCTTCTAGTGTCTGACCACCCTCATGGAAATAACCTTTCTGATGTCAAATCTAAACCTTCCCTGCTGTAGTTTAAAACAGAGATACATCCCATACACAGGATTTTTCACTCATTTCCTTAGGAAGGCTGCAATCATAATGCTTTTCTGTACAGCCATTTGTTGCTCTTTTGACAACCATGCTACTGACTGGGATCGTTGATAAAATTAGCAGTTTCTGAGAAAAAAAAATCATTGCTTTTTTGGCCTAATATCTTGGAAAAGCACACCTATCTATCAAGAGAACTCCCCGTTCTCAGCACCAAATAATGCAGGCAATTACTATCAGGGTGAGTTTGTGGTTTCATTTGAAACACTTACCACGTTCCTATAATCAAATCAGGCTAGTGTTACATTCTGTTTCTCACTGGCTGCTAATTCTACGCTCAGACACAGAAAAATGTGTGGCGGTCCACTCATGATAAAGAGCTTCCTGATATAAGTCATTCCTTCTGGTTAAATAATAGAGAATTTATACACAATATGTTGATTTTCCAGTGTTCTGTTAGTTTTCTTTTTTCTCTTTTCTGTACTCTTTCTTTACTAATGCATTATCTATTCAAGCACTAGTCCCAGGAAAATAAGAAAATAAAGATCCCTCAGACACCTATCGTAAGAAAAAAAAAAAGAAAACAAGAAGAGTTTGACTTATATACCCTGCTATGTAGACTGTTGTACAGAGGAAACAGTGAAATAATGAGGAAATATTTATTTAGGACTTGTAGTCCTAAAAAGAGTGCAAGCTAATTTTGATAGAAGCTGGAGTACATAGCAGTATTGCAGACTCAGTTCAGCAGAGTTCATCATTCATAGTAATCCTTAATCTCAGCAACAGGACAGACATGCACTAGTGACAGAAAAATGGTTCTGACTGAACTTTATTGGTGATGACATATCCATAAGGTAAACTAAACCAGCTCATGTCTATGGGAATTCTGAGGAAGTTTTAAGCAGGGCATGTTATTTTTAAGGACAAAAAGCATGACAAACATGTCTAAGGAAAGACAGACTTTCTACTTATCTGTTTAGCTCATTATTCCAAGGCTATGTGGTAAAAAAGATCCTTTCACACTGTTTTCAGAACAGGCTGGCACTTCTTAACAAGCTCTAAGGACTAACACTGTCAAACATATGTCAGGAGTTCATCCCAATTTTTCCTGCAGTTCAGAAAAAATTACGCCATGCTATTAGGGAAAAGACTACCTTCAGAAAGGCCATCTCTGCAAATTCATAAATGCTTTTTTTTCTGACCAAGAGCTGACAGCCTACCCATGAGAGAAAACAAGATATTTCATTTGAGAACTGCTTGCTCAGGACCTGGAAACTCAGACAGTGTTTTTCTTTTGCTCCACAATTGCCGGTTAAAACAATTTCACTCTCCGGTTAATGGTAGCTTTAAAGAAGCTGTAACACAGTTGAAAGTGACTACTTCTCACTCAGTCATGCAAGGCTAAATTGTGTAATCATGACCTTCAAACAGTCTTTTAGAGAACATCATGCCTTTCATAATTGTATCACAAATGTGTTCTGTAGGCATATTAATATGCATATAGGCATAGACAACATGACAAATGAATACAAATTGCTTAGCAAGCAGGTAGGTCTTGCAGACACTGCAATGATGCTGATTTCTACAGTCAAAAGGAAAAAAGTGAAATGTTAAGAAACTCAGGAAAGTATCTTCTCCTATGCATAATGTGTAATGAGCTCAATATTACTCAAAAGCAACTTACCACAAAGGAAAATGTTACTCACTGCAGACTTTCTTAGTTATTACTGGTTTGACTCCAGAGAATTTAAAATTCCTTCAAGACATTGCCTTTCAATTAGAGCAAACAACTCAGTGCCACAACTAAATGTAATTCAGTACAGGTTAAAGAGCTTTGGATTTTGAAAAAACTCTCAAATGTTTTCTTCTTTCATTTTCTTCTGCAGAGTATTCTTCATATATCATGTTCTCATAAAACATGTGAAGGTATTAGTAAAAATCCCCACTGTCAGTTACGTTACTTCTATCACTGGGAAGAACAGATGTCATTGACTCCTGCAGAAAGTCACTAGGGATTTCCTGTGTCTGCCAAGAGGAATGGAAATCACAGAGTAATGGGAATATTTAAGAATGCAGCAGTAAGGATTTGAAAACAAGAGACAACAGCAAGAAGGACACGGAGCTGTTGGAGAGGGTGCAGGGGAGAGCCACAGGGATGATCAGGGAGCTGGAGCACCTCTCCTATGAGGAAAAACTGAGCTCAGCCTGGAGAAGAGAAAGCTTAAGGGGACTTCATAGTGGCTTATCAGTACCTTAAGGGGGCCTACAGGAAAGCTGTGGAGGTAGTGTTTCCCAGGGCTTGTTGTGACAGGACAAGAATCATAGAATAGTTTGGGTTGGAAGGGACCTTAAAGATCATCGAGTTCCTGCCCCCTGCCATAGGCAGGGACACCTCCCACTAGATCAGGCTGCTCAGTGCCTTGTCCAGCCTGGTCTTGAACACCTCCAGAGAGGGGGCATCTNCTGTAGGACCCCCTCAGGTACTGATAAGTTACTATGAGGTCCCCTCTGAGCCTTCTCTTCTCCAGGCTGAACAACCCCAACTCCTTCATAGGGCAGTTGCTCCAGCCCTTTGACCATCGTCGTGACCCTCCTCTGGACCCGCTCCAATAGCTCAATGTCCTTCCTATGTTGAGGGCTCCAGAACTGGACACAATACTCCAGGTGGGGCATGACCAGAGCCCAGTAGAGGGGCAAAATCACCTCTCTGGACCTACTGGTCACACTCCTCTTGATGCAACCCAGGATTGCCTTCTTGGCTGCGAGTGCGCACTGCTGGCTCATGTTGAATTTGTCATCAACTGACACTCCCAAGTCTTTCTCTTCAGAGCTGCACTCAAGCCACTCTCCACCCAGCCTGTATCTGTGCTTGGGGTTGCTTCGACCCATGTGCAGGACCTTGCACTTGGCCTTGTTGAACTTCATGAGGTTGGCTTGGGCCCACCTCTCAAGCCTGTCAAGGGGCAATGGTTTCACACTAGAGCAAGGAAAGTCTAGACAGGACATTATGAAGAAGTTCTTTCCCATGAGGGTGGTTAGACACTGGAACAGGTTGCCCAGAGAGGTGGTGGAGGCCCCACTCCTGGTGACATTCAAGGCGAGGCTTGATGACGTCTATGAAGCCTGATTGGGTACAGGATGTCCCTGCTTACCACAGGGGGTTTTGACTAGATGACTTTTGAAACTCCCTTCCAATTCAATACATTGTTTGAACAGAACAGGCAGAAAATTTTAAGTTCCTTAAGCTGGGTGATAACACAACTACATGAAAGAAGAGCTTCCAGTTTACAAAATTATCAGCTCTTCACAGGCCAGTTCTCTTACCAGATGCAGCTGAGAATAGCTACATGCCAGCTCTGGCAGCATGCTTGCATGTAAGCTCCCATCCAACACTATAGATACATCATGGGTACTGCCTACATGAAGCACAGCAAGGGAGAATATGGCTTTGTAAAACCTCTGTTTCTTCCTCAATTTCTTCTGCTTGGTCTGGCAAGAAAATAGGTTAATAGGAATAGGTTATTGTCAGGTGCATTACAGATGTGTTTTCTTCCTGACACCCTGTAGTAAGAAGTTCTGTTCCTCCCTCGTTTGAATCTCATTCTTTGGGATGGGGGAAGATAGACAGTATTGGTGACCTGATATTCACAGTCCAGATCAAAAGAAATATGCAAATAAATAATAATGGAAAAACTTAGCTTTTCAAGTGAAAGTATAAGCACAAACTCAAATTTAATTGTATCTCTTTTTAATAGACACTATATGGGAAGTGTTTTTCTGCTTTTTACCGATTTGTTCTTCAGGTATTCTATCAAACAGCATGGAAATGAGCACCAGAAGACATAGCATAGCTTCTATTTCCCAAGCTGTGTTTGCAATTAAATTTTCTACGTAACTGAAGCTGCAAGCATTATTGATTTGGTGAGAGAGATCTTAAAACTTAGTTCCATGTTTGATGGCTGCGTTGAATACTTATTTCCTTGGGGCTGCATTTAATATTTGTTTTGCTCTTTAACAAAATGGTCTCACAGAATAGCTGACTCAGTGGTTGAGAAAAGAAACCAATTACTTGCATATGTCAGAGAACTGTAAGATGCTGAGACAAAAAGGATGGTAGTGGACTGTATCCTCTGTAACCTATTCCTCATTTTGTTAGATAGCATTTTGTTTTGTCCCTGTAGATAGAGCTTACTGAACCACAGAGGGCCCAATGGTTTGGTCCTGTGATTTGTACTATGGGAAAGCTGTTATACCACGACACCAGAAAATGTGCTGTCTAGATTTAGAAGTCCAATTTTTTTTTAAATAGTTTTCATTTAAGATTATTAGATAGGTTAGATTTCACATACAAAGTTTTAGATAACTACAGAGAAAGACATGACCACAAAATCTAGGACACATTCACCAGTAAACAAAGTCTGACTCAACACTAGCCTATTTTGGCTGTGGCATCTGTGTAAAAATAATTACTTGGAGTTTAAGTAATAATTCTCATGCCCCTATCACTTAACTGTACAGTCCTAAGTAAATACCTCTGTCTCTTTGGCGTGCTTGTATGTGTGAAGATTGCATTCATGGGCTCTTGAGACAGCAGGAGAAAGTTTAGTGAACTTGAGATACACTTTCAGTATAGAAAGTGAAATGGCAAAAGTTGCTTTGTGCCCTGCTGATGGACTTTGTGTTTCTGCAGTTTCAGGAAAATGTCATACTTTGAGTGTCTGAAGAAGGACTTGAGTCAGCCTGAGAGTGAGGCAGTGTTTAATGTGTCAGGCAGATGTCAGGCATCTTCCACTATCAATGATTATGTTACCAAGTTCCATAAAATTCACAGTGAGCAGATCTTCAACTAAATATTTAATCCAGTTCTCAAGTGCATGTACATAGACTTACTTTGTTAATGACATCTCTTGCTAAATCTGTAATGCTTCTATCAGGTTGAAACGGAGAATCAGTCATATTGTGCTGGTTTTTTCTGCGTTAAGCTGTTAGATGCTGATGACTTTCTCGGTGCAGTTTGGCTGCATATAAAGACATGCTGAGAATCTGTAGGTTCAAATTAATCCCGTATTATTCTTATTAATTGCTCTTTTTCACTATGTATTTATATCTCCATAGGAAACAAAAGAGTAATATTTCCTAGTTACAGTCAGCTTCCAAGGATGTGAATTATTCCAAATGGGCATGGAGGTAGTGCATTATTCCAAAATACAGAAATCTTGGAATATGACATTTGGATTTATATGAGCCCATGGACATCAAGGATTCATTACTTGTTTTTAATCTCTACCCAGACCTCCTGTCAACTGATTGCAAAGTGATTTTTTGCTAGTTGAGGTATCAATGGATATTTCTGGATTTTGGAATTTTTCACCTGGGAGCAGAGGAAGTGGAGGAATTTTTAAAATTATGAAGCGGAAAGAATTAGTGTTTTGTCTAGTTTTTTTTTTAAAGCCCACAAAATTACAAGAAAAAGATGATCATAGGAGGTTTTTTTCCCTTTAGTCCACTCTCCTTTGTACATAATTTCGAAAATTAGTTGTCTGGAATACCAAACCAGATTGTTCCATCCTGGTGAGCAGACCAATAAGGATACAAGGGGTTCGTACACTGTTAGTCTAATTATTGTAAAGCCCAAGCAATGAGTCACCATGCATCACACTTTAAATGATCACATTATAAACCCCAAACATTTTGTTTATTAATGTTTACTAATCAGCTTGTTTATTAATTATATCAGTTCCCAGGGTTGTATTTTCAGATCTGTTGCAAAAAGACAAGATCTTTCTTTTACCTAGTTGTGTGAACTCAGAAACTGGGACCATGAAAAGGAAACAGGATAAAATCACTTCCCAGACTGGCCACATCAAAGGTCTTAAACATTCATCATAATGGTGCAGCAATGGTGTTATTCTATCCACAGAATTTGTCCTGATTTGAGATAAAACAGAACCAACATTCTGTTCAATAATTTCACTTCTTAGTAGGCCTCTTCTATCTCTCAGAAGTTCACAGCATGTTGTGCAGCAAACGATTCATTGTTAAAGTGATAAGAGTAATCTGTATAGTCTGTATCAAGGAATGGTATGCTGACAGGCCTTTGCTTACATTTATTGCTGTAACAAGCAAGATCAGCTCATTTTGGTTTTTGCCTCATTGGAAGGCAGGAAAAGGAAAAACACAGTGGGCTTCCACCTACAAGGAGGAGTGGATTGGATAGGTGACTCCAAAGTCACCAGCAAGAGTATTCCATCCCATCTGCCCCATGCTCACCACAAAAGCTGAGGGATCAAAGGGTCAGCTCTCTTTCTACAATGGCCAATGTCTGAAGATAACCCTGTCTTTTCATCAGCCTCAGATCCTGATCTCTGTGTTCCTGACTCCAGCTCTGGAAACCAGCTCTCACCAGTCCCTAAGTACATAGCCTGTGACCCCCCACCAATGACCACTGGTGGCATCATGCTGTGAGCTTAACATAATTTTCTATATACTGTATCTGTTTTATTACTTCCTTTAAATTTTGTTGCTAACATTTCATTGAAGTAGTTTAGACTCTTATAAACTTGTAAATCTCTCTATCCCTTCTCCTGCTTACACCATGTGCAAGAAAAAGGAGGGTAAGCATCTATTGCCAGCCAGTTTGTTCAAATCTGTCCCAAATCAGTGGCATCATTCTCATGCTAGATTATTCAATGAAAGGTTAAAGCATATGTTTACCAGAAAGCTAGACTAATATTTTCAGTTCCTCAAGCAGTTTCTTTCTACATACTTAACATTCAATTCCTTTCCTCTTAGCATGTCAATTTCCTCAACCTCCAGGCCTCATACAGCCTTCAAAAATACAGGAGATGATCACTCTGAAAAGTCATTGTAAACTAACTTACTTTCCAACTTTACCTGGAATCTTTTATCAATCCGATAAGAAGTTTCATCATTCAAGGCCTTCTGCACTGTCTAGAAGGTGGAAACATGGAGAGGCTTTAGTCAAACTCCACTCTGAGGCTGGATGAAGTACTGGCTTCTGTGCTGCAGAAGGAGGTAGTACATGAGAGAAAAAAGCATAGAATGAAGTCACAGTTTCTGTCTAGCTTGCATTCCAGTTGTGAATGTGGCTTATTTTTCTCTTTCTTAATAGATTTGTTTTAAAAGTGTGTAATACAGCTGTAGGACGTGCTGCCAAAATGAACAGCTGTCTGCTCTGAAAGCAAAGTGAAGACCTGAGAGATAGGTTTTGAGCCTAAATCAAGGCCAAAACTGTGGATGAGGGGAACACAGTATCACAGAACCACAGAATATTAGGGATTGGAAGGGGCCTTGAGAGATCATCAAGTTCAATCCCAGTAGATATGACTGTACAAATTAAAGTATTTGTGCATTTATGTGTGACTAACAATGGGGCATTTGGGTTCCTTTACTGTCCTGCAGTTTTTATATGCAGTAGCTTACCCTGTATAATCCAGTAAAATTAAAAGTGCATATTAGGTGTGCACTATCAGTCCATGCAACATGAGTTTTGTTGAGCTCATACTTACTGCTGAAACTTTTATGCTGGGTGAATCAGATAGTCTTATCTGTTTCTTACATTTCTAAGACAGGATATAGCTTGGGCTCCACTTTGGCTTAGCTGTTACATCTGCTTATACCTTGTGACCTGAAATGCATTTTATCTACACTTTTGGACATAGTTAAATGCCTCATTTTATTGTGAAGATTCTTTTTGTTTAAATAATTTCAGAGGATGGCAGGTGATAGTGAAAGTTAACATCTCCCAAAGTAAAACAATACTCATCAGATAACCAAATCTGGCATTACATGATTTTAATCCTTGGTGACAAGATTTTCTTTACAAGAATATCTAACTACAAAATTAAATTATAAAGTCACTTTTATTGTTCTAAGGTGTCATAATTATCAATACTCAGGGATACACTATAGTCTGGAAAGGCCTACATCAATACTCTGGTTTCTAAAGGTTCACAATCTTCTATGTAAGATCCAGAGGGTTTCTTTTGAACATAGGAACACAGATGCTTTCTGTAAATAAAATCATGAAGGAGATTTGTTTTTAAATTCATCAAATGGTCAGACAAATGTATGTGTTTTAGAATAAAATATTTTAAGACAGGCTTGACAAAATCAGAGTGTCTCGACAGAAAATGTTTTAACATAACTTCAAATTAATAATTTGTCAATGCTGGCATTCTTGTGATTTAAGATTTTTTGAGATCCCTTCTAATCCCTAACATTCTGTGGTTCTGTGATAAAAGAATTCATCAAACAGAATAGTATGTTTTGTAATATGTGCATATCTTGGGTGGTATAGTTTAAAATGTAACAGCTTCTACTTGAGATCTCTATGATTTATCCTTTTATTGTTAGACCAGATAGGCTGTTAGCATTTCTGTAACTAAAACTTTTTCATGTTATTTTTTCTAATTTTTAAAAATTTTATTGGTCAAGCATGTTAAATTTGTGTCACATTGCATTTAAAACTTACTATATACACAATGCTTCCTACAAATGCTACGATAAGACTACTTATCAAAGAACAATCCCATTTAGAAATGCAGGTTAAATCATCTTTATCAACAAGTAAAGTTTTCTCGGGTTGGAAGACATACTGTGACTCTGGCAACTCTATCTGCAGGGTGATAGCAGATATTTACTAATTGCAACTATATGATATTCTCTTAAAATGTAACCACCTGACTCTGTGTTTCTGATGCTGTATTACAATATGCCTCTTCATATTTTAAGTTCTTTAGATAAAATCATCGTCTTTCAGTGCTGCTCCCTTTTGTAAAATTATTCTCTCTGAAGCTGTTTTTCCTGGCTGCAAGCCACAGAGGGTGCTCACAGAGGGGAAAAGAGGGAAAAAGATGACAGGCTGGGCACTCTGCATGGCTGTGGATGCTTTTAGGGTTTTTTTGTTTGGTTGTTTTTTTGTCTTTTTAGTGAACAATAACAACTCAGGATGATTTGTGATGCTGAATGTCACAGTCAGTGATGCCATAGTTTTAATGACATCCTGTTTAAGGGCCAGAGACAGCTTCAGATTTCCTCTCAGATTTTTTTCTCCAGTGGCCAAGGACTCAGCTTAAGAGTCTGCTGTGCATGGAGGGATGATACTGATAATGTGTTGTTTCTGCTGTACCTGCAGATGCTGCAGTGACAGCTGAAGTCTGTGCTGTGGTGAATTATCACACACTGTTCTGGGTTTGGTTTTGGGGGTTTTTTTGGGAACAGCCTAAGATGGCTGCTATCAAATAGATTTGGGCATGTGTTTGTTTTCAAGTTACATACTCACAAAAGAGGCAATTGCCTAGGAAACACAGGTGTTGCACTTTCTGTTGCCTCTGAAATGACATTGTGCCTACCTGCCAGGTCACACATGTGCTTTAGTCACCTTTCCAGGAGTCTCAGGTGCCTTTAACCACTGTGCAAGAAGCTGCATGTGTTTACTTCCAAGTTTTACTTAGGAGTGGGTTGTGACTGGAAATACTTACTTAGTCCCACAGCCTTTATTTACAATAATAGTAAGCTGATTTGCTGCCTTATTCCACACACACACTTTTATTTTTCTTTTCATATTTTTTCTTTTCAGTTATTGATTGCTGTTGTGTTCAACACATCTTCCAGATTCTGTGTAATTTTGCAATGATCATTAAAGTACTAATACTGCACTCTTACTTGATCATATTCCACCATCTGGCTGCCCCCTTTAAAAAGCTCAGAAATTCCTCTTCTGTCCACATCACAACAACATTTTGTGATGTGAGGCATAGAATCCCACCTGACACATCACTGAGGAGTGACAGGGTTTCTGCAGCTGGCAGCATAGCCTCTTTTCAAAAGCTGATCATTAACATCACATCCTAAGCCTGCTGGTCATGTCTTCTTTCATCAGGTTGGCAGCAACTACCATGGCTGTACTCCAAATAGAGAAGCTGGTGGTGTGCTGGCCTCCCAAGTGACTACTGCTGGTTGATGGCACTTTCAGGTGCCTCAGGTGCCTGTCAAACATCCTCCATGTGTACTGGATGTAGCTTCTCCATCTGCTCAGTTGCATGGGGAGAGCTTCTGACTAGCAAAGTTTTATGTGTTTTTTTAAAAGCAAATTTTAAAAGGTCAATAAATGATTACTTAGTGGTCAGTACTTAAAAACTGGAGAGTCTTGGAAGACTTGGAAGACTTATCACCCTAAACTTATCTTCCTGCATTTCATGGTTATACGCCTATCTATATGGCAACATGTTGGGTCATGGCCTGTGGCCATCTGAGGTTTATATGTTGTTAATCAAATCAGTGATGTTGTGTGGAGATGATATCAAAGCAGAGCACAATTACGGTGGGTGCTGTGGTAATAAGGGCTTTAACAATAAGTACACCATTGATCTTTGCCTATTTGTCTTTGCCTTTCACTGAAAGCACTCTTAACGTCTTGCAGTCAAGCTTCAGGAGTAAGTACCAGAACTTCTGAACAAAGATGCAAGAGCACAGCAAAGAATTGGTTATGACTTCTGCAAAACAGCATATTACAGTAGTGGAGAGATAGGATATGTGGTGAACCTGCTTTTCACCTGTGAGCAATGCCTGCAATCAATGAGATACCACTTTTGATGGAAATAAAAATTGAATGGAGGTGACACCTGAAAGAATAGAACAGGCAGAGGTAGCATACATAGAGGTTTTTGTCACACTCCAGACCCAGCAGATACGACTCCACCTTCTGGGGCTGATGGTGGTCTCCACACCTGCGAGAAGCAACAGGCTGCGCTGGGGCAGAACTGGGATTTTTGTGATTTTCCTGACAGCTACTTCATTCAACTATCCATTATTTTATAAGTCTGGCTTTATATAACAATTTCCGTGGTTTCCGTGCTCTGTGTCGCAGGTTTCAAAGCCAACGGCATTTTTCAGGAGCTTGATGACAACCTTTACTCTCTGCCTTTATCGGGGGTGACAAACATGACGGCCATATCTTCCACCTGCAGCCCGGCCTCGACCCGCGGAGCCGCCCGCCGCAGCCGGGTGGCCTGGCCTACCTTTTCATTCTTTGTTATTATCCCTTTTATTATTTAAAACCGCAACATCCCATCGAAAAGCTGCCAGAGGAAAGGCGAAAGGCGGAAGGCGGAAGGCGGGTGTCAGCTTCGGAGCGGATTTTCGGAGGGAAATGTGTGCCACCTAGAGGAAGCGATGCCGTTTTGGGGGACGACTACAAGGAGAGGGGCGACCCACTCTGTGCTGGACTCCGCCATTCCGTCGCTCCGATTGCCGAGCGACCTGAAACGCTGAAACGTCGGCCCGAAGTGTGGAGCCGACGGGCAATTTGCAACAACAACAACAACAAAAAGCACAAAAAAAACCCACAAAAAACCCCACCACCAACCAAACCTAGCAGTGATTGAATTCCCTTAGGAAGTAAGGTTGTGCTGTACTTCTGCATCTGCAAAACTTTTGCATATCCATGGAAAGGGGTCCTGAAAACACTGCACTTTTTTTTTTTTTCTAATTTTGGTAAAAGAGATAATGCCTTTGTTTGCATATTTTAACAGTCCTGACATTCGTTCATGCTGTCTAACTCCTAAGACAGAGAAAGAAATATCTCTGACTTAGCAAAGAAAGAATTCATCCTTCCCTTTTACTAGAACCTTCCATTTTAATTTCTATCTCCCTGTTTTCTGAACCTTGCATGATCTTATGCTTCTGGCATGTACCAGATTTAGGCCAACTAACAGAAAGTTCTGGAGATCTCAACTCAGTATGAGACCACACAAGGAGGAGCAGATAGAAATGAGAGGCTTACTGCAAGGAATGGGAAATGTGAGACAGCAGAAGAACAGAGAAAGCAGGGTGGAAAGAGAAGAGTGGGAATAAAAAATATGGCAAGTTCTTGGAAGAGAGCAGCAAAAGCAAAGAAATGCACAGGGCAGATATAATTGCCTTTTATTCCTGCAGTATTTTTATTCCTCTGCAGAGCAGCTTCTCTAAGAGAAGGCATCTGTGGTAAATATTTTTCATCTAGCTCTTTGTAGTACATCCTCCTTTATTAAGACACAAATCAACTCCCGGATTCGGGTCACAGGCATCCATATGGTATCTTCTTAAAAAAATTGTGGTTTACCACAGTCAGACTTTGCTCAAAAAGAGCTGACCTCTGAACAGAACTGGTTTCAGTGAACACATTAAATTTATTCTTTTTGAAATGTGCATTTTTACCATGCCAGTCTCTTTGTGAAGTTTGGAATGCAGGGTGCTTGATGAAACTAATTCAAAGTGGGTGTTGGGTTTTTGGTTGTTTTGGTTTTTGGTTTTTTTTGGTGAGTATTAGGTACTTAGGAACCAAAAACAGAGACTCATATCTGTATTTCCTGATCCCAAGATCTTGCAAGCTAGCAAATAATCCAGGTCCCAGATTTGTATCCTTTCCTCTTCATTCACTAATTCCAGTACTGAGATTTTTGGGGATGACAAAACTCTGTTTTGCATAAATAGAGCCTCAAGTGTAGTTGTACAACCCATGCCATGAATATGTGTTCAAGTAGGGCCTATGCTGACAAGGAGATGATTCCCCTTGAAGTCATGTGCACAGTTTTTTGTGGGTAAGGCATCCTCAACTATTTGAAGGTATGAATTTTCTTTGAAACACTGCAGGAACCCCAAAGTGGGATGTCAGTGCAGCAGTCAAAGTGTGGCTTGGTGAAGTCAGTTCCCTTGTTCCAGAACATGCATTTCTTTTAGTGAACTCACCTATTTAAAGGAAATATTACCATCCCCGGGCCATAGGTTCAAGATGAAGGAGCAGCGGAGAAGGTAGATGTTGTTAATTAAACCTCTATGGAGCACTTACTCCTTGGAGACAAGTACAAGCTGAAGCACTGCAAAGTACCCCCTGATTGCTGCTGCCAAATGTACAGAGAGTGATGCAAGGCAAACTTCATCATGTTTGCTAACTTTCGCCTGATTTTGTTGCACCGAACAATGCTGAAATCTCATGTAAAGATTTTCAAATCAAAGCTGTACTCAGTAGCTTTAAGGAACTAAAAATTTCATCAGAAACTCGCAAAATAAATTGGAATGACAGTTGATAAGAGACACACTTTGTCCACATTTTGAAACCTTACATGACTTCTCTGATAAAGGGTGATATTAGGGGATGACCGACCAGGGTCAGAGTGTATCTGAGCTGGCTTTTTTCAGTGACCTCATCTGATGGCACCAGCCTTGCACACAAAGGCCTCATGCTCATGAAGACTCTATGACATCTGTAAAATATTTGACACCATGAGGTCTCCAAGTTTTTACTGCAAATGACAAACCAATTAATAGCAATGAATGAGAACTTGCATGTGGTCACTGGCAAAAGCTGTGGAAGGTGCAAAACACAGTGGAGCAGGCTCAGGTGACAACTTGTGGCTTGTCTTCTACTCCATGATACCGTGTTACTGGTACAAATGTGATGAAACTTTCCCATCTGCATAAGAAGAACAGGTAGCCTCACATCCTTGTAGACTCTGTGGTAGTTGTTGAAGTCCTTGTCCATTCAGGTTGGCCATTTCTGTGGTTGATCAGTGTCATCCTGCACAGAAGCAGAAGTATCTGTGTTTGGGACACTGCACAGGAGGAAGGAGTAAAATCAGGTCACTCACAGCAGCACCAAGCATTTAATGAAATCCCTGTGCTGTGCATCATCAAGGAAATTACTCTGAGACTTTTTAATCTGAGAAAGAACATGAAAATGTATGCTATGGACAATAATGCTTACTTATCCCTGGTTGACTCTTTCTGGCAGCGTGGGGTGGTTTAAAAATGATAAAGCATTTTTTTTAAAGAAGTTCTGTACATCAAATACCAACAATAATATAGTACATAGTCAGTCTGTAAACTGTGACTAAAGGTAAAACATTTTTTAAATGCCTCTGAAAATGAAACTATTTCTTGTAAAATATGTCTTAAACAGCCTGAACAAAGTGTTCATTGTGTGCACGAAATGGCTTCATTCAGCAGTCGTACTTCGATTTAGCCCTTAGGGGGGTTCAGATGCAGGAGGAGCAAAGGATTTTGACAGCAGGAGAGCTGGAATCCATAACAATTTTTATTTTTTTAATTTAGGCCAATAACGGTGATGTGATTTGGTATGGGGGAGCTGAATTTTATAATTGTTTTTCTGAGCGCCTAGAGCTACCACAATATGTGCTGATAATTTTATAAACAATGTCTTCAGTGGGCAAGATGTTGAGATTAGATACTGTGGACCACAAAACTGCATGGCAGGTTTTACCTCTAGATTTGGGATACCTGTTTTTGTCAAGCAATGGCACTGCACAATTTGTTGCCTTCTCTCTTTCTGTCAATGGTTGCATCCTACTGTGTTTCCTCACTCTTTGGTGACTTGTAAACTCCCAGAGCTTCTGCAAACCCAGGCCTTGAGGGAAGAGAACCCAAATCCACCAGCTGCTTTTGGAAACTTGCATGTACCCATGTTGCTCCCAGCATGAAAGTCTCTCTCATTTTTGCTCATTTGAGCTCTATGAAACACTCCAAAGAAAAGAACTGTAAATTTATCACAATAAGTCAAGAAAGAAGATAATTTTTCATGCTTGCTTTGAAAGAAATCTGTTAACTTAAGAGAAAATACATATTCCTGGAAAATGCATTAAAGTATATTTTTTAAACCTTCTTCTCACAAAATCTTTTTCTAAAATTGTGTGGTTTTCCCTTTCTTTAAGTTATCCTTCTTTTTGCTGTTTTTTCATTTTGTGGGGCACTTGATGGTACAGCTAGAAAGAGAGGAACTTCTAAAACTATAACCCAGATTATACATCAGATTAGCCCTACACAACATTCTGGTATAACAAGTTTTGTCTCTTCTCCCCAGAGAAACAACTTTAATAGATGCTGTGAAAATCTTCCAGTGTGTCTGAAACCTCGGGTTTTGACACCCATTTTAGATGCACCAATTGCGCAGTCAGGATCCTTAGAACCTGCATCACTCATTGTCCAGGTGTCAGCATGGCCTGGGGTAGAAACAATTTATTCTTCCTTTGTGTTGCACTGGAGAAATGAATGCTGATTTTTTTTTTTTTTTTTTTTTGTATCTTCATCTCCTTTAATGGCTCCTGTACCTATATCATAATGACAGGCATATCTATCCCAGATAAGTCAGATAAGCCCAGGTATTTCTTGTCTCTGCTGACATGCAATTACAGCTGAGTAAACACTGTGGCAATCTTGTTCTCAGTGACAAACACTGGCATATTTACATGCCAAGAAAAATTCGACATAGTGGTGAGAAAAATATGTAAAGGCCGAGCTTGTGCATGAAGTGAAAGTGTCTGTGTTACTGCAGAATGCTGCACTGACCCCCAGTCATTCTAAACTGTGGTGGAGATTAATACAGATCCTAGCTAACAGGCCATAGCAATGGATCCAGCCATACTGTTTCCCACCTATAAAAAACCAATCAACTGCAGCTCCATAAGCTTCATGAAGGTGATACAGAGCCTACATTACAATTTCTGCATTTATTTTGCCAGTTTTTAATGTGCCACTGGCATATTTCTGCTGTCTAAAAAGGAAGCTGGAGTAGAACAAGATGGAGTCTTCAGATACAACAGAGAGTAGAGGGGCTTAGGTCGTTATTGCTTGTGGGTCATTCTGCTTGACTTTGCCATAAAAGGAGAGAGTAATTAGATAGTAACGAAACAAAGTCCACCCATTGCTGGTTGAAGACCAGCTCTTGCAAGCTAATCATTCATCTGCAACCTGGTGAAAACTGCAGTTCTGTGAATTTGGAAGTGCATTTAGATTTCCTCAAACAATAACACACAAGCTGGAGGGAGATATAGGTCACTTTGACACAGTGACTGTGTTCCTGTTTCTTATGTTTCCCGCCAGCTGGGTGTCATTTGGGAATGATCCCAGAAATATGGCAATGTTATTTAGCTGCCAAATTTATGTTTTGTAGCTCCTTGCTTAATTATTGTTTAGATTCAATGCACAGATTTATGTTTCTGAAGCTCTTCGTGTAATTATCAGAACACTGTGTGTCTTAAAACACACTGGAGACCCAAATGCCTCAGTTGTCCTTAATTCCTAATAGAATAGCTAGGCACTTCTGAGCTTACTTGGATAAAGTAGGAATTATCACCACATTCTTACTAAAGCAGGAATATCACAGAAAAATAACCACATAGTGTGATGGAGTTGGTGTCCTTCTGTTGATTAACCCGAAGTTGAACCCCTCCTCCTTTCTTCAAGGGATTTGACCGCAGTTCTCATTTTCCAGATGAGTACTCTGGCCAGTGGGCAATGGCATACTCTCCAATTGTTCTCTCTCAGCCCTTAGGATTGATGACAGTGGACCCAATACCTCTGGCACCAAAAGGAAAGATACTGTCAGGAATAGAGGTAGGGCTTAGGTTCCTACCTTGCCCTGGAGCAGCATCCTTGGGAGAGACTGAAATGCCTAGGGATCTTTCACCTTAAACACTGGTTCTGATTTGTGTAAAAAAATAAAATAAGTAGCATTTTTCACATGTTTTAAGGATCTTCATGTGCTTAGAGCTGCGGTTATGGTTTATAGGTTGAAACACTGAGACATTTACAAGAAGACACTGATGCTCTATAGGAGGGATATGAACAGTTTAAGATTCAACATGGAGAAGCTTGAAATAAATTCTCAGATATGCCTAGAGCCTAAAAATATTTATTCCAGAGAAGAAAATTTAATGCATGTCGGGACAACAGAAAAGAACATAAAATCACCAAAGTTAAACCTGAAATAGGGATAAGCAGAAATTCTGGTGAAAAAATATTTAAAATTATGGGAACTGTTAGTAAGGGTTCCTGGTACAACAGAAAAGAGGCACTGAAAGAAAATTAGAACTTTTAACTTTTTCAGCTTATTAAAAGGTGGAGAATCCATGAAAAAAAAAATACAGCCAGTAGATTTCCTGATTTCATTTTGCAACAGTTTTATTGTAGGCAGATACTCCATGCTCAGTATCTTCAAGTAATAGAGATACCTTGTTTAACAGTACCTATAAAATTAAATAACACTGTTTGGGTAAGAAGACTAAAATGATAGTTTAACTATGCTTTGCTGCATGACATTGAACAAAGTGCTCAAGTAGAATTTATTATAGTTGCATATTTTTATTCTCATTTCAGAGGAGGCATTGGGAGGATTAATAAGTTTATAAGTATCTGTGTTTACTGTCTGGCTAGAAGAATATGTTTCTGGCGAGAGAAAAGGGAGTCCTATCTCTAGACTATTTCTGTCGACTTCCATTGGCAGGGAGGAAATCGCAATCCCTGGTTTTCTGGTCCTTTGGAAAGACTCCAAACACCACTGGAGAAATAATCAAAGCATCAGTAGTTTCTGACCAGGTTCCTGTGCTTCATTGATTTATTAGTACTCTGGTTTGTTTCATTCTGTGTCTGGGTCACCATGCTGGGTCATTCTTCTTTATGCAATTTCTTACAAAATTCTTCCTGCAAAATAGCAAACAATCTGTTAGCTCTAGGACTCCAGGTGTTTCTGTCAGAAGATATGGGGATGTTTAAGGCCAACTTGCCAGCTGAGATCAGGTGCTCAATACCTGTTGTGTGCTCAGGGTCAGATATGTAACCACCTTTCCTGAGAAGAGCAGCATTCAGTGACTCCAGCTGGATGGTTTTGCTGCTGTGCTCTTAAGTATACTAGTTTGGTTTGGCACTGACAGCATGCTAAGCGAGACAGTTTACAGCAGCTTAGTCCTTTTGTAGCATCCTTTCAGGTAATTGAGGTAACACAAATCCAAGGTCAGCTCTTCCAAATCATAGAATCATAGAATAGTTTGGGTTGGAAGGGACCCTAAAGATCATCGAGTTCCAAGCCCCCTGCCATGAGATCAGGCTGCTCAGTGCCTTGGACCACTAAATTAGAGAGAAAGTGGGAAAGAGGAGTTCTGTGTTTTCCTTGTCGTCTTTCAAACCAGTGTGCCTTGTAGAAGAGAGTAGGTGAAGATCCTAAGACACATCTGTCATTCTCAGAGGTGGAAGCGAGTAATATTTTCCTGCAGAAAGTTCTCCAAGGGACTGAATCCATTGATATAATGAGGACAGGTATGTGATGAAGGCGATGTTTTTTCAACCCTTTTTCTTAGAGTTTTTCCATAGCCTGCTACCTCTAGTCATGGAAGAACACAAAAGCTTGGGAATTGCAAGCTTCTGATACCCAGCAGTTATATTTTAAGGAGCCATAATGGTGACAGTAGATGCTTTCAAGGCATAAGTTCTTTCATCTCATGGTGTTTTATTTGCATTGTTATCTAACTTCTGTTCTGGGTTTCACACATACTAATGTAGTCCTAATTTACCTCAGGGTCAAAATGACCAAGACTTGCACCAGAAAAAATAAGAAACTGATAAAAGTCTTATCTTAATATTAAAGAAACCAATACCTAAACACATAGACCATTTAAATTAAGTTACATTTTAATTGCAAAACTCAGAATTAATTTGCTTTCAGACCAATGCAAGAAAAATTTCTGTTGTTTCCTGTGGTGAATCTGATAGACTGGTGAACAGTGTCTGTTTTTTCCTTTTTGCTTTCAGTTCCTGTGTTAAGCTCATTTCTAAGAACTATGTTGGGTGGATACCTCTGAAAGGGAGAGAGGGGTATCTCTTCCTTCAAAAGCAACTGAGTAGAATCCCAATCCCTGGGATCTAGACTCAGAGGAAAGAGCAGAGATCTCACAGCAGAGACTGCTGAAGAGGAGAGGAAATACATTCAAGTAGTTCAAAAGTGACAGAAAACCCCTTAAAGGATCAGAGAGTCTGGGTAGCCCATGACAGAGTTGTCTGAAGTCAGGCATGAAAACAGCGATACTAATGCTGGTGTAAAATTAGTGATTAACATCTTTGCATCTTCTGTTCCCATTACTTTTTTGTTTTTGTATCACAATCCCAAAATAAAACTATGAGTTTGGAATGTTTTTGGAGTTCATTGAAGTGCTCATTATAGTAAAAATGTCCCAGCAAGTCCATCTCAAAGCTGTGGTGAGCATTAGCTCCCGTCACAAAAAGGGCAGTTGCAAGTGGTAAATTGCACTGTTCCAGATTTCCTTCACTTTCAGGTACACTGTTGCTGTAGTCTTCACCTTCCCATCTTAGTGAAAGAAAAGTCAAAGTTGTTTCACAGAAGAGAGCTTAGCCATCACCAGCCAATGCTTGGGCCAGTACTGTTAGAGTAGTACTCAGTCATGACTGGATCTCAGAGCCACCTAAACCCCAGGAAAGCTTCACAGAACCAGCTGCCAGATGGAAGCAACTCACAAAGGCCTCACATGTCTTCTATGGCACTGGTTTGGGTTTAAAGACATAATTTTCCCCCTTCTCTGGTGCCACAATGTAGCTGTCATGTGACCGTGGGTGGGAATTCTTGAAATATTCCTGAATGCATATTCCTGTGCCTACCACAAAAAAATCCCTAAACCATTCTCTCAGTACATATGCTACTTCTGAGACTTCTGGGAACTTCCACAATATTAATTACACTGCCTACTTTAAAAATGCACCTAAATGCTAATTTTAGTCAGCATGATTTTTGTGTGCACTCTTTTGGAAACATCATCATCAAAAGCTTTGCTGACAACAAAATACCAGAAATAAGGAAATACTATGAACCCGATGAAATCCATACTTCCAAAATAAGGAATGCTTCCACTCTGTGGGCTCCCTGAAATATACTTGCTTAAATGACTAGAGCAGAGCTCCAGAATTTAATAGAAACAGAAATGAGGACTCAACAATACTGGAAAACTGCAAGTGTTAGCTTGATTTTCCTACTTAGAGGGCTGGTCTGAGAATAAACCATGAGTTAGTATTTTTGTTTCTCCTCTTTCTTCTGTAAGAACAACAGATGAGACATTTCTCATTTCTTTCTGAGTACGTCTACCACTGGAACAATTGCATTTTTCTCTCATTTCCAAGACTTAAGAGTGATATATTGCTCCTAGAGATCTTTTCAAAATTAGCATTTCTGCCAGCTAAATAAACTTAACTAAAATTGTAACCCTCAAAAATTGCAATCCTCATATTAAAATGGAACTCACTGTGTTCAAGTTTATGCCCATTACCTCTTCTGTTACTGTCACTACTGAACAAACACTGGTCCTATACTCCCAATACCCATCCCTTAAGTATTTGTAGCCATGGAGAAGATCCCTCCTCAGCCTTCTTTTTCCAAGACAGAAAAGGCCATCTCTGCCTTTCCTCTTAAGAGACATGTTCCAGTTCCCTAATAATTTTGTCTCCCTTTGCTGGACTCTCTCCAGCAGTTTCATATCCTCCTTGAACCACAGAGTCCAGAACTAGATGCAGTACTCCAGATGTGGCCTCACCAGTGCAGAGTAGAGGGGGAGGGTGACTTCCCTCACTTCCCCTGTCCTTGTTGAGAGGGTACTGGTAGGCTTGCCTTCTTCCACCTGAGATGAAATACATGCCTGAAAGGCTGTAGGGTGCTGCCTTGGAGCTGGCGGCCATACCAACTCCTATCATTGTTGGCACTACTCACATAAGTAAGTGTAAAACCACATCAGAGTGCTGTGCCATACACGAATTTTTAAGGGGCAAAAGATTATTCCCTTAAAATCTGGATGATCTTCAAGGAAGAGTACATAACCTAACCAGTCTCCCTGGAAGATAAACGTGCAGAGACCAGCAGAAGTGATTTCACAGACATACCAGTTCTGCCTGGGCTTGAGACATAGAGCTATTTCTGTCACCAGAAAGCCTGTATTTCCATTGCTGAATGTGGCAGCACATGAAACTGGGAGGTGCTTTGTCTATGTAAGCTGTGTCTCCTTGAGGCAGTTAAAACTGACCCACAGGAATTTGTACACTCCTCATGTTTTGCTGTAAACACATAAAAGTCGCCCCTGCTTTCTCCTTTTTGTCAGTGCACTCTGCTTTGGGTATCAAAAAAAGTTTCTTGTCTTGGGCCTTCATTGTCACCTTGATCTCACAGTTTTGACTAGGTTGGGTTTTCACAAACAGTTCTTAGATAAGGATAGCGGTAGCATTTATTTAATTGCTGAGATTATCTTCATTTGGCAAATGTTATCGTGTTCCTCAAGCTTGGAAATTTAATGAGTTGGAGGCTTATCAGGGGAGACAAAAGCAAAACCAGACACAGTGCATAACAATGACAACAATTTTACAGTATGCACTGAACAAACAACTGATTCTGAAAAAGTCTGTGTTGTCTACTAAGAGGCTCTGTGTCACTGAATCAGGGTCTGCAAGCATTAGAGACCTCATGAAGGAAATAATGAAACATAGTCTGTTCCTTTTGTTCAGTTCACTGTGCACTTTTCCTTATAAAATGGTCTTTGTCCACCAGACTATGGGCCAGACACTATGCTTTTCGCTACTACTTTACAAGAACACAAACATGAGGTCTGGAATCTGTCACTGAATTGTGGAGGTTGGAAGGGATCTCGGAGGTCTCTAGGCCAACCCAATGGCCCATTATGTCATTCTGGCCTGAAATAACAGCACACTGCACCTAGCTATGTCTTCTGCTGTTTGTAGCTGGAATCCTTTGGTAGACCCAAGAATTGTCTTGTTACCTCACTGTGTTGGGGATTCTGGATGGGGCTGGTTACTATTTCCAGTCTGACACTGCTATGAGCATGGGCTCTGCTGGGAGCAGCCTGTTTGTGCCCAGTATGGAGCCACCTGGTATTTGCTTTGCCCTCCTCCCTAATAATATCTCTGAGGGGGTTACTGAGAAGAGAAAGCTGAAACTCCTCAGAGCAGCGAACAACAGCAGGGTGTAAATCAATAGCCAAAGATTGTAACAGAAGATCCTCCACCTGAGCATAAGGAAATGGCCTTTCCCCATGAAGCCCGCCAGCAATGTTGCAGGGGCCTAGAGAGACCCTCCTTAGCATGTTGCCAGCCTCAGCAGCACAAAAAGCCTTGAGTAACATGGTCTGACCCCACGACTTAGTTGCTCTAGGCAGTGAGTTGAACTGGTACCCTTCCAATGACCCTGATGGGCTGTGTGGGTCTGTGGTCTTCAGGCAGATAGGCAGGGTATACTGAGATGTTCTGCTGTGTTTCAGTTTGGAACAGGAATGTTTACACGTTCCTGCTGAAGAAATCAGTTCCCTTCTGCCATGAAAGGAGTCTTATGGTCTCAGCTAATATCCTCAGGAGCAGAGGGAGATGCAGAACAGTCCTTCTGGTGGTGAGGGTCTCCCTGTCCAATGTGGACTAGCAGTTGCATGTAGAAATGAACATGAAATTATGTTTTTAAGTTATTTGGTAAGGGCAATGGAATTATTTGTCTGAATCACAGAAAAATGACGCCTGCTGCACTTTATTTCTGTGCTGTGCTTTTTGCTCTTGCTCTCTTGTTTAGTTTTTGTAATCAGTTTGTTCACAAAGTGAAGAAAGGGCCTTCAATTTTTTCATTTGCACTGGAATGCCAGGTCAGTTCTTTTAATGAAATATTCCAATAGAAGTACACATTTACAAAGCATGGGAAATGGTATTTTAGTTTTTTAAGCTTCAGCACAGCTGAACTAGTGACAGAAAACCTCAAACACTATATTACTAAGCAATAAATAGCAAGTGACTTTCAGTAATTCCTGGAAGTCATTCACAGTATTACTGCATGATATTTCTCAGTAATTCTGTGAAGGTATTTCCATCTGACTGGTTTAAATTGTTCATACTGGTAAAATCTGATAAACAGAACTATTTGTATGATGTGAATTTGAACACTGACAGAGGAAGTGGAATAGAAAGGGGCTGAGTCTCATGAACAGAACTTTTATATGGAAAAGCTGTCAGATTTGCTCAGGAAGACTTTAGCTATGATCTGTCCTAATCAAAATAGTTTTCAAAATAATGATGAAATACTCACAGACTGCCTATGTTTTTTAGGACTAGGAAGATGGAGGTCTAAATTGGAAAGCTTAATTGCAAGGCTGCACTGCTTTTTTGTTTTGTTTTGTTTTGTTTTTAATGTTGCAGTGCCAGAGGAGAACGAAGTGAAGTGTCTGTAATCTTTAATGCAGTCTTGAAGCTCAGTGACTGAGATGAACCTTGGAGCACTCACATATTGCAGAGATTATTTCAAGCTAGCAGCATGAAAATCCGGAAGGCCTTCACCTGCCTGAGACCACAGCTGGATGAACATGGCATATCCTGGTTTATGGGAACTCTCAGATCTTTTCCAGTTGGTAGTCAACACCAGTCATAACATCTCTCCCAGCTTAATGTGAGATGTACCTCTCATGTCAAGGAATGGAAAAGAAAGAGTGCAAAACTCAGATGTGTAAAATTTGTTCTTGTAGACATTTCTATAAAGCAGGAAGTTTGAAGGTCAGATCTTCCTTTTCAGTTAAAAGGAATGCATTTGCATTGAATTTATTGGAGAACTTCTTGCTTCTGAAATGGACTTATCTGGTACCTGACACTACTTGGTGTGAGGCACAGGTCTTTTTTCTTAGAACTGGTGGTTGCAAATGCAAATTATCAAGAGTTTTCCATTTATGTCCAGAGACTGTGAAGTTGAACCATTTAACCTCTATGGTTCTTATTACATATTCATAAAGTGGATACAGTGAAAAAAATAAACACACACACACATACACTGGTCTCAGGGGTCACCTGAGGCAAAAAAAGCAGTTTCAGTCTTTGGAGAAATCTTGATATATTTTTTTTTTATTAAAACCTATTTTTTTGGAAAGGGATAGGCTTCCCTGACCACTATGAAGAGCCTAAGGGAGACCTGAGATTTGAGGCAAGGCAAGAGATCTAATTTGCTCTATTTTAAATTTTTTTTCTCTGAAAGAGCTTTGCTCTCTGAGCCAAGCTTTAAAGAATTGTCCTTTACTGATGAACAAGTGTTTTCTTATTGTTATTTATCATGAGTTGACTTTCAGTATGTACTGCATCCTAAATTTACTCAATTAAAATTAAATATAGAAGAATGTTCTTTCAATACTAAAGCCAGTGAAAGACACTTCAGTGAATTTCAACAGTTTTTGCAATTGAATAGAGGAAAAATGCTGTATAAATTAATACCATGGAGCTGCATAAAGCTATTTTCTGCATTTTGCATTTGGACTATTGAGGTATACGTAAGTATATGACTTGTTCAGAGAGCGTAAAGGGCTACTGGGACAAAGTTTGGAATGGCATCCAGATGCCTTGAGTCACAGTATAATGCTGGAACTGTCAGATGACAGATAGACATATGGCAGAGGGTTCTGGGAACTCTTCAGTTTTTTGTCTGCTGTTTGTTTGCAGCTGGTGTGAAAAAAGCCAACGTTTTTATTATGCAGAAGATTTTTAATAGGCAAACACATGTTCTAGGCATTTTTTAAAAGTTGGTAATGAAATGTCAGTGTTATCTGATTATCCTCAATACTGCACTACTAAAAGAATTGAAAATTCTAATTTATTTCATCCCCTTTCCTAGAGAACAGAAGATGGTTTTAAGATGATCTAAGAAGCAATAATAGAAGGATGTATCCATGGGGAGGCAATACAATTTTCTCCACCCTCTCAAGTTCATTTTTCAGATCCCTTACTCATTGCTCAGTGCTTTGATTTTCAATCTTTATCCACTTTCTTCCTGTGACAGAGAATTTATGTATCTATTTCCCACAAAAATTCTCCTTCTTACACTCCAAGATGTTAATATGGCCTCTGCTCTTGGCTTCAAGCTTGGATCTTGGCAAGGAAGCTCTCAATTATTAGGCAGTTTCTAAAAACAAACATTGTTTCAGTTGTTTTATGCAGAGGAGTGCAAAATACTGGTTGTTTTCCAAGACACTGTTGAATGCCCTGAAAGGTGAGAGCTGAGAGGAAGGGGCTAAGAATATTTCAAATCTAGCTGTATTGCAGCCACAGTTTGTATTCTGGTGCAGACCAGGTTTTCTCTGGACAAATGTATATCTGTGCAATAGATGTATCATTTGCATCTGGCCTCTTTTGTCTGTCAAAAAGCCAGAAATACGCTTGCTCAATCTGCCAATTGCAAGCTGTGTCCGTTGCAAGACTTCATAGCTTACTGCTGCAACAAGAGCTGTAACAAAATAGGAGCACTGCTGCACTGCAGTAGGGTTGCAGTAATAGTTTGTGGTATTTCAAGTGTAAGTGAACATTCAGAAGACTTCTTATGAAAGAAAATCCTTTTAAAATCTCCCGTTAAGCTGCTTTTCTTCTCTGCACAGGAACAAAGTGAAGTGTGCTCAGGAGGGAAAGCAGTTCAGAAAATACCTCTAGAGAAAAAGAAGGGGAAGAGGAGTGAGGGGTGTAAGCTGCCTGCTGGTAGTTTCTGGCTCTGGGAGGATGAGCCAGGAGATCAAAGGGTAAGCTGAAAGAAAGTCAAGGCTGTTATTGCATGAAGCAGACAGCGGCAGAGCAAGGTTTATTAGATGAAGGTTGATTTGTTGGTCTCATTGTTTTGCTGTGACTAACCATTTCAGGCTTCGCTAAAGAAACAAATACAAGAACAAACCAGCAACATTTTTCAAGGACAAAGATCAGAGGGCTTAGATCTTTAGCATAAACTGAACTTGTCTGATTAATTTAAAAACTTCACCTTTAAATAGTAACTGCACATAAAAGATTTTTTTTTTACAAAAATTTCCATCAAAATATCACCACTATTGAATTTTCATAAAAATACATTAGAATTACAGGAGCAAATATTTTGGTCTACAGTCTGTGTCTGGGTCCTGAGCTTAAGGCCATTATGTCATAGCCCTTGCTGGGCTCTTCCTCATGCTGCAGTCTGTATACACACCAAAATTGCTATGGCTATGGTGGGTTTTGCTCTTGTCACTGTGCTATCTCTAGAGATGTGGGTGGAAATCACTTCAGAACCTGCCACTGGACAAAACAGAAGTAGAGGAGCTGCCATGCTGCTGCTAGAAACAAACCAGAGAACTGCGGGTACTAAGATACATGCCTCTAAAACCATGGTCTTTGCATAGAAGGAATAAACAATCTGCCTTGCTTGTCCCTCTCCTCTCAACAGCTCCAGTTCCACCAACATCTGAATTTGGGAAAGAAATGCCATGTACAACATAAACTGAAAGTGAAAATAGCATAGAAATGTTCATAGCCATAGGAAAATTTGTTTAGACAAGAAGAAATGCAGGCAGAAGGAGACAGATGCAGAAAGCTATCTTCAGCTGAAGCCTTTGAGGGTCTAAGTTTTCTTTGTGAGATTCAGGCTCTGCTTTCATTCTTGCCATGTCTGTTTTCCATTAGAGTGAAAACATAACACACATCCCTTTTAAATGCCAAAAAGGTGAAAGGTCTCTGTGGAGACAAGAATAGGTCTGTACCCACTGAGTGTCTCGAAGTCTGTGAAAGTCTGAAGATGAGATGTTGGAATGAGGTGAGATGTTAATGCTAGAGATAAAATTACTCTCATTGTACCAGATGCCTTAATTTTTAAAAACAAATTATTATAAAATCATAGCTGTCCTACTATAGGTTGCTGTTATTAAATTTTAATGCTGTTTAGCTGTAATATTGTTTCAGGTCACCAAGCTGAAATCAGTCATTTCAGGTAAACCTCCCGAAGACAGGATTCACAGAAATGAAGGTGTTTGTCTCTTGTCAGCCACAGAACCTGTCTGTGATGTGAACCCAACTTTGTATTATAACAGCTTCATCTTTTGAAAGGTCTTCCCTGTGCAACTGTTAAATGAAGGGAGAAAAACAAAGTATGATGAAGCTTTACAGGTTTATGTATTACAGGATTTATGTCTTTATGCAGTAGAAGATTTGTTATGGCTATTTCGAAATAAATGAGAAGCTCACACTACTTGTAAATCTGCTTTTCAGAAAGAAAGTAGTCACACTGACTTACACCTACTGTCTCTTGGCTCCAAGATTGTGGTAGAGCTTGCATTTGTTTGTCTATTAAGTTAAACAAAGGATCTGGTTTTGGTGGACCACATAGTCTCAAAGTTAGTGGCTTCTGAATCAATGCTATTGAAAACACCTGTTTACTTAAGAGAAAAGCAATTAACACTCATTGTTTCCAGCACTACAGACTCTAAAGAACATTAAAGTATTTTTCCATTGCTTTAATGCATACACGTACACTTAGGACTCTTTTATTTGGTTCTTGTTAGTCTGCTGCTGTAACTGCAAAATTAAATCCTGAAATTACTATTTGTCACTTCCTTTTCATTCTGGCACTTACATACAACTATTACAAACAGTTGCTTGTCGGCCATGAGGGGTGTGATCACCTCCTTGTAAGAGGGGATGGAATTAGGAGTTAGGGAGCTGAGGATGGTCTCCACTCGGTGTTGGTAGGGTTGGGCTCCCCACCTCAGCCAAAATGGATGTGGGAACTCT